>VXAL01007461.1:0-166921 GCA_013399475.1 Chauna torquata | reverse complement strand
TTTTTTTTTTTTTTGCTATCTTTGTTCAATGTAAGGTTAGGATTGGGTCATGTACCAGGGCTTTTACCAAATTAATGCCATCAAGGGAATTACACTTAAATAGAATTCTTTCTATCTAAACAATTTCATCTGGCTTCTTTTCCTTTTTGTCAGTTGGTATGGGTATATAAAATAATTCAGACAAGTGAAACAATACAAAAAATACCAGGTTTTGAAAGAGACAATAGTGTTTGCATCAGCTCTTGTGCTTCTTCTTCGCCCTGAAAGTTCTAAGTATCTTCTGCTTTTTATCAGTCTTTGAATAAAATTTTGCAACTTGCCTCTTGGTAGGAAATCCTAATATAGGTTAAATCAAGGATGTTTCCCTGAATTTAAAAAAGATGATTTGCAGTTTTATTAAGCCCTAAATAATATCATGAAGTAATTATCATGAGCATTTCTGCACTGATATAATGAGAAAATTATTCACACACAACTCAGGTAGATGCCACCTGCAAAATTGTAGCCATGTAAAGGCTTTCTTTGTAAATGCCAGGAATCTGCAGTATCCAAAAGAAAATGTTTTTTTGCTCACAGTTCTTTATCATTTTCTTATACTTTCTTAAACTTGCTTTGTATCATCTCCCCCACCCCATTCCCTTTTTTGTCCGTAACATTTACATTGGAAGTATGTGAAGATAACTCCAAGCAACAGTATAAGTGAATAATATTTCTAATAAAAAGGGAAAATAATTTTCATCGTATAATAATATAGCGCCGTAAGCAACAAGAAGGTAAGATTATGGAGACCAATTTTATGCTCTGGAAGTTTAAAATGAAGGGAAATTGAAGAAAAAGAAGTCTGTGTGTTGAGGTTCATAATTTTTTTTTTTTTTTTAAGGCTATAGCATAAAGCTAACTTTCAAAGGCAACACTAGAAAACAAAAGGTATAGGTATAAACACTCTACCAGCAGAAGCTTGCATGTCCTAAATGTCAACCTACAGACTGACACTTTTCTATAAATAGAGATATTTCTTCTTCATTATGTTAACAACATTTTCCATGTGTTTAATCAATGGACTTTTAATCAGTTAACTTTGATTTTATTTGCATGCTTATGTGCTTATTTTGATAAATTATTTTAGTATAGTCTAATTTTAAGTATGCAGGTATAGGCTGGCAGTCTACCTTTAATTTGAAAGGAGTACTTTCACCACTAACAACAATTTAATTAAGTTTTTGTGTTCTTCATGACTAGGAAATAATCCTTTGTTATCCTACCACCTGAATGAATTGTGCATGATTCTGGAACAGAGCTAAGACTTTTCTCTCAAAATATTTGACAATTAATCCCCATTAAGAAGTTCAAGTACATCTATTTAGTACTTGTTGATTGACAGCAGTTTGGAGATTGCTAAACATTTCTGCTAAGATCACATTTTGTGTGAATAATACTTTATTATAATATCATACCATTTGATTATTTAGTTAAATCTTATTTGGTCTTTGAAATTAATAATTAGATTTCTGGCAGCATCTTCTCCCACATCATATAAAATAATTTTTAAATGGTTCTAGAATATTACCTCTAGAATGACCACTGCTGTACAAGAATGTGTTATTTACTTCATTAAAGCATTTCCAACCTGAAAAGTGAAGAAATGCTAGAAAATGCAAGAGCTAGAATCAGTTGTAGGTAATTTCTCTCTAGGTAGGTGATGCAGCTGTTCTTCAGCACACTTTTGACTGATGAGCTGCTTCTGTGCATCACGCTACAGGAGAGCTAATGCAGACTGTGCAGTGGTCCATGACAAAGCTCTTATTTCCCTGCATTTATCCCAGACTTTCTCACCCTATTGGTCTCCATTTTTCAGTAGTACAATGATAGTTGGGGAGTTTCATCTTTCTGCTAAACCCTTAGTGCTTACTGATTTGTGGTTTAGAAAACAGGCATGTTCTACTGGTATAGCTAGGGTAATACAGTGACTCTACTTCAGTGGCAGTCTGAAGCCTTGTTCTTCCCTGTGCTCTGCAAGGTTCTCACCTGAGAATCCTTCAGGAAAATAAGGGAAAGGCTAACTTCTCAGATTCCCCTCTTCATGTCTCTGCATGATTCCCGGCAGTCCAGTCTCTAGGTCTTTCCTCATCTGAACCAACCATAGAGGGATCTTCAGCACTTCCCGTCACTTGTAGAAACAGGTTTCATGGAGGTAGTCCTCGTCCTGGATATCTATAAGATCCTAAGGGGCTAACTTCCTTTTATGTGTTTGAAAGTCCATCAAACTAGTATGGACTAGTGGACAGATTTCTTTTCCCTGTAAGAGCCTCAAGAATTTCAAAGAGAGTATGTCTAGAACAAAAGCTGTTGTGAAATAATGCTCAGAGATGAAGATAAGGCTGACTGTTAGCAACACAGAGGGTGTGAAGGTTATACAGTGAGAAACAAGCGTATTTAATATTAGTTTTGTGATATGGGAGCAGGAAGCAAACCCAAGAAGAGGAGACAACTACCAAATTTCGAGTTCTTGATACTTTCCCTTGGGCGTGGTTCCTTTCAAGGTTCTGTGATTTTATTTTTAGCATTTCTGCAGCCTCCTCTTACAAGGGATTATAATCCCTTGTGGTTTCTGGAAAAAAAAAAAAAAGTTTGTATATATATATTTATGCAAAAGAGCTATACTGCATATTCACAGCCTTTAGGTATCTCTACACTGGTGCAGATGAGGTGGGTACACATTTTCAGGTCAGTGAAGAATATGTCCCTTATCAGCTGATAATTATGGCAACGGTATGTCAGGACCTCTAAAATTCTGACATTGGACTCTTTTCACATAGACACTACATGATATACTTTATGCAATTGTCAAGGCCATTATTCTTCACAGTACTTTTCTGTATTTCCTTCTCTAATTTCCCTTCTTTAGGATGTATCCCAGGAAGTAGATGTGTTTGGAGGTAAAGGTGTTAGCTCTGACAATTCGTACGGACTTACTGACTTTCAAAATGTAAAATTGCTTGAAAAGTTTATTTGAAACATCAATAATGGGTGTTATTTTGCAATTATCAGAGTTGGAAAAGTATAAAAAGAAATGTCTTTTACACTGGTAATAAACTTTTGCAAATTTATAATTAACAGCTGCATCCTGAGCAGTCACATTTTAAGTAACTTGAAATCTTGCCAATTTGTTTCCACACACGTGAAAAGGAAAAACTACCACCGAACAACCCAGCTCCAAATGCTTGCCTTGAAATCTAGTACTATAAAATTTGATCTACAGACTTTACGGCCCCATGTTTGTAATATTTTCTTCTTTGATGAAACTTGATAAAAGTCAAGTTTCATCCGATATTGAATTTTTATGACTACTTAGAAATGCCTGAAAGTTTGTTTCAGTATCGCTGCTGACAGATCTTTTAACTACAGAAGCACATTAGATTCTCTTTAATCAGAATACAATTATTATGTTTATATTATAAAACAACTATGTTACTGCCTACAAATAATATGAAAGAAAAAAAGCAAATAGAAAATGCCTGTCTTAAGTAGCAGGAAAAGAGTGATTAATCATCCTGTTCATGTAAACAGGGTTATTTTTCTTTTTATAACGACATTGAGCCAAAAGTATGTGACTGATTTTATAAATCAGTCACTACACTGTTCATGCCATCATTCTTTTTTTTCTTTTAATGCACCCTGCATTAATATCCTGCCTCTGGCTTCTTTCATTTAATTTTTTCCCTGCTAGTAGAAAGTAAGCAGTGATGTACGTTTAAATGCAGTAAGCACTTCTCTGCAGAAAAAAAAAATCACGAAAAAAAAGGAAACAAAACACAGGAGAAGGTAGAATTTGGGGAGCTTCCAGTGGGAATTCAATGATAAGCATGATAAGCTTGTTTTGTGTTTGGAACTAAAGAGTTAGATTTTCTGTTAGGCTTTCAGAAATTGCTCCTGCAATAATAGCTTTACTGCTGTTAAACCTCTCACATAATATGCAACACCTTTCTGACTCTTTATAAGGATTTCCAATATCTAGCAATGGTAGATAACGCTCAAGACCATATCCTGACCTTCAGCTCTATGACTGACTAGGCCATTTTTGCACTGTCCTTGTGTCCTTGTGAAGCACTAAGCTTTTTCTCAGCCTCTGTTTTTATTCTGATTGCTAGCCAGGCAATAATTCTGCTAGCTTCTCACTTGATCATAGAAACAGGGAATTTCAGCAAGGCATAAAGCCAGAAATCTATCCAGAGGGGCTTTGAACTTCAGTTTGAATTCTGTTTTATTTGTGTTAAACTATTTATTGTCCCTGACGTGCTGGAGCTCTTTCTAATCCATTTGATAAATTTATAATAATTATCAATAAATACTTAAAATACAGATTTTTGTTTGTCACTGGCATGTTTTTACTCAACGTAATGTTTCTCAATCCATTAGTAAAATGTTCCTACTTTGTCACTGTATTCCTGGTTTTGTAAGAAGGAAGGTACTGGCAGCTTTATCATACATTTTAATAGGCCCTAGACCAAGAAAATACTGATGAGAGTTGCGACTCAAATCATATTTTCTAGTCCTGTCTGTAGAGAAAAGATCTTACAACACCTGTCATCTACTGAGACCATCTACCTTGTCTTGTATTGTTGATATGGATTCCACTGCTATGTTTAAGTTGCTTCTGAAGTTTCTCTGTGAAGTCCTCTTTTTCTCACAGTTGCTGGTTTGCATTAGGTAACTTCTAAGTCTTTCCACTGGCAGCTACTCTCCACAGCCTAAACACGTTCAGCATGTCCTGCTCCTTCTGGAGGAGCCAAGTTCTTGGCTAGGATTTATGGAACTTCTTCTGTGAGGAAGTCTCTACATCTAACATCCAATATCTTTCATAGGCACATATATATTAGACAGTGTCCTGTTTCCTGCCTAATGTTTTAGTAGATCTTCACTTCTATCCAGCTACATGTTAACATTTGTGGGGTTGATAATATAGATTGGTCTTGGCACTTGCCCCTTTCAGACATCCTCATACTGGTCTATCTTGTCATGATGCCTTGGCTAGGTTTGTTGTTGACACTGTAAGAAACATCTGGAATTATACTGAACTGAACCTGAAGAAATGCAGTATAAAATGAGCTTGCTATTCTCTTCCTGCATATTCCTCTAAACACCATGGTAAGCGTATTGCATCAAGAATCTCATTCCCTGTTAGTAATGGCATGGTACAGTGTTTATCCCATATGTTTGTTTTTAGAATTTTCTGCTCTGTGTCAGGAAACTACTCATTACGTCCTACGAATTCTTCTTAAATTCACGTTTTACAGTTGGTTAAAAGATTGTGTTCCTTATAGCGTTTGGTTTTTGTGTGTCATTTAATTCTTCTGTCTTCCATTTCTTGGCTTCATTCTAAAAGCCAACCAATCCCTTCTCCACATGATCGTCATATAAAAGCTATTCTTCCTTAACTTGCATTATTTTATACTTCTATTCACCTCTGGATCTTCTGAAAATTATTTATTTTAGACCAGTACCTTTTTTATGTTTTTTCCTACACCTGAGTTTCATACTTTCTGATACTTTCAGAACATTAATTTTGCTCTTAAGAATCAAAACTGACTTGGGAATCATTTCAGTACCTGTGTTCCTGAATACAGACCCATTTCTTATTTGACAGAGCGTATGGTACAATGCACTATGCATTTCCTTATGTTGTAGTTCCCCAGGATGTTCTCCTCAGCAAAATATGAGTCAGTTTGTTTTTCCATTAGTCCAGCTGCTTCATTGCCAGGGCAATTGGAAAATGTCTGTGGTGTGCATGTACATCCAATGAGATTAAGATGACTCCGGTATCCCAGCTGAATCAGCAATGTTGTCACTACCTAGGAAAGCCCACAGACCTTGTCATTCACCCAGTATGTAAAATGCATATCACTTTTAATGTGCTGTAGTGCATGTGCTTGCATCTGTTTGTCTGTGGTAGATCAGCTGCTTTTTTTCTTTATCACAGCCAGGGTTCATAGGGGAAAAAACAGCCTCAGGAAAAATAAACTTTTCCTTCTCTTCAGTTATGTATTGTTTGGTTTCATGGGCTTACTTAACATCAGCTGGCAATAGTTTTTACATAGCAAAATGCAGGAGATGGCATGGTTGTGTTAAAGTAGCATGCAATTTTTAAGCATTTTATGTTTGGGATGGAAAAAGAGACAAACAGCTAACTACTAACCACATGATCAGAGTAGTTAAACGGACAGCCCTGGACCACATATTTAAAGCTGTGCAGTAGATGTGGGGTTGTTTGTTCAGTGCTATCCCATCACAGAATTACACAGCTCACTGTGGTTGCAGTCTGATAATTATTATTGATTCGCTCTCAGGCTGTCAATCTGGGGACAGCGCTAAAGCAGTCCATGATGGACAGAAAGAGGATTGGACAGCCACCATCCAACGAGGAAACTTCATCTTGAAAATGAACTTAGATGAGATGGTGCTAGTGGATAAGGGTAATTGATGATTGTTTCAAAGTGGAAGAAGGGAAAAAGGAGAGAGAAAAAATTCCTCTTTGTCATTCATCCGTAGTGTCCTGTAATACTCCAGGGAGTGTCTGCAAACTCTATAAACTTTAAAGTTTCTATTTTCAGTGGTTAGCCAAATATACTGCTCTTGGTATAAATGGTGGTTAGCTTAGGGTCACCAGGATTCATGAGAAAGGACGGTATTTTAGGGAAATATCTTTCCCAACCCAGACATATTCTCATGATCTCCTTTTGAGTTCCTGAACAAATCTTAGCACTTTCGGGCTGGTCAAAACATTTAGTACTTGATATGTAGATATTAGCACTATGGATCTGTATATTAAGGACTTGCACCTGGAAGTGACACAGTTACAAATTATATTTTGAAACATCCATACCTTGTTGTATATTTCTCCATAAATCCATCCTAATAAATCATCAACTCACAGGAGAGCAAATAGTCATAACAAGTGCTGGACAGCATGGTGCTTGTTGAGCAGAGTTTGTCAGAGGACAGTCAGCCAAAGCAAAATACAAGGTTAGTTAAAGCAAAGAGGAATGGGTTGCCTGCATCTCAGGCTCCAAAGATTTTGCTTGTCCTGTTTTTGTATTTTTTGGGGTGCCTATATGAGGCATCTGTAAAGACAGAACAAAGATCTGTTTGGTTTTCCCAGTAAGACCTGCTGAAGAAGTATAAAGTGCTACTATAATGCTTGCGTAGTTTTGTTGCAGTAGTGTGTAAAAAGACAAAACACAGTTTGGACTTCCTCACTAGTACATCCATGCTAGTAATCTAACCAGGAGCACACCAGAGGCTCAGGCACTGGCCTGCAGTTACCTGCTGCTGAATTTCCAGCACCATCCCTGGAAGCATTTTTGGCCCAGACCACCTCGTGCTCCTCCAAACAAGCAAAGCTCACCTTTGCTTGTTTGTTTTCACCTGTTGCTCACCTGTTCACCTGCTATGGAGGAGGCAGCAAGGGAGAGCATGGCTGCCTGGACGAAAGGTGTTCCATACCATCCTGTTTAACATAAAGCCCAGAGCACTGGCTCTGGCCCTCTCTGCTAGCATAGGTGCAGTGATTGTGTGATGCCTTGTACAAATAAAATCCCTGGTCCAGTTTTACATCCAAGTCAGACACTGCAGTGCAGCTTTATGGTAACTGCTGCCCCACGTAAATGGGGGGAAAAAAAATACAAACTGTGTTCCATTTCATATGTTGCCTTTTGGATCTTCTGTTGTGCATAGGCATCTTTTTTCAAAGGAAACCATAATAAATGTCTGGGTAGCTAGGGCTCTTTAAAAGCCTGGAGCACCGAGACAGTGTGGTCAGAGATCGTCACTAAGAGCAGAAATCTTGAGAGAGGTCAGATGAACAGCAAAGCAATCCTTCCTTCCTGGTGTCTTTGTTTCCAACCAATGGTATTCTCCAAAAAATATTATGGAAGAGTGAAATGCACCCACGAGTGCACATTCCCCTTCCTGTGCCATCCAGCAGACATGAGAAGAGGGATATGTTTACTGTTACTGGTGTTGGAAGGGAAAAAGAATTGCCTCTGTGTGCTTTCCAGGGCCACAGGGCTGCCTAAAGGCATGTCAGCAGAATTGAAGGTGTAGGCCTGGTGAGAAAGATTTATAATCTTCTTTGCAGGTAGCCAGGAAGGTTTATTCTCTGGGATACAGCTAGAAAATGGTTAATCCTTCTTCCTTCTTATATTCTTTCTTTTTAGATGAACTTTCAGATAAAATTGTATGAAACTTTTCATTACTGTATTTTAGAATTAGCAGAAGAACCAGAATATTTCAAACCTAATAAACATCTGCTGTCAGTCTGGGACTAATTGTACCAACCACCGGCCAGGAAGACCGAGTTGATCCTCAAATTGTATGATAGAGCAGAGAGCTTTGAAATGAAACTGCCTGGATTTAGGTGGGAAAAATGAAAAGGACTGTGATGGAAAAGACATCAGTCTCTCATTTATGACTCTTTAACATTTCCAAGGTTTACCTGGATCACCTGAAGAATTAGCTTGGGCAGGTGAGAAGGCAAGATGTTCTGTGTTGCCACTTTTTGGAGGGGGCATATCTCAAAGGCTTCTAAATGAATTTCTTTTCTTGACCTGGCTCCGTGAGCACCTACTGTCCACTATGCAGATTGTTTGCATTATTCCTGCTGTTTTGATTAATATCATCCTCAAGAAATTAATAGTACCCCCAGAAGCACTGTGCAAATGCTGTGCCTGCAAAGGCTGAGGATGAGTCCAAGAGATTTTCCGGTGTGTATCCAGTAAGTTGCACAATGCTCTGGTGCAGCATCATGGTCACTGTCAGCTCTGCCACGGCTTCACCCAAGGTCTCTGCAGCAGCTAAGATGCAGCCTTAGGCAGCAGAGAAAGCCCTGAGCAGGCTGTGAGAGGAGCCTTGTCATCACAGCAGATGTGGTGATGGTGCAGCCCATCGTGAGCACTGTATGCCCAGAGAATTTGCCTTTTCCAAGGGGATTATTGAAATGTCAGATTGGAGTGAACAAATCAAGCCAAGCTTTCCAAAACTAACTTTAAACCTGTTGTAATCCGCATGCATTTTATAGGTGAGATGTGGAGATTATGATGATGTTTTCTATTTGGATCTTCTACCTCGTTGGCTCGAGGTAGGGCAGTTTTATGTCCCTGCTTTCTACTTAAGGCAGAGCTAGATGTGGTGTTAGTGAGAATATCACACCAAAGGGACGCAACTGAGGTGTGCAACAGACTGTGCGCTCCATGATTGGAGAGGCTGTCCAAATTTTGATACTCAGTTTACAAGATTATTATTTTTTAGTATTGGTCAGGTGGCATTTTGAACTCTGCTAGGCTGCCCAATTGTTTGCTTATACAACTGCTTCTGTTTAATAGCTGTGATGCCCCACATCTTAGAAGTCCCCCTTTCACTCAGATTTGCTGACTTTCACGGTCACAGCAAGGTCTGCCTAATCTTCTGTCCTTTCCCAGAAATTGTGAATTGAATAAGGCTGTGTAAGTTGAAGAATTGTTACTCTGATACGATTGTGGTTTTTCACTGTTGATACTAATTTGTATCTTTATTATTTGTATTAACTAGCTTGCTTGGCTATCCCTACCTGCAGCAACATAACTGCTGGGCCTGGGCCAAGGTGCATAAATGCCAGGAGAAAGCAGTCAGCTGTCCACTGGGTATTTGTGTACTGTTCAGAAATAGCTTGAATATCACTTTGGGTAGTGCAGCCTTGGAAAACTTGGCTTCAGTAGCTTGTCTTGTGACCTGGTTGCCTTGTGATAATAGGTTATTGGTTTGCAGCCTGCCCAGGACATGGGGCTGCAAAGAACTGAGCAGTGCTCGGGGCATATCAGAGGGAGGGTAGTGACTGAGAGAAACGCAGTTCCTCCCATCTTTCGTCTAGTGGCCAGCAGAAGTAATCTGTGGCTCTACAGAAGCTCACTTCTAGGTAACAACATCCCATCCCGTGAGCTCGTTAGCATGGCTCTGCCCAAGCCCCACCAATCCCTCCCAAAATGAGAGAGCTCAGGTTCTCTGGGGCCATACAAGAATTATGTGCTGTGGGGAGCTGGTACGGAGGCGAGAGCAGCACGTTTTACTCTCCCACACAGGTTTATAGAGCAGGCCACATTTCGACTTCAGGGTCCACTTCCTCAAGTTACAAGCAGTGGCTTTAGGATTTCAGCAGAAGGTAATCCCATGTCCTGGTAAATTCCTCAAAAGGCAGCATACAGGAACAGAGGTGAAGGCATGGCACTAACAGTGACGGCTGTACTCCCAGTGCTGTACCAGAGCGGAGGAATTACTGACTATTGAGCAAATGACAGGAGATTGTTGTGATCTGACAGGGCAGAAAACCTTGATGTGGTGACGTGCCCCTCATAAGCACTAAAAATGGAAAACGCGAGGTACCCACTGAAACAAGTAACACAAGGAAGGGACTGTTCCGTTGGTTCCTTTGAAGAGCACTGGTGATGAGTGGGTGTCAGCACCAGTATTTTCTGTTAGCTCAAAGGGCGTCCACATGCTCTTAGCTGAGAGGGGCGGGAGGTTGCAAACCGGTGTGTGTGGTGCATTTTCTGGAAGCTAGAGGCCTGCAATTGCTGGGAAGAAAACTGCAGCTGAAAATATTGAATTTCTTCAGATCCCTAAGCAGACCTGCAGATATAATAATTGATTACAGAACATTGTAGGCTGCTCTGAGATGTGCAGAGATGAGACAGGAAAAGGCACTGCACCTCAGCTGCCTCGTTCTGTTTCTCTCCCTCTCCATCATTCTTTGTGTCGTGTCTGCTGCCTGGGGTTGTTCAGGCATCTCCCACACCTCTGACCATTGTGTGACAGCTGCATATGCGTTTTGTTAATACTGTGGCGTTTTAGATGAGTCCTTTCAGACTGTGACACCATTGTTTTCCTCTTACAATACCAATACAGTGTTCTGTGCGCTCATTAGGAAGCAGGAATGGTAGCTTTTTGCCTTGGGCTCAGTGGCCTAAAAGTAATATTCTGCACTGAGTAGTTTAATAAGTTTCAATATTTTCCTAAGAAGCAGCGTTGCTGCTCTCCTAGTAACAGGGTAATAATCCAAAACAAGACTCCCATGCTGCCATAGGTGTAGAAACCAGTGGGATATTTATTCCTTACTTATTGCCTCTGAGTAGTCAGACCTTCCACAGAAGAACCTTCGCCTGATTTCTGAGCCAAGTCAGGGTTAGAGGGTACAAGCCTGATGGAAGAGCAGCACAATAATCCTAGAAATGGTCAGGACGCACTTGTACATCATTTGAATGAGGCTGTGTCAGTCAGCAGGTAAGCAGTTTTGCAATATAAAAGAGGCTGCTTTGCAGGAGCTACCCAGCAGTCCCAACACTTGGAGCAGGTGTTACGATAAGATAATGGTCTCTGGTAGTAACCCTTGTGAATCACAATCCTTGAGGAAAAAGTAGGGACAAGCCCTTCAAATTGGGTTTCAAAAGCATATAAAGAGCTGACCTTACAGAGGTAGTTCAAGGAATAACGTAATCTTTCTGTCCCATATCCCCCCATGTACAAAAGCTTGCCTGAAATTGAAAGGGGGGGACAGGGGGAGGGCGGTGTTGTAAAGGCAATGTTGATACCTAATAAAGAGACCAGTGTCCCCACAAAATCATTTTACAGCCTCTCTCTGCAATCTGCAGAGGATTACAGGTTTGCAACATGTTTATGTCTGGCTGAGACCAGGAAGGGTTTGTTGCAAAATGGTTATCAGTACAAAACCAAGGCATGAACACCAGCACAGATGTAGAAAGCCTAATGATTCAAATGAATTGAGTGGAAGAAATGATGCATTTAAAGACAATATTGCTTGAAGAAAATATTTTTTGCTGTGGGTTGTTGTTGTTTTTTTCCCCGTTATTATGCTATAGTAAGCTCATACACACTTACAGACCCGCCTTTTGCAAAACTAACGTAATTTTAACAATTAAAGACTGAAGTGTGGACTTGTGAGATGATCCCTTATGACCTACACTTTATTAGATTTATGTTACCTTTTGATATGTTCTATTTGCTAGAAGCCCCAGCATCCTATCATTATGATTCAAACAGGCTTTGCTCTTTGCTCACAAATAATTGATGCTCCCTTTGCACAAAGCATAGTTTTCAGCTGATAAGCAGCAGGGTAATTGGCACCTTCACAGGATATTAGGCAGAAAAAAAAGCATCACACTTAGAAGACAGGAAGCAGACAGGAGAAGGTAACCAAATAATTGTGGTAGTGTAAGTGGGGCTAAATACTGCTTGACAAGTCCTATATGTTTGCACTTCCTGTAGGAAATATTAAGATTTCTATTTATCAACAGAGGGGTGATGAAGGGGAGCCTTTGTGGCATGAATGTTGGTAAGAGAGGTGCATTGTTAGTGGTGTCAGTATTTAAATTCATTTAAAACCACTGTGCAGTTTTTAAACTCATCTACATGAAGCATCTAGTTAGCTAGTGGGTGTGACGTATCAGCACTATCATATCAGGTAGGTGGCTATGAATAATGCTAAATTACAATGGATTCCTGTGCAGCAGTACGTTACATGTTGTGTCTACAGGCTTGCAGCTTAAAAAAAAAAAAAAAAAGTGTTTCAGGGAGCCAAGAAATGCTTTCAAGCCTAAAATCTTACTCTATCCCAAGCAGATAAAAAGCTCCTTGTCCGCAGTCACTGGCAGTGTCACTATGTCTCCTGAAATATTTTTAGTTTTTTGACTTTGCAACGCTATTCTGGTACAACTTTTGTGGTGTCCAGAACCTAATAGCTATACATTTATTTTGAAATTATCCTTTCAGGTTCAACCATGGGCCTGTTAAGACTAAAACCATTGAACAAATGAGTCATACCAAATATGCAATCTCATCAAATTTAGCTTCTTAGGCTTTGGCTGGTATTTTTAACAAGAGTGGCATTTCTCACCAGTAGTTGCTTTTTCTTTCTTTTCTTTGTGTAGATTATGGACTTCATAGTAAATTTATTGATGCAGAAAGGTTAAAAATAAGTGTAACTATGCAATGCCATACACTATTTCTAGCAAAAACATTTCAGTTTACTACAACCCACTTTTATTAGCTCCTACTTACAATTTCCTTACTTGTAAGAGGAGGAGGATGTTACATTGACCACATAATGTGGTGATGAATTAGATTCTATTTTCCAGACAGGACAATTCTTAACATTTAATAATTATTAGAATATCCCTTTGAATCTACACAGAGCACCAATACATATTTATGCGATTTGTTACCATAGGGTTGCAAAGGCTGTGGCGGAGTACTATATTAGATAAGAATAAAGAGTGTCAGTGGAAATAAGACCTATCACATTATACGACGACTCACTCCCAAGACAAGCACTTGTGTCTGCCCTGATGATGGTGTTGCTGTATTTGTTTTCCAATTACATCTCGAGTGAGCTCAATAGAGCACAGGGCACGATGGGAGAAATCGCCTCTCGCTGCAATTACTGCTTATGGTCTGCCCAGAAATAGGCGAAGAAACATTCTTCCTTGCCATCCATACTTGATTTCTGAGTACATTCCTTAGCACCTGCGCCAAAATATGAGCCTGTAGCAGGAGGCAGATAGCAGAGCTCTCTCAGCTTTGGTCCTGTTTCTCATTTGCACGCACAACAGTTACACCAGAGAAGGGGATTGATTTCTCCAACCAATTATGCTTAAACATGCTAAGCTTGTTATCGAGCTATGTTGTTGTTATGTAGAACACTGCTTACGTGGAACAGCACTTTCCACTGATGTTGATTGCCAAATGAGTTCTTGCTGTCTTCACAATACACAGATGGTGACAGTCTAGGTCTGAGTAATGTATGTGGAGGCAGTGGGTGATAATCCTTTATATAACATACAGTTTGGGTGATCGTGGCAGTGTGTTTCACTGTAGTACTTGTCAAACAGTATTTTAAGAAGTCTTAAATTTTTTATAATATCAGGTTTCACTAAATCTGTTCTGTTCATTCAACATGTCCACCATAAATGTAGAAGTAATGATCTGCCACCTTGAATCAGAAAACAAGTGTCCAGTATAATTATCGTACTATCTAGTCCATTTTTAAGTTTTATTTAAACTTTTATTGTGATCAGCATCGTTAGCTGTTAGGCATGCTATACATGGACCATTTGTGTGTAGGTTTATCTTGTTTACGCGTGCAGAAGGGCTGTTAGTTCACAGCTGTTTCCAGCATTCCCTGCATCCTGCACGGCATTGCCATCACCCTTGGGGTATTCAGGAACCCAGCTGCTGTACAACAATATTTCTGCAGCTCTGATTTCACAGACCTGAGGAATATCAACCTATGGAAAGCCTTGCTGCTGTAGCTCATCAGGCCAACACATGATCGGTCTGGAGCTGAGAACCTGTTGAACTCGTCGTCGTGCTTCACGGTGCTCTGCTCCTCCAGAGCCTGCTGTTATCCTTACTGTGTTATGAGGAATACCAGGCTCCTGTAATATTCTTTGAATACCCCTGGAGTCTAGAGGCATTACCATAGCATTTAGAGAAATAATCCTTTCCCGGATTAATCTCAATCCGCTCCACTCTTCCAGAGCAACTGTCCATGGCTTAGTGACATTTCTTCCACTTAGTCTGTCCTCCTCCTGGGCTTCTGCTTGACAAAAGCAAAGTGTACACAGAAGGAAAAAGTTTTAGCTGGAGAACCCTGCCTCCAGGACAGAGGACCTCCCCTCCAGTTGGAAATGGATGGAGAAAACAAAGCATCCAAGTCACTGGATCAGAGCGAGCTGAGCTTCCCACAATTCCTGCTGCCACTGCTTAGCTGTTGCTACCAGATGCTTTTCAGTAACTCACGGCTAGAGCAACACCAGGCTGAAAACATGCAATGTTGTCTTCTTTCTTGTTGAATTTAGCATTTGGAAGAAGAAAAAAAGCCATGGGAGTTGCACCTAGATCTTTGCCTCTAATTTGCAGCATGTTGATGCTTGTGGCAAACTGGGAGGTATTGTTTAAAATATATGCCATGATGCATTAAATTAGGAGGGCTTGCAATACAGCCCTGTAGCATTGGTCATTGCCACAGATGTAACACTACATTAAGAGACTGTGCTAATAAAGGAGATGTCACTTTTCCTCACACAGGATATATATGCTTGGACAAATAAAGCCATAAATTAAGATGTCATTTTAGTTATAACAAGAAACCTACCCTAGCCCAAGGAAGAAAAACCTGCTTGAGATGCCATCTCAGCATGTCTTGGATGGTTGAGGCTGGAGTTCCAGCCTCTCACTGTGTCCAGCCCTGCAGCACTCCCCGTTGCTGTGGGCGCAGCAGGTGTCACTTGCCTGGAGGCATCAAGGGCTACAGGAACCACAGCTCTAATGCTCCCTGTGCTTTGTCGTCCTTTTCCTGCTGTGGCTGCCGTTTTGGGCATCCTTTTGCAGTATTCCTCTATTGCTGGCAGAGATCCCAGTCAAGATACCTATTGCGGCTTCACTCCACAAGCAGCCTCCTAATCCAGTAGAAGTGACAGAGTACTTAGCAGTTTTACAGACTTTCATTTCTATGTTGCACTTTTTTTTTTTCATTTTCTACATCCTGAGTGTGAATTAGGATGATACTTTCGATGCCAGGATGGCAATTTGGCATCCTTGATATGATGTGTATTATTGGAACAAGGGAAGGCAGAGCCTGCCTGTTTAGATCAAGAGAACACTTAAGAGGGTACTTACTGTTATTCCAAAGTCATCATTAGGTTCTATTAGCATTTGTTAAGTGGTCTGAAATTTTTAGGTGAGGGGTAGTGTGTTATTTACCTACTATTACCATTTATATGTAGTAGAGAGGAGGGCTGATCTTGTTGTTGAGGCAGAAGCTGTAGAAGTGGGAGAAGTGGCTCCATGTCACAACTCTGCCAAAGATTTTTTTGTGTGACAAGTCATTTAATCTCAGTGTCTCAGTTCTCCAGCTATAAAATGGGAATAATAACAGTGCCTTGTTCCCAGCTTTTGCTTGTCTTATTATCGATGACTGCATTCTCTTTGGGGGTTAGACTTTCCCTTGCTTAAAGGCTTAACACAAAGAGATCCTAATCTCAGCTACTTTAATACAAATAACTGCTACAAAAAATAGCGCTATTACTACCTGGGCATCAGCATGACTTGTGACATCAATATTGTGCTGACAAGCGCCTTACCTCTCAGGATTTGCTTTGCCCATCTCTGGTCCTAATCCTAAGGCATTCAGTCCTGCTGGTGTGGAAAAACATCTTCATGGTTAATACTCCTCCCTCAGAAAAGGAATATTACTCTGGTTTTCTGCCTCGCTCCACTTGTCAGGATGAGCTGCTGGCATCCTATCCTGCATACATCATTGCTTAGTTATACTCAAGGAATCCTTTAGTTAGTCCTGGCATTTACTTCTCCAACCTGTGCCCATTGTTAGATGTCTGCTGCTTCTGCCTGCCCTAATACAATGAAACAGACTGTAGTAATCCCATCTAGTGACAGGATATTTTTTCTGCTAGCATCCTTGTTAGCAAGAGAAGGAAATACATTTATTCAGAAGTGGATTTGGCTAGCAAGGGTAATGCACTAAATGACAGTGAAGTCCACCTACCAAACCAGACTCTTAAAAGATCTGAAATAATAGAAATGAAGGCTACCATTAAAGAAAATTTAGGGCCAGGTTAAATGATTTTATGACGTGCAGAAATATCATAAATTAAATTATTTCATAGTGTTTATTACAGCTTCAGCCAAAGGAAATAATAAATGCAATGACTGGCTGATTAAAAAAAATCCTATTATTGGCTAAATTATTAGTGGGCAATGACCCTAATTAACAAGGTAATAAACCTAAAGATTTGCTTATGATGCAGCTGTTGAGACACCATATGCTCCAGGTAGAGTTTGCCCTGAAAATGAGAAGGAGCACAAGGTTCCTGGAAGAAACAAACCAAACAAAAAATTGGTTGATGAGAGTCCCTGCGTTACTGGAACTGACAGTGCATTGTAGCTTGCAGACTATAATTGTCCTATAAATTTATGGCTTGGGTAATAAGAAAAGGCTACAACATAGTTCTCATGTAATGCACTGAGCAAATGTGGAGGTCAGATAACAAAGTTCATGTCCAAGCGTAGGTACGCTTACTGTTCTGGAAAAAAGACCAAACTCTTTTTCTTCTTCCTTCTATCTTGTAGTTAAGCAGAAGGGTAAACATGAAGTCTTAGTTGTTGCCTTACTAAAATACCTAACACAAGGCATTTTTCAAGGGGAGGAGGGAAAGAAACAACTGTAATACAATCTAGTGGATCTGATCTACTCTGTACCCCATCTACCCTTTTGGGGATGTCTCCCTTGCAGTCTCCCTTTTTCCTGTCATTTATTTGCCTAGGTCACTCTTTAATTCATAGTCTGACCAAGGTGATCATTGCACGCTTTGTACAGTGCCTGGAATAACTGGACCTATTCTAATTAATGCCTTCTTTAGGGTTCTTTTCAGTAGTTCATCCTGAAAAGCCAAGGGGAAACTTGACAGTATGGAAGGCTAAAATGCTGGCTCACTTCTCTGATAAGCTCTAGATATGTGTTTGGGGAATTTTAGAGGAGCCCAGAAGTGGCCTCTGAATTTGTTGATGTACTTTACCTTTAGAAATAATGGCAAACTTTAAAATATTTGTGCAGGTTTATAGATTGAAGTAATGGCTGATTAATTTAATCAGGCTAAGATGTCCAACTATCTAATTTGCATGTTTAATCTGGTCATCAAACATCTAAGGGCTATAAAGTGCTCCTGTACTTACTCTGGGTACAAAACTGATGGATAAAATTAAGGTCATTTTCTAACATCAGGCTCAATTATACGCAGGGCAGCCTTCAGGCAGCAAAATTAATCTTGTTCATTCAGTGGGGGCAAAATGAAGAGCACCAAAATGTCTCACTGCTTGAATTATTTTTGTTTCACCACAAAATAATCTACAAATATGAAATTCCCTGGTTCTTCATCTGCCTTCTCATCTGCTCAGGGGGGAAAATGTTATCAGAAAAGCCTGCAGTGTGGTTAGCTCTATGTTTTTAATTTTTTTTTAGCCACTTCGTTCAGAATTCCTTTTTGAAATGATTGGGAAAAATAAAGGCTTTTTAATGTAACCATTATCTGTAATTTAGCATTGAGTAACTGAACGGTGATCCTCCAGGTCTCCAGTACCTGAACCAAGTTTCACTGATGCTGTTGGGAGTTTCCTAAATGCTTGTGAGAACTTTTGGAATAAGCTGTCAGTGGCCTAAAATGAAAGCTCAGAAATGCTCAGCCAAATGTTAGACTTGGTGATGGAAATTTACATCTTTATTGTTCACAAATTTACTGATAAACGTAGAGGTTTTTAAGACAAACTGTTTGGGATATGGGTCATGTCTTGTGAATAAAGTAGCCATGCTGTGCATTTCCCCACAGACATACCCTACAAAAGAACTTCAAAGGCAAACTGATATTTTCATTGTACCCTTTCCTTGGCAAAAATCCCTGCTTCCTATAATGCCATCAGGCATTGCTTGTTCCATGAAATTTTTACTGCTACTATGATTATTCAAAGGAATTGCCATAAAATATACATGAATTATGGCCAGAAGTCACCCTTAGTACTGGGGCTGTGATCATACACGAAGGCTTTACGTAATACATTTTATTGGTTTCAGGACCTTGCATAAGAGTAAGAGGAGGGCTGTACCTGCTGCATCACCCATCAATAACCTGGGCATGGCTGGAATCCTGTGCTGTATTTCCCACACACAGTAGCTAAGGCTGTGCTTCCTGCTAAAATTTAGAGGCAACAGAGCATCGTCTTCTCCATCATCTCTGTGTGTATATGTGTATATAAGTATAATAATGGTTGAAAAGCTTTCATGCACTTCCTCCCTCTGCTACCTCCTTCCCCAGTGATTCAGTCACTTCATATTGTAATACTTTGTTGACTATTGATTTTTGGTTAAGGTTGGAGCCCAGTACAACTGTATGAGCATTCGTTGGCTTTAATTTGATGTTATGCTGCTGCCTTCCATTCCGTATTGACAGGCATCCTCTTATTTTCAGATTGGTGTCCATTCACTGATGAACGCGCACTAGGGGGATCATGACCTTTTCTCTTATCTGGACAGCTCTTGGCTTCATGAACATTTTTTGCTGCAGGGTGTTATTAACAACAGGGTGGTAGAACAAAGAAATGAAGCAATGGGAAGCACATCAATGTATGAAATTTGCTTTATTAGGATTCCCCTGAGGCCAGAGCTGTCCCTAATTACAGAGGTGTTACATCCCTTCTTGGAATAACAAACTATATTTTTAGCAGTAATGAGAACATGATTTTGAAATCACTGTGTGGTCATCCTCCTACTATACAGAGGCTTTTTAATTCACATGTTCCCAGATCCTGATTTTGAGAGAAACATACAAGAAAAGAAAAGCTAGACATCTCTGAAATTACCTACTACCAATTGAACAAAGCATCACGTACTATCAAATGGATTTCAATATATGTATTTTGAGTTTTGAGCTTCCCTGCCGTTGTATTTCAGTATGTAGGAACGCCATGTAATTTGTAGAAGAATTCAGTTTGTTAATACTCTTATGCAGAGAAAAAGCCGCAATGCATTAGTGATGTGAGTCTGAAGCTCTTGTAGCATCTGGATGCTCTGTTCAGATAAATACTGGGAAGTATTTTTGCTTATAGAAATCTTGCCTAAGCATGTCTGGGAGATGAACTGGCAGGCTGAACTCTGAAGAATAGGTCTTTGCTGATAATTCCCAAATTCTTGTTTCCATCTTGATGAGGTTTCTCTTTAGAATATCCTATTTTAATCTTACTTCCATCCTCCTGCTCCCAGACATCTCAGACCAAAGGTAAAATAAAAAGCAACCAAAACACATTACTTCTGCATGCACGTACTTATTATAACCCATTCAGCTCTTAAAAACAGAATGAGTTCAGCAGAGCTCATCTTAGCCTGCACAGGCTGGACACACTCCCAAGACAGAGGTGGCTAGGAGGCCCCTGTGCAAAACGTGTAACCTGCTGATTACCCAGCTAAGCAGCCCTGATGTTCCTGCCACAGCTTCTGACCTCTTCTGTCAGATGTGCCTGCCAGATTGGCCTTGCTTAAGACTCTTAGTTTGCGGATCTAAAAACAAATGCAGGCAATAAATAAAAATAAATAAATAAATAAGCCTTCCCAAAACTCAGGAGCCAACATTCAACTGTATGACCACCCCACGAAGCACTCTGATTACTCTTTTCTCACTCAGTCCTGCTTTTTGCCCCTTCCTTCTTTCTTTGTGTCAGGCAGTGCTGTGCGTTGCGGGGGGGTCTAAGTGCATGGGCTGTGATCAGCTTTACCATCTTCCACTGGGTACGGAGCAGCTTCAAGTCAATGTATCCCATTGCCCTCTGTTGGGCTGATCCAGCACTACTCTTCCTGGATCAAACAGCTTATCTGATGTTGGTGAAAGCAATTCTCATTCAGAGCAGGGCCAGATTTCAGGGCCTCTTTTTGGGACCTTCTAGAGAAGCACACTAAGTGGTAAAATGGCAGCTCAAGTTTAATCTGATGTTAGAGATATTTCTTTGTAAAATTAGGAAATCTTTTAGCAAGGACATTTTAAAGTTCTTCCTTACATCAGAGTTTAATGAAAAATTTCATTTCCCTGCCACGGTCTCCTTCACTGTTTGGTAATTAACAATGGAAAAAAAAAAAAAAAGCTTGAATTGATGAAAAGTTATAGCAGTGTTCCGAACTACATTGTAAATCAAAGTTTATACTGTCTTCTTCAGCCTCTAAATGCTTTCTCTCAATAATAATCAGATTGTAAAGGATGGAAGGACTCCCACATTTTTCAAAATTTTGATGGCAATGGCAGTCACTGCTTCACAAAAATAACTGAGCATTCATCTGGCCAGAGGAGGAGTGAGAATAATTTTGGAGCCTGATAGGTAGCGTCCTCACTTGGGTTAGGGGACAGAAATTCCTCTGCCAGGCTTAATGTATACTTATTTATACAAGGGAAAAAAAGTTTTGAAAGGCAAGGTCATAGGGACCTCACTTCAAAAGACTGTGAGAACAGGTGAGCCGCTCTCCGGGGCAGTGAGGACAAGTCCTTGTCCTTGCCCTGGGGCAGCCCCAGGGACCAGTGCCTGGGCTCCAGCCCTGCAGTGCCACCTTCGCCCAGCTCCACAGGCAGATGCCTCTGCTCACCATCTCTCCTTCCTGCCTGCTCAGGACAGGCTTCTTTTTCCTCTAAGGCCTTTTTGTTCAGAATGCCGGGGTGTTGAAAGAAACATGTTACTGGTCAAAAGAAATATTTTGCTCAGCCTGCATTTTTTGAAAATGGGAGGAAAAGATGTAATGTAAAAAGAATTGTGGTGCTAATTTTAATAGACGATTCAACTCAGTATGTCAAAAAGGGATTGGCATATGCAAACGTTGCTCTGTGCTCATTATCCCTTTTAAAGACCCTAGTATTTTTTTATACATGATGTATACTTCACCACTCTGGATTGCATTACAGGCATTTCCCTCTCTTTGACAGTAATTCAGTCAGCCAAATACAAATCAAAGGAAACACTTAAGTGGCTCACTCCCTTTTAAAAGAAAAACGATACCAATAAAAATATTTGGCTTTAGCCCTCTTCTGCCCCCAGAAGCTTCTTTTAGTCTCTTTTGCCTCTCCCCAGATAGTTGTTTATTCAATATTAAGCTCTGCTTTCCCAGAAGACCAAAGCATTCACATTCACACTTCACCAGCAGCGTTGTGATTCAGTAATGAGGATGAAATGCTTTCAGGATCCTGTGCTCATTGAAAGGGGTAGCAGGCTGAGGCTAACCAATCTGCTTGGTAAGAAGATGACTTTGTTCAGCCAAGAAATATCTCTTTACTGGGCTCCTAAAGCCCACCCTAACTACTAGGGAGAATGCTAATTGAAAGATGAGGGTGTAATTGTACCAGACAAGTAACTTCTATTGAGTAATTTTTCAGTGTTAGGTGGGCAGAAACAGCACAGAGTCTCCTATTAGTGTTAAGGAAAGATGCACAGCTGAATCCTAGAACCTGGTAATGAAAGTTTTCCTCTTTATTGTAACAGTTAAAACACATGAAATGGCTCTGCAGTTACATTGCAATTAAATGCTTTCCTTTTGTAGGTGGCTGGCAGATTTACAGAACATTTTTTCCTCAAATAGGTATCTTTGAGCTCTGTGTACCTGTGAACACAGCATTTGCTGGTGTCCTTCAAAGTAGGGAGGGAAAAGCACACATGCTCCTGTGCTGGAAAAGAGCCTTAGGTGGCTGATCTCTCAGATAAAAGAAGTGGCCCTAGCACTAAAAGGGAAGGAGGCAGAGGATGTACAGCATCTTCTGTTGTAGTATGCCTGTATTGTGTCATGAAAGGAAGATGGAGACAGCAAGGGAAAGATAGCAACACCTGACAGTCAGATGGGTTTCTCTGTTTGGGAAGATAGTCTGGCTTAAACACAAGGACTTCAGATTTTGCTTTTAAAACCAATTGGTAGCAAGACTGTAATAGAACCAAGGCTGTGCTCAGATCCGCAACCTATTCTACTGTAATGCTGTACACCCTATTAAAGCAACAATGTCTAAGATAGCAGACTCAAAATTTTGTCTTGAAAATGCCATGGGACATTTACATCCAGTGTCCTAATAACCACACAAACATGGGAAGTTTCAACTATCTAATATGTATGGTAACTCGAACATCAGCTGCTCATTTACCTTTGAGGGCTCCGGCCTGCCTCTGGTGAAACAAAAGCCCTCATAAACCCCACACAGAACTGCCAAGTCCCGTTTAGGCCGGGACACTCAGCAAAGGCAACGAGCAAAAAGAATATGTTGTCCTTTTCCAAGCGCTGGCACTGTGTGCAGCAGCAGCAGCCTGGGCGCACAGGGAGACAAGGCTGCTCTCCAGAGGAGTTCATAATCCAAATAGGCAGAGGGGACCGGGTGGGACTCTTCTTGGATTCTGCAATACCATCCAGGGCCAGCGGGGCTTCTGGAGCACAGAAACGCGATGGTACGCAGGAGTCTGCCCACCTACGTGGGTCCCACAGGCAATACACAGGGTGGAATCGCAGCTCAGGCAGCACTCGCTTGTGGAAGCCAGGTACGTCAGCTGCTCCTGAGGTGTCGCTGACTGTGTGCTGCGGCAGAAGGAACAGAAACATGCTGCTTCTGTAGGCGTAATCAAGTGGTTTCAGCAAGGAGCATGAAAATGTCAGAATAAGAACCTGACCAGAGATAGCATTCCTCCTCTATCAAAAATAGCCACAGGAACTACAATGAGAGCAGTTGGCAGAGAGGCTAAAAATAGCGCTTCACTAGCACCAAGCCTGCTAACGTTATATTGAAATATTGGCTCGGCGCCAGTTAACTCCCTCCGCTTCTTACCACCTAGTATTGAGCCATGGCAGCTCCAGTGGCCTTTTCAGCCTCACAGCAATATAGCATGTGTCTTGTTAAAATGAAAACTTGAGGTAGCTAAAAAATAATTTTTCTATGCAAGAAAACTTACAAAAATGCAGTGTTGCGGGATTTCAGGTGTGGGCAAGGAAAAAATCCCCCCACAGCCTCCTGACAGGATTGTGCTGGGAGTCCTTCCTGTGAACGTTGAGCATCTGCAGTGCTGCTGTGGTGAGTCAAAGCTGAGAGAGCTCAGCGTCTTGCAAGGTTGGACTTGTCACAAAGGGCCAAGGATGAAGGGAAAATAGGCTTCTACAGCAACTGCCTTGTCATCTTATGAACAGCCTTAAAGCTGGTTTTCGCTCAAAATGGAAAAGAGGGATATCTTCTGTACTTACCTGAGTGTGATTGTGGAAGGTTTACCCTGATATGGAGCAAAGCACAGTGATAGGAGATCCTGTGTGTTATTTTTAATCCATGGCCAAATGAATTCCTGGTGCAATTAGTTTAGGTGTAATGTGAATAAAACGAAATTAATTTGGTCCAGCATTTAGTATTGACAAAACGAAGAGTGTCTCAGTACCAGCTCCATACTGATTATATCTGCTTTTCAGAGCAAGTTTTCTTTTTCTTTTTTTTTTTTTAACCCTGTATTGACACATTACAGTGCAGTGTATGGGATACTTGGAACTTGTAGGAGTTTCATTGTATCCAAATTAAAATAGGATCTTTAAGAGCACTGTTATTCTTGGAGTTTATGGAGCTGCCCAGTGCCAGGACTGCTGCACACAGCAGTTTGTGATGAGCAGAGGCAATGCCAAAAGCATATGTGCCCTTCAGAGCCAAGATGCTCCGTGCTTTAAGGGAAGGGGGAGGTATTTCACTCTGTGCAGGGTGTTTTCAGCTAGGTCCATGTGAAGGTTTTCTAACAAAGTCTACATACAGTTTGCATTTGTTTTGGTTTCTGTTATAAATGTCAAATTTTCACAAGGAAAGAGAAGTCCAGAAAGTGGATCTGGGTTTAGTGGCACAGAACCAGGGGATGAGAGCATTTGTGACTCGGGGAAAGGGTTAAAAATAAAGCTAACTCAGTAATATCTGGGCCAAAACCTTCTTGCTGAAGCCTGAGATAAAGGCATTTGTGTAAGTTGGCAGTAATCTTACACTCATGAAGGTGGCCAAAAAATGTTTGCAGTGATGCAGCTTTCTAGAAATGCCAGAACAGGGCCCAGTTATTTTTCTTCAGCCTGTGAGTCACACCCTTCAGTTTGCTAGCCACCTCCCTCAGGATGATAAATCCTTCCAGGTTTTTTTTATTTCAGAGAAACTCAAGGACAGTTGATGCTCTGGACATATTTTTCAAGTCTCTTGGCATTGAATTAAATGGTTGCCAGGCTGGCTAATAATGGGTATCTTGAAAATCTGTCTGCAGCTGCAAGTTATAAATATCAGCTGCTTTGCAGTAATTACGGAAGACATAGGACTTTCCCACTATTCTTCAGCTGAGTGTGATCTAAGGCAACTATAACCAGGGTAGCTGGTCTACCCTGAAGTTGATTTTGTTGCTGCAGCTTCCCTTGCTGCGGTGAAAAAGGCTATTCAGGTCAGCGGTGCCGGCACCCAGGAGCTCTCAGCCAGGGAGAGGTGCGCATACTGCAACCCCTTCTTTTCGCATAAACACACACGTATTAGGCAAAATCAGGCTGCTGTGGTTGAAGCTGCATGGATGATATTCTCTTACTTCATTATTGCAAACTATTTTAGAGCACATTTTCAAAACCAGGTTTATGCTATGTTTCACCCAAGTTTAGCCAGGACAAAGCTTGGAGGGTTTGCATGCTGGTAATTTGTATAAAATGTGTCAGGCTCCAATAAAACTCAAGTATACATATAAAATATCTAGCCTGCTTTCCTAGCATTAAATTAATCATATCCGTCATTTTTTCTATGCTAGCTAAGAGCTTTTTCCTCGCTAGTCTTAATTTTGCCTTACCGCTGGTTCCTAGTGAAAGCTGTGGCAGTCACCAAGAGGTAGCGTGCCTGGTCCCAGTCTGAGTACATAATTATGTTTATGTCCATCGCAGTACCTACAGCTCCTTATCAGAACTGAGATCAGTAGAGCAAGCGATACAAAGGTGCATGAGTTGATTGATGCTGCGCTGAAAATGATTTTTTTTGTGACTGTGAGGTGCTTGCACCTTGTTACACTACAGAAACCACTGCAAAATTGCTACTTTTGAACCAAGTGATTAAATACCAGGTTTGAGGTATGACATTCATGTGACATCTGTAACATTTTGTTGAGCTTGACTGAAACAGTTGAAGTTCTTTACTGCAGTGTGTTGTACAGCAAAAATACTTAACAAAACATGCTACCTAGGGCTTCCGCGGCATTTGTCCTGCACCTGTGAAACCTCGCCAAAGAGTCCTGCTGACACAGCTGCAAAACAAAATTAAACGCAAGCATACAAGGGTTAAAAGTAAAATATTCCCCAATATCTCAGGTAATTTACACGTTAAAGAGCACTGTGGAATGAATTACGATGTCATGTCAGAAGCCACGCTTCAGCCCCAAATCTGCCAATCATTATAATGCTGAGTTTGTTGGGCCTTAGATACAGGGACCCAGCCAACTGCCTCGGGCAACATCCATACTTATTAGACAACATGGGCCCCAGGGAGCTTTTCAGAGCGTGGCCCTCGCCACCTGGCTAAAGCAGAGAGTAATGAAAGGCAGCAGCACAACAAAGCACCGAGTGACTGCAGCCCTGGCTGCAAAGCACGGATCCGGCGCCTACCAGGGCAAGTAGCCTGGGTCCCAGGAGGCAGGCAGACACGTTAGATTCGGTTTTCCACACTCCCCTATTTTTAGCACTTTTGTCAGAAGATATTCCGAAGCGGTTGTGACATCCCTGTCGCACACAGGGGTGAGTTTGCGGTCTTTGCCTGACTTTGCAGTCCCTGCAGAGCAGCAGCAGCAGGCTCCCTTTAGCCGGGTGGGTATTCTTGGGGGTTTGCTGCTGCTTTGTGATTGCGGCCGCGGGCAGCGGGGGGGTCAGCCCGTCGGTCCGGCGTCTCCTCCTGCTGTGCCAGGCAGCCGAGCCTAGAGGGAGCCATCTCCGCGGGCAGGAGCGCGGCCGGCAGGACGCCGGGGGCTGGCTGCGCGGTCGCTCTGCTCTTTTCCTAGAGCCAGGCGTGAGGATTTTCAAGAGGAAATGTCTGCTCGATGCAGGTTTTGCGGATGCTTCGATAGTCTGCTCGGGCAAAGGGCTGGAAATAAATCAGAAAAGCAATGTTAAAGGCTGGAGGAAATACCCCAAATTGTCACCATGTCATAGGCAACGGGGATACTTTCTACGTTTTTATTTATTGTTGTGTGGCTTACTATAATATATACAGATTCTCTACCCTGGTTAAAGCAGTTGGCCAGTACAGCCTACCTTTTTTTTTTTTTTTTATTCTCCTGCAACCTGCTTTGTAATATAGTGACCAGCTTTAAGTCCTTCAGAGCGGAGAAGTTAAAGGTAATGCCTGGTACAAAGTCATATTTCAGCAGCTCAGATAGAGAAATCAAGTAAATTTTATTTTCTATTCAGAGTGGGCTAGGGAAGAGGAGCATCCACAAGGCAGGAAGATACCATGCTGAGCACAGGGGCTGTCAGTTCTGCTGCTCTTAACAGATCACCTTAGATTTTCCATTCTGTTTTGAAATACTGTGGGAAGCACTTGCTCCATCTCAGTATGGTTTTCACACATGGGTATTTATAAAATCTAAATCTAGTGAACTCTTTGTTTATTATCAGATTTTAGCAGCAAAGTGTGTGCAAAGCACTGCCAGATTTACTCTTAGTAGGAGTGTGAAAATAACAGTGATTATGTAAAACATTTATTTCAATATTTAGCCATATCTATATGTATTTTTAAGTGCACATCAATAAAGAAGCGACTAACCAGGGACGCTTAGCATTTCCTATGCGCTCATTAAACCTTCCCACTGCTGTTTGTCAGCCTTTCAGAAGCAGAAAGGGAGCATGAGCAAGCTAGTGTGTGCTTGTGCGTGTGTGTGAGAACAATTCTATAAAAGATTATCTTGCACACAAAGCAAATGGCCCTGCCCCCATAGTGAAGGCAGAGATTCCCCCGGGATCAGGCAAGGAGGAATTGCTCGTGGTCAGCAGAGGCGGGAGAACAATAGAGCCCAAAATGGGCAGCAGCAGCCGCAGTTGCTGAGGTGGGTGGGAGACTGGCCAAATGGCCACTGAACGCTATGTGGCATTGTCACCAACACCAGAAATGGCTAAAGGGTCTTAAATTAGCAATTGTTATGATTAGCAGGTGGTTTGAGAGATAGGAGGTCCAGGGAAGTGATTGGTGGTTTAGACATCACATGCTATTTAGTCAGAAACACTCTTCACTTGCTCATTAACACAGAATTATGAAATTACTTAAAGGAAAACAATTCTAATGAAATAGAGCTATAGAAATCAATTCTTTAAAGGGGACCTGACTTTTTATAAAACAATTAAAATTCCTGCAGATTTTATTTCTGTGAAGGAATTAATTGTGCAAGAAAATCTGGCAGGGAAACAAATATTGTTCAACAATACTTCGTCCGATTAGGAAGAGCAGAAAACATTGCTTTCTGTAATATCTGCATTCCTCTCATTAATAACTTATGTGTATTTAGATTGTGAACCTGCTCTTAAGAGATGTCCAAAGGCACAAGGTTCAAAATCAGATTTACAAGAATCAAAGTTTGGAAGTGTTTTGGTCCAGAGGTTGGTTCAGTTTAACCCACAGTACTAAAGGAAGATCAAGTACACAAAATGTGAATCCCCTTCTATTTCTTGACTTTGAAAATAAATTCAAGGATGTCAGGACCATATTATCATTGGCTCTTTTAAAAGCTAGGGTTGGATTCTCCAATTTCATGGATGTGCAGATACTAATACTCTCCTGAGGACTCTCTCTGTTCCAGACCCAAAATCTGGAGCACAGCAAGTCCAGAGGCACTCTTGGAATAATATCCATTTACACAGTAACAGTCTGCTCTTCTCTTCCTTAAGACATAAGCTACCTATTTCTATTTGTACAGCAGAGATAGTAATGTCTTGTGCCTAGCTTCAATGTCATAAACATTCATGGAGTGCTCTGTAAAATCCTGTCCTGGACACATTAGGGGAGTTAATTCTGCCAAAACATCTCAAATTAAAGGCCCATACCAAAACTAAATTTTGGTGTAGTGTTTTATGTTTAAATGGGATTTTGCTGTACCTGAAAGGCTGCAGAAAATACCAAGCTGGCTGCATTAGTCTTGGGTTATATCCCTGCTACTTACTTCATGTGCTGTAGGCTATTGGGCAACTACAAGATCTTATGTTTCGTGTTTGCTAGAACTGGGTCTAACAGTATCCTCTAAAGGGAAACTTGGGTGTTCTGTCCCTAAATCCAAGGAACCTGACAGGAATCAGGCTGGCGTTATCTCAAGATAGAAAGGAGAGGCTCGCGTACCCACTGCTAGTGGCTGCTCTGGAAAATGAGCCCTCCTGTCAAGACGGTCGCAGCACATGCTCTGCTCGCAGGTCCTCCTCCTGGCTGCTGCCACGGGGACAACAGCTCCAGGGCACACGCTGAAGGTCACCCACCCGCAGAAAGTTGGGAAAAAGGGTGACAGCCCAAGCAGATGTCCTTTTAGAACAGTTGCGTAGAATAGAAACAATTTCATGAAATGCCTATTTCTTTGACCTTGCAACAAGGAAAAGAAAAACCGTAGCCGATGTTTGGGTCTGCAGGCATATGGCATTTCAATAGTTCTTCAGCTGCCATCGCACGGGGCTGGATCCAGGGGAGCTGAGACCTGATTATGGGCACAGCCAGGGACAGCTGTGGTCCTCAAGTTGGCACTCAGATGTCCAGAATTCAGGGGGATGAATCTGCAAGGTGAAAGACTCAAAAGGAGAGGAGACAAGGACAGTGTGGCAAAGGAAGGTCTGGCTCCAGGCTCATCCAATAAGGATAAATAAACGTGTGGTCCCGTCTCATTGAATAAGCTCCCTGGATAAGCTGAATGGGCAGCCCAGCTGCCCATGCCACAGAAAGTAAATGCAATGAGTTAAAAACGGAGAAAATAATGTGAAGGAAGATGAAGAAATGCCAGCTTACAGTCTTTGTTCTCCTATTTACAGCATTGCCAACATAAATAGTGCAAAGAATAGTTCTGTGTGGCTCATAAAATTGTGATATTGACCTTATAATTGTGAGGGTTTTTTAAAATATCTTAGAATTAAATACTACAGAGTTTTCAACAACCCTACTGTTAAAGATATTGCATTTCCTAAATGTGCCTTTTGGTGAAGCCACCATGACAAAACCTTAGTTTTATATTCAGTGATGCCAGAGGTGTTATTTTCTCACAAATGAGATCATTTCTAACTCAGAATGATATGTGCATAATCATATATATTCTAAATAAAATCTTGTCATAAACCCACAATCTCCCCATCTTTCTGTCACATAATTTATACTTGTACCTTGAAGACAGAAAATTATATTGCAGGTGCGTGTCTGAGTATTTTTTCTTTACTGAGAAGTTGCGTGTGAAGGTATCTAAATTTGTACCTGAAAGTCAAGGTCAGGAACAGAAAATACAAGGCAGGTAAAAGAGAAAAAAACACTGTCCCTTTCATACATCTGAAATCATATACATATTATAAAACAAAGCTGTAATCAGATACTATTTATAAAGTCTTTCATGTCAGGATGTGTATAAAGGTAAAACCTACAGATGTAAGAATGGCAAGTGATTTTTATCCTAGCTGTTCGTTTTTGAAATAATCGTTCTGTGTTCTCTTGATTTTCACTTGGAGGATAAATACTGTAGTCGTTGTAGTATACCTATATGTAATTTTTTTCCTCATTTCTGCTAAATACTGGGAAGCACTAAGTATCAGATTTCCAGTGCATGCTCCTGTTTTTCTTCTAGTTCAGGTGCGCACAGAATATCCATGTGCTTCTCTTCCTGTGCTGTAACTGTCCAAGTGGCCTCTGGTGCAAAGCTGAGAACTTGGGCTTCTTCCAGATCCTCTGCGTTTCCTTCTTGTGATTCTAGTTTTGTCAACATACATAATGAACAAAGGAAAGCATTTGGTAACTTTTTCAAGCTATTGTAATTCAAATGTAGTTTTTGTATCGTATCATGCCAGAGACAAATGAAAATAAGGGAAGAGGTGGAAGGCTTCCTTGTTCCTGTTGTGTTTCTCTAAGTCAGATGAAGTGCAGCAAAATCCATCAGCTTGACTTTAATATACGTGTATTCCAGGTGGTCATTTTGTATGTCACTCACCATTTCTTTTGTGGTCAAAGAGAGCAAACCTCACCTGGGAAGTGATAGCAAGGGCACCAAGGCTGCATGGTGTGAATCAGAAAGATGCCTCAATGGCATGGAAACTGGTGCTTTAAACCCTTTTCTCTGGGTGTAGCTAGGCACCTTTCTTCTGTTGCTCTATTTCATTGTTTTACTTTGAGGTTTGGCTGAGTAGAAATCTGCAGATTAAACATACATATTGCTACAGAAAATATCAGCCTAGCTTGGGATGATGTCTACCCTAGAATACAATGTCTTCGGTTTAATGAATCAGAACATGCACAGTTTTATAAAGAACCTGGATGTTTATATTATGTCCTTCCATGGGGAAGAGTAACAAGAAGTGTAGTTATCCCCTAAATTAAAAAAGGAATAAGGTTTCAATCTCCTATTTAATAATTATGTCACAAAAAATCATTTACAGGTACTAGAAATTTCAGCTAAAAGAGTGACCTTTTCAGAGAGCTGTGGAAAAAGTTAAAAGGGAAACTGTTTGCACAGCTCCAGTGCTGCAGCTGCTGATATGGATGTCCAGTAAAGTATATAGAATGAAATAGCACTGGTAATCCACATAAAAAAAAACTTAGAATGGATGCAGGGTTTGAAACTTTTGTATTCCCAGTGGATTTTTCTTTTTGGTCCACACTGCAAAAAGTGGCTGAGCACTCGTTAATTGACTAATAAGTAAGGAAGTAAGAAATTATAATTTTTCATAGTCTTTAGACAGTTGAAATGCCTAAGCTGTTCTAACACTTTCCCACTACTTTGTGAATATTTAATTCTATTTCTATCAAAAGAAGCGTATGGAAAAGGAAAATGATTAGAAAATTCAGCTTGCTAAAGATAATTTGCTGCCATCTATGGCTTTTCAAGTGGAACTCATCTGAGTTTTGCAAAGAATTAAGACAAATACTTTCCTTGTAAGAAATCTGGATGAGGATGAGATGTTTGAAAACAGTTAATAGCCTTTAGGTAAGGCACCAAGCTTTTCCCAGTTTTACATGCTTTTTTTTCCCAGACCCCCAGAAATTTTACAGAACACTTTTCATTCTAGTGTCATCAGAAAACGGCAAACGATTAGATGACTTTGTGCTTGTGAGGCATATCCCTCTTTCCTTTCTCAGGATCCTCTGACAACACGGAGAAGCTGTAAGCTTTGTTCAGATACACCTGGAATTTTCTTCTTTTGAAGGAGGAAGAAGAAAAATTGGAATGAAAACAGGAGCTTGTGGCGAGGCTCCCAGTCCGCTAGGCGAGGGAGATTCTGGGCAGAAGGACTGTGGCTTAGTTTTTCTATACTGAGAAATCGTTAAAATATATGCAGAGGTTTTAAAAGCAAATAAGGGACATTTTAAAGATGAACAAGGCTCTGTTGACTTCTGCAGCTTTTGTCAAAGCATAAGAGGAGTGAAAGTTTTAGATATGGGAGGAGAGAAAGAAACCTGGCAGGAAGGAGGTCCAGGAGTGTGTCTGGAGTGCTGCATGGGAAATAGGAAGCTCTGGGGGTGCTTAGCTCAAGAGCAGTTTGGAGAAAGCAGGAAGAGAACGTGCAAAGAGGACTTTATAATTTAATGGCAGAGAGAGGATCCAGAAGGTTATTAAGGCCTGAAGAAGCTAGGGAAATAGCCTTTTTCATTAATGGAAGGGATGTGGAAGATGAATTGGAGGCATAATGTAGGACCAGAATGTTTAAACATGAAGATAAATCCAAAAGTAATAAATAGCAAACAACTGTGGAGTTCAGTCAACACCCAAACAGTGGGTCTGATTAGGATCCCAGTTATTCTCCATTTACACTGGCAGAACTGCACTGATTTAACGTGGCAAATTTGTTTCAAATCTCTGCTGCTGAGAGCAGAATACTACTAATACTTGTGCAGGAAATTCTTCAGCTGTTTCAGAACTCCAGCATTAGGAAGGCTGAAAGCCAGCTGATCTAAGGCTTTTCAGGTCACTTTTTTAGCTAGTCCTTTGCACGCAGTTCACTCTTTGCAGCCAAGTAGGACCTTGCTTCAAAAACTGTGAGATTATACACAAATGATCAAAACATAGAAAAAAAATTGCTTGGGACTAAGCAAAAAATTGAGTTTATTCAAAGCATCCCGTTCCAGCTGGTATTCACGGCGGTACACACATGCTATATGTGCACTTACATAAGACACGTTTATCTACACATGTGGCTAGTGATGCTTGGTAGGAAAAAATATATATATACTTCTCCTTTCTTTTTTAACCTTATCTGTGCATTCTTGGGTCATGTAGCCTTTGTGCTGACTCTGGACAAAAATCCCCCTTTGATGGAGGATACATGCTGAAAGGTAGAATTCTGAATTATGTTCTCTAAATTATCCCGTGCTCAGAGAGCAAGTATTGATTTTAAAAATGACTGAGCCAGACCTCGCACTGCAGTCCCCCCAAAGCACAACAAACAGCAGTCATGTGTTCAGCTACCAAGAGGCCACTGTGCTGGCATTGTTTCAAAAAATCAGAAAGTCATCAATCAACCAAATAGTAATCGGAATAAGTACATGGTATCTAAAGACACATTTTATCCAGTTACATGCTCCAATTCAGTTAGCTACGAGGAGAATTAGAACAATATTGGACCGATTAACAAGTCTACCTTGGGAACTGTGAGCTGCTAAGTTATTTATTTTGCTGCCTTGTATAAAAGAATGAGCAGAATTTCATCTGCATAGTTAAGCATTTGGTAACTTCCCACAATAAATAATCCAACATCTCTTCATGCTAGAGTGTTTTTTAAGGAGAACACGGAATTTTACTGTAATTTTTTTCTGTTGCTTTCAAATAGCTTGGACACAATAGTGTTTCAGGAAGATTTTTATTTATTTCTTCAGGAGCCGTTAGTCATTGGTGCTGCAATGGAACATTGCAAGCACTAAAATTATTAGGATCAGTGTATTCAAAACATCACTGAGTTTTATTTTAATGATACGATTTAAGGATCAATGCAAAAAGCACGGTTTAGAATTTCAGTCTTGCACAATTCGATTGAATCAATAATCTACGGTGTTGCTATGCAGGATGCGCTTCACAATAATACAAAACATACCATTTCTAAAGAAATACATGGCTGAAAAATACATCGTTCAAGTGAATACATCCAGCCCTGTGTACTTGCCCCTGCATTTTGGGAGTTACAATACTAAAGCAGAGTACACAAAATGCTGTGTAAGTTAAGATAATAGCTTGTACAATTAAGACGGTTGAATTTTTCAGTACTGCTATACAGCACTTCCCATAATGAAATCTCCAAGTTTTAGGTTTAGAGGTTTAGAACTCCCAAGCTCAAATTGCAACTAAACATAGCACATGGTTTTCAGAACAGAGGAAATTAATTTAACATTATTTTAATTCAATAAACTGAGTGTTTTCTAATAAAAGGTACATCTGTGTTTAAGATGCTATAACGTTGTCTCCTAAGACCTAAGCTGATTTTTTTCGTTGAAAATGTCAGACATTTTCAGTGTTTGGGGGAGAGGGTGTTTTTCTATATTCTGACTAATGATAAATACAAATGAGTTCATGTTTTCTACCCTAAGAGCAGCCCACCCATCTGTGTTGTGTTATTTTATATGAAACCTGCAAGACGCCATTTGCGTTAATTTGTAGGGGCTTGCTGTAACTCAGTGCAAGTTTGTGCCACGCAGCCACTCCCTGCCCTTTGTTTCCTTAGCTTTCAAGAGACAGCAAGGTTGAAGGAGGGGAGCTTTAATTACCAGCTCACTGCAGAAAAGGGTGGCTTTTCTAGGTCCGAGCTTGCCATATGGAGCTGCAAGCATCAGAACTAATCTACACCATACCTGGCCAATGCATTCAGCTACTTGAGGGTCATCGTATTAACACACTGTCAAGTCCCATCCCTCTCAAAAGCACTTACTTCTATCCTTTCTCCTTGGGAAAAAAAGAATGGCTTCTGGGCAGCAGTGAGTTATTCAAGCCAAGTGAATAAGCTTGACACAGGCGATGGTGATAGGAAACCTTTGAATCTTTGTCTTCCCTTGCAACGACCACTGTAGGACACTGAAAAATATGCAAAAGGAACATTGTGCTGATTTGTTTAATGGGCCTGCATGTTTGGAAAACAACAGCCAGAAAGGAGGTAGGTGCTAGTTCTTCTTCAACATTTTCAATGAAAAGCATTTTTTGAGAATCTGTCTAAGGTAAAATATGGGTAAAATATTCAGGTCTGTTCAGGAGCTTTTTGTTGCTCTCCTCTTCTGGGTATTTAAGTACAGCGGAAAACTCAGGTCTGTGACTCAGAAGCTCAGTCCCCTTGCGAGTGGAATCTGTTCCTTCAGTAACCGTAGTGCTCTACAAAGTTCTAGCTTAAATAAATAAGCAGCAGTAATGAAAAAGTTTGGTTTTCATAATTTTGTAGAGGTGTACAGCTTTTTACATCTTTGCCATTTAGCTGTTAGGTCTCATTTCAGGGGCATTTCTCCTCTAGTATCTCACACTCTCTACATATGTTTTTCTGTCTTCATTGCAGTACTGTCAGAAGCCTCTGTTCTGTTAAAAAATAAAAAAATAAAAAAAAATCTATGGAAATCACAGCTCTTTTTACACTTAACTGTTGTTAGCGTTGTCTTTACAGCAACAAAGCAATGTTTAAGCTCATTTGGAGTCACATTATTGTTATCCAGCCATTTTCCTCTAGGCCTCTGCTGTTTGATAATAAGAATAATTATTAACTGGAAGGGCAGCTGTTTTGGTTTGTGTTTTTTGGCAGCAGAACCTCTCACAGGCCAGGACACATGTTGCTCAGCTTACAGATATGGGAGCTAGAAATCAATACAGTGAGTGTCAGTTGCAACACTGATCTCATCTTACTTCCAGAAAAGTGAATTATCTTTATTTTGTGAAAAAGAAATACAGAAGTTTAGAGATTCACCTTTGCTTACCAGAGAAGTAGACTTCTGCAGTATGTTGGACTTTCCAGTTTTCCCCCATCTACGTTTTGAAGAATCAGCCATGAGAAAAATTAGTCTCTACATATAGTGATTAACTTGTATGAAAAAAAAGTTAGGAAAGTCTTAGAAAATGTCGAACAACAGGATAAGAAGCTGTTCATCGTACACTCTGTGTCCCAGAAAACTGCAACATGAGACCCACTTTTTAAAGGACAACAGGCTGAGGGCCACAGTTTTTCTTCTTTCATCTTTTCAGCAGACTTTTTCTCTTCCTACAGTGCTAAGCTGGCATGTTTTTCTGTGAAGAAGTAGATCTGTAAGAGGTTTGAGTTTTTCCCACGTGGATGTTTGTAATTTCAGAATAAGGAGGGCATGAGCAGCAGAAGGAAAAATAGGAGACAGTGTAATTCCTATCTTTTGAAGTCCCATACGCTACCTAAATATAGCCCTATGATGAAACGAGCTGCTTTTCAAATACACTTATATTAAAAACAAAACTTACATGAAATCCAGGATTAAACATGCATGCAGTGTTGGATAAAATAGACATTTCCCACTAAAGTAGAACTCTTAAAAGCTGACAAGATAAATTTGGGCCAATTGCTAAGGGCAGAAGCAAGTCCCTGACCACTGTTACCACCACCTGCAGCTGCCTCTTCTACTTAGGCCCGCTGGTGACCACCAAGTAGCCGTTAAAACCCCCAAACTTCTCTGGTAGCTTGATTTGGTTCAGCAGGAGAGCAGGAGTTAGGGCCTGGCTACACCCCACCCCAAGCCTTCCTTCCAGGTGGGTGAGTCTGAATGGATTCACGCGGCAGACAAAAGGCCAAAGCGTGTCAGTCACATGTATGTGTGGTTTCCATTATTTATTTTATTTTTAAGATAAAATTGGGACCTGAGTGTTCTAGTAAGGAGGGAAAGGAATTCAGAGAGAGAAATCTGGATTCTTTTCCCATTCTGCCAGTCTCTTACTGTAGCATAAAGATAAGGTCATAAAATGACTTGCTCAGCTTCTTCATTTGCAAAATGGGAAGCAGAAGAGTGACCTGTGTTATTGCAAAAGTACAAATGTTAAAGTCCTAACCTTCAAACTGTTCTTCTTGTATGTTGCAAGAGGTCCTAAAAACTATATGCTGCAATATACATTTATCAGAAATAAGCCAATTTACTTAACAATTTGCTTTTTTTTTAAGCAAAAAAAAAAAAAATCAAATTGTCCTAGATCTGTTAGCCACTTTGTTTGTTTGCTTATTACTGAGAGCCTGAGCATTAGAAAATGTAAAGGAAGCATCAGAAACACATGGCTGTAGCCAGCTGTGGCAAACCTCTGTTGTGAGTGAAAGTTTGGTTCATGTTCCCAGTGGACTACAATAACAGGTGAAATTTGCACACTTCAAAAAGGCTCCTCATTTGCAATTCATAAGATGGAAGTGCATCAATAGCATAAAAGCCAGCAAATGGTCAAAAGTTAAAAATGAGGGGTAGCTAGGCTTCAGGAAACTTAGTTAACCGGTGATGCCATTCCATGAATAAAATAATTTACCTCAAGAACTCCATAGCTATAATCTCTCCCTTCAGACGAAGCTCTCTTTTGATGTGGTATCCAGCACTGCAAGGTGATTTAAATGTAGTTTGCTGTCTTCTCCAGCAAGGTGCAGGAGCCGTGGGCTCATGGAGTGGCCAAGTATGGACCAAGCGCTGGCTTCCAGGTCAGCTGAGGGAGCAACTCCAGGCAAGGCAGTGGCTGCCCTGAGCAATCCCACATCACTAGTTTGACTCCTGGTTTTGCTTCCACTTCCCTGACATAGAAGCAAAAGCAGTGGAGCAAAAGTGTGTGCAATAGGTATTATACACCTCTGTTGTCCATTCCAAGGTGTGCAGTGAAATCTGACATCATTCAGAACTTTTTTTATTTTAGTTTTTGTGATAGGAAAAGATGCTATCTTTGTTGTTCTTGTTGCATGGCATGGTTTTCAACTGTTATGACCTTTGCTCAATCTGCTGTCTCTTCTACCATAATTTAAAGCTAATATTGTGGTTGATGAGTTCAAATTCACTTTATAGTGCAGCCAGGGATTTTTTTGCCTGAATATTGACCAATATTTAATAGTGCAAAGAGGAAAACGCTGTTTAAGGGAGTAGCAGCACTTCATTACAGTTGTCTCTTGCATCTTTTTGTGTAGGGGTCCAGAGCCTGGGTCACGTCTGTTTTCCTCTGTCTAGGAAGTGTCTAACGGTAGTGTCCTTAGGTCACAAACACTCCGAGACAGGACTGTCGTTTTGACCTTGGTGTTAATAAAGATGTGACCATGGGATCTGTGCCTGTGAGGCGAGACAGAAATGCAAGTCTCTCATACATGCTATCGCTATTTCTGGAAGTTTGCAACTGCAGACTGTCCGGGCTGCCTGATGCTCCACTAGTCTCTCTCAGAGAATATGCCATCATTCACCTATGATATTCTCTTTCTGTTCTTATTTTACTGCTTCCCAGTGTACCTACTAGGTACTGTAATCATGAATCATCCATTGGACTTCTCAGAATATGCTCAGTGGAAGAGCTTTTTTTCTCATTTTAAGACCATATTTGACAAGAGAAAGAATAAGTGGGATTCAGCCACTGTTTCTACAGATGTGTTTTGGTCAGAATATGAAGGAAAAAATATCCTGCAGAAGACCTTTACTTATTCACTAGGCTGTTTGTTCAATAGCTACTCAGTAATTACTACTAGCACTTTTTTTGTCTGTCTTTTGTTAGCCTTTTCTGTCCCTAATATCAGTGTTGAGATCAGTGCTACTGGGAGTTTTTTTTTTCTTCCAGATAAAAATCTTGCTCGGAGAGGGTCATCCAAGTCTCCCAGCAACGTTCGTAGTCAATGGTGGGGTTGCATCAGGACTCTAGGAGCTGACTGTCTGGACGCAGCTTACCTGTTTCTCCATATTTAGATGAAGACTGCTACTATCTGGTTTATTCAAATCAACATGAATTCCCTCTGCACAGTAAGATGCCCTAGATTACTGTTTTTCATGCATGGTTTTTAGGGACTCTGCCTTTAAAATTCATGGCAGGCGGTTGAGAGGTTATGTCCTTTTCATGACTCACTTCAGGGAGTTTCACAGATGTCTTCAGTTTGTTCAAGCAAGATTTGTACTTCTTATTCTTCAAGCAGAAGAGAATTGCCATTAGCCTTTTATACTAGGCTTAATTGCCAATTACCAGCAGGTAAACAGCTTCATAACACTGCATTGCTCCCAGCTTATTACACTTTGCAAAGGAGTCCTGTGCAGAGAAATCTCTTTTCTATTAGCAGAAAGAAAGTCAAAGGGCATTAAAGGGCCTCCCTGTTTCTCCCAAAGTTTCCAATACCTCCTTGTAGGTTTGAGAGGACCCCATACATTTAGCTGGAATATCACAGATTATTCCTGTTAAAAATCTTATAATGTCTCCATCCAACAGTAAGGGCAAAAAACATAAATATATATATATATATATCTTTTGGCAAAGCAAAACAAACATATTTTGAAAATTGTATCAACATAAGCAAGCATAATTTTCCAGGTGATCTTTGAGGAACAAGAAATTGCAAAATGAAGTAAAGAAAGGAGCATCTATTTTTTTCTAGTTTGTTTAATCTCATTTCTCCATATTTTAAGCAGAGTAGGTCACAAGCACAGTCCAGCGGGGGAAGTTCAGTATATTAAATGCACCAGCAGTTTTCTCTTGCAAATTGATTATTTAAATTGAGCTACTCTCAAGTAATGGGCAATACCCATGCTTACAAATATGAGTTTGTGTGGAGATTTGCATTCCAACCCATTGTTCTTTCTCTCTGTGCTACCAGAGACATCCTGTTTAATTTCTTTGTGCTTATTGCAGCACTTATGTCTTAAAATTAAAACTTCATGGTGTTCATAAATTACTGTGAGGAAAATAATTTTTTTTCCTGCTTTTCTCTCTTTTCTGCATTTTGTTTCTCTCAAGTCCCTGAGCCATACTGATACATACGCATGGCCAGATGCAAGCAATTGTTTGCTGATGAAACTAATGCAGAACTTTGTGAAAATTAAACAAAAACTTGCTTTGACATTTTAGCTCATCTGTGATATCTGTAGTGCAGGACTGGAAAGCAGTGAACACACTCCTCCTCTTCCAGGAACAACTAGAACTGGCCCCAAAATGGGAGAGACCTTTTTCAGAGGAGATGAGGGAATCACTGGCAGTGGGAATTCATCCAAAGATTCTTGGAAGGATACCCAAACTCTAGCCTTTTTGCTGCTCTGATTTTTTGGATACTTCATGAGCCAAATCAAGTTGTTCTCATATTTCTTGCACTATCCACTGCTGTCAACAGCATCATCACAAATGGGAAATAATTCTCTCAATTAACGACACACACTCCTTATTGCTGTAACTGAACAGAGCTCTTTACATTCAAACATGCCTGTTGCTGTTTCAGTGAGGAGTTTGAATGTGAACAATCCTGTTTGATGGAAGCAGAGTTGCCATATTCATCCGTGTCAGCCCACAACAGTCTCTTCTGCAGATCTACTAAATTTCACTGGCAGATTTCAGTTAGGCTTTGTTCCACTGAGTCTGCTTGGCAACTTCGCCATATCTCATAAACCTTTGCTTTTGGAGTTAGAGTTGCCAGCACAGCTTTAAACTAAATGGGGCTGTAAATCAAAATGTCCTCATCTACAATTCTTCCCTGAGCATCTGATTACAATCATGCTGCATGCTATTTGTACAGGGATGTTTAAAACTGCCTATAAAACAACAGCTAATTGCTGATCTGCTTAATTAAAGAGAGCCTTTTGTTGTCACATATACAAAGATAAATGAAATAATCAGCTTTGGACTAATGAGAGATAATTAGATTATGCAGTCCGATAAATAAAGACAAAAATCCTGCAGATTGCCACTGTACTCTGGGCGGCTGAGATCACAACAGGGTTTAGAGATGCACTTTCATTTCCTTTCTGTTTTAGCTGTAGTGGTTTGGATTTTTTCCATCCCAGAGTTAACACTGTGATCAGAGCTTCCAGGCATTAATGACTGATTTCATGTACTATAATTTAGGATTTGTTGTTTAGCAGCAGTGTGATTTGCATGGGCACAGTTTAATTTACTCAGAATTTAAGCTTCCATTTAAAGGAAATTTACTAGATCTTAGTGTTCACTGATGACCTTCCAGCCTGAACAGATGCATGCTGCCAACAGGTCTTTTTCAGGGAGGCAGGAAAAATCCAATGGCAATGTTTGTTTTTCTTGTTGCTCTCTTTAGGTTGATAAACAAAGGATCCATTTTTTTCCAGAAGGTCTAAAATGTGTGTGCTCAGTGCATGTTAACACTGCAGTCTAGTAACAGCAATCTAACCATCTTTAGCAGAAAGCACTTTTTTAGTAGAATAATACAGTTTTTCCAAGACTGGTGTCCAAAGCTGTGGGGAAATACCTGAGCAGCTTTCTTCAGTCTTCCTTTCATTTGTGGGCTAAGAAGAAATAACTTGATCTCACCAAAGATCCTCTTCAGGCATGCACCTAATGCATAGGATCAGCCTAGGGCTTATAGAGGTGCACAAATTCTCACGTAGCACTAGCTGCCGTGTTACCTGCCGTCCCATCAAAGCTCTCCTAGAGGCGTGATGCAATGTGCAGTGGAAGACTGAAAGGTCAGTACATATTTGCATGTCCCCTTGCATTCACATACCTAAAGGACTGGATGCTTGCATGCTTCTTCCATCTGCAATATTAAGGTCACCTTCACAGGGATATACTATCACACTGGCACCTATTTTCAAGATATTTTTCAAGCCTCTTAAACCTAGATTAGACCAGTTAATTATTCTAATGCCTTCACAATCAGAGTTAGGATGTTGCATGGTATTAATGCCCATTTAATTAAAGATAACCAGCCAAATCTTCCATTTAAACTTCATAAGTTTTGCGTATTAACAACACTGTATTTTGTCTATCCTTACACGGTTCATGACACGAACACAAAGAAGAAAGGTGGAGAAGTGCATTTAATTAAATAGCAGGCATAGGTCAAGTGTCTGCCTCATATGTCACTGTACAGCAAAGACGACTGTAGGAAAATATCAGGAAAATCAGCTACCCAGTAAACAAGGTCTTCTGGAGAGCCCTGTGGTCTCTCTCCCTTGGAGAGACCTTCCACAGAGCCTCCTGCCCTGCCTTGTACTTTCAACCACATTGTCATATTTATTTACTCAGGTAGGAGAAGGGAAGCAGAAGGACCATCTGAAAGAGCAGGTGTTGCTTATCATGAGCAAAAGAAGCTGAACTGGACCCTTTGTTACTGGGCAACAGCCTTTTCTCATGGATTTTCGGGAAGATCTATATACAACACGCATCCTTCCTCATTAAAGGCAGCTCAAACACTTAGCAAAGGTCAACACCTACCTGGGGTAGAGCTGTGGGGAAACAAGAGTTTAAGGCTGGTAAAACTCCCATGATATCTTATATAGGGGTGAAGAGATAGCATATGAGAAAAAAATCAGAAGACATATCATGTCCAGCTACTTAAGAGAAATGAGCTTTTAACTCTTGGAATTTCTTCAGTAAATGTTTGTCAACTGATATCTGGGCTGCTCATTGGTAACTACTCAAAAACAATCCTCTAGCAGTTAGTTTCTGAAAAAGTCTTTTCCTATTTTCTTTATCTTCTGAAAAGCTGCTGTGCTGCTGCAGGAAGCCAGCCAGTGCTCACCCGTATTATCTGGAGGCCTAAGTCCCGGGTCAGGATGCTCTACTGACAGGTGCTGCCCAAACGCAGAGCAAAAAATGATCGTAGCATCAGTAGTTTGTGAACAAATTATTCTTACAGATTCTTCTTTGTTTGTGGATTATGGTAAAGGGCTGCATTAGATTATCTTTTCCTTAGGGACAGGCCAAAACTGGAATCCCTTTGAAGTGTGGATTTAAAATAAAATTGCAGAAAGTGAGTGCTCCCTTACATCTTTATTTAGATCAAGAATTTGGCATAAGGAATTGCAAATTTGTAGAGAGCAAAAATGTGAGAGACCTCCATCAAAGTCAGCTTTTGCACTTGGTTGGGAAAGACAATTTCTTTTCTTCACTAATCACTCAGGGGCTTTGCTAATGCTTCTGGTCATTGCAAGGACTCCTCTTCTCAAGAGTGCTTGGCGCTAGTGAAGCCACCGGCACTTTGCATTGCCAGGCTGTAACCTTTGTCCCTCGGGGCTCAGCTGGGTATGTCAGAGTGAAGGTGTAGCCAGCAGGCACGTCAATCACCAGATTCATAGGGGAGTACTGCTATAGCTTTGTTGAAGGCGATGGCAATGCCCCAGTTTGTAGGACCAGCCCGTATAGATTGAGGACTTGATCCTAAAACCCAGCAAGAGCCAAAAACCTCCAGTCATATCATCTTTAGAAATTAAAGGTCCTTAAAAGGCTTCTCCTTCTTTCAGAAGTTCAAAACTTGGTACCCACCTTCCTTTCCTGATTTTTTTGTTTTCCCCTTTCCTTGCTTGAGCTGTGTCATTGGAGTCTTCATGCAGCAGTTCAGAGATAATAAATGTTTAGTGGACATTTGCCAGCTTGAACTCACAAGTGCTGAGCCTATTCATTACTAGGAAATAGTGGTTCTCTGTGGGGAAATGTCTCCAAACATGATTAGCACCAAAAAAAAAAAAGTTATGAAAAATGCACACACTGCTAATCAATGGCAAGTAGTTTCTCTGTACGTTTCCTGTCACATTTAGAGTGCTGCTGAATATGAGTAGTGGCGCGGGAGAAGTGGGGAGGTGACACCGTTTACCACAGTAGGCTTTGTGCAGGTAGCCCAGACCGTGCAAGGAACATGCGTGGCCTCTGCAGGGGTGAGTGCATATTTCCACAAGTCGCCTCCCCTACTTTGTCCTTCCACACACACCAGTACAGCCGGCTGTGTGGGTGCAGGCTCCCTGGTGCTGGGGCCAGGCTGTGAGCCCAGAGCCGGCCCAGCAGGGCCCGGGCGAGGGCTGCAGAGACAAGGGGGATGCACACAGATGCAGCGGGCTGGTGCTTTGCTGGGCCACAGGCAACCCTGGGCAGACACAGCCCACATGTAAACTCCCAGTACATCCCAGGGCACCCATATTAACCTGGAATATCCTCACCACCCACCATTTGAGAGCTGGTGGCACCATTGACTTCTTTGTTGTGGACACATCCATCTCAGTAGGATGAGGAGGTGTACTAGTTAGAGGTGGAAAGGCTTTTTTTAAAAAAAAAAAAAAAAAACCTTCCTGCATGCTTCTAACTTTAGTCTAACCTAGTCTTGAGGAGCTAACAGCTACATCTCATCAGTAAAAGAATTAACCCCTGGCCTCTTCCCCCCAGCATCAACAGAAAGCACTGACCCGACAGGGGACCCAAAGCACGGGGCAGAGCCACAGAGCAGGCACCCGATGCAGGTGTGCAGAATTAGACTAAGGCTGTTGGTGTAAAGGTGGAGGATATTTATAGCGAGCTAAAGTGAACTTGTAAATGTAGTTGTGCTTGAGACTTAAAAACCTAATATGAATATGCTTTTCATTATCTTAAAAGCACATTTCTAAATGTTTACAGCGGTGTTATAATGTGTATCTGCGCACAAATTCTCACATAGGACTAGGTGCCGTATTACCCGCCTTCCCCTCAAAGCTTTACTAGAAGCAGCTGATTTCTGACAAAAAGCAAAATCCATTTGGGTTAACACAGAAACCTCAGGGGAACTCTAAAATGATTCCTGAATAATTTTAAAATCTAATTGTGTTTACACTCCGAACTGCTGTAAGTCCTCTTTCAAATTCATTGGCAAACAAGTGAAACGCGTCTGGGCTGTATGATTTATCACAGGAGATTTCATCAAGGGTAGCACAGCTGAAATGAACCACGTATTCTCAAAACTAATAGGCAGATTCTGCCCCTTTTGTGTACGCTGGAGTTTTTGTCAGTGACTTTTGAGGCAGACTCTTATTTGTTAAAAAGAATGTGCACTCTAAAAAACATTTAATGTCATGACTTCTAACATTTGCTGCTGGGGACATTTTGCAAGATACTGATGAGAAAGCAGGATATAAATTATTTGGCTCACAATTTCAATATTAATAATTCTTCACATTCTCACAGCACTTTTCAACCTAGAAACTCAGTGCACAACTATGCACAGAAATAGACGGGACTGTAAGCTAACGGGGCAGTCGTGTAATGCAGTGTTTGCTCCTCTATTGGTTGCTACCTAGGGAGCTGAGGCCACAGCTCACATCCCTTGGAAGGGGTCACAACAGGCAGCAAGAGGCAGCATTCTCTCCGCTGCCTCCTCACAGAAGGGTAAAGTGTTGTCAGCTTGGTGCCTCCTCACTGGTGGGGCTGTCAGCAATCCTCAGTTCCCGGTAGCTCTGGTTTCAGCTCCATAGCAAGGGCCCTTCATTCTCAGTAGCCAGGGAACAATCTCTGGTGGCGGTGAATGCTGGCAGTTCATATAATAAAAGACTGTCCCTCTCCACTTTGGTCCCAAAGCATTGCATTCAAGAGCTGGGTTTTTAAGTGTTTAGTTACAGGATTTTGCTCTTATTTGAGTGTGCTTGGCTGTAGATGGGAATGCAGACACAAGGATTTGTACCTGATCTGCAGAATCAATTGCACATGTACAGAAACCCAGAAATAACCTGGCCCTTCACGGATTCAGCAACACCTGCTCCATAGTTCCAGGATGTAAGCACTACAGCCAGCAGGGTATTTATGACACTGAGTGCTCTCTGTTTTTCAGTAAAAATTCAGTAACATAATTTCTGGTGTATCTTTAGTGAACATCGTGGTAAGCAATCTATCCTGCAGCACTGAGTTCTGCTTTAGCATTAAGGGGTAGATAAGTCACTCTGTATTCATTAAACTAGATGAAACTGGAAATTAGCACAGATGAAATAATTATTACATTAAGCACATGCAAAACTCACAGTTAACTGTGTTGTTACAGTGTTATGGCTGTACTGGTATCACAAAAAGAAAAACCTAATACAAAAGTAGAGGTTTTAATGCAAAACTTAATTCATCTAGATCATGCATTTTCCCGTTTTTACAGGGCCCATGCCAGAAGCCAAGCTGCAGTACTCATTGTACTGCTTTGTAGTCAAAAACACACTGCAGCCACAGTAACCACGATTCTCACAGCTTTGCATTCTCACATTTGATAATTGATTGTGCAATTGTATTAACACTGCATTAGCACGGTATTGTTGGCATTTAGTTTTCTTGTTTATTTTAAAGTCTGAGTGGAAAAGAAGCTGGTGGTATTCCATTTTATTCACTTACCATTACCGTTTGCTTTCCCAAAAGTTTGCTCTGGTAAATACATACACACATCATGTCAGTTATCCACAAAGGCCATTGACTGCAGCAGAACTAGTCACAATATTAGGTATAAACACCTGCAAAAATTCTTGCAAGATCAAGGCCTTAGCCTTTAAAAGGAACCAACTAAAATTCACATATTATTTGGTTGAAAGTGGGTGCCACGTCACTGTTTGGGTGGAAATACTTTTTATTTTACACCATGATATGTCTTGACAACAGAAAAGAAACAACTTTTTAAAGAGTAAAATCTTCGCATCTAAGCAACAGCAATGTAAAAACCCTGTAAATTTCCCGGGATGGTGGGGAAGACTTCCCGCTGGTGTGTAATTAATGTTTTTAATAAGAAATACTTTGACCAGAGGAACTCTCTAAACCCCAAATATTTCAGAGCCCACATAGTGACACCACAAAAGAAGGCAGAGAAAAATCTGGGCTAGTTTCATAAACGAAAACAAAGATGCTGATGCAGTGGCCCAGTGGTCTTTATTTGCTGTTTCCAGCAAACCAAAATCTGCATTAAAGATATATTAATGCCAAATTTCAATAAAGTGTTATGGTAGTATTTTCAGCATGTATTTCAGCCACTTCTCAGCCTACTTTGAATCACGTAACGGTCATAAAAAGAGCATGATTTCTGTGCCCCCCGCTAGTGTACCACTACAAGAGGGCAGCCCATGGGGCCTCCTGGAATCAAGGGCCAGGATTTTTTGTTGCTTTATTTACTGGCTTACTCTTCCGTGGGAACAAAGCACCATTTGATCCCCTTTTCTTTCACTAAATCTCATTTGCTCAGTAGTTTACCCCCATCCATGTGTTCAGCAGAGGTATTTACAGCACTAATAAGAGCATTTTTCTATGAAGGTTCAAAAATCATTACTCTTAATACATTTGTGGATCTGCTTTTGAGTGTTATCCGCTAGTGGTAGCAGGTACATTACAGTGGAGACTGAAAAACACTTTTTTAGTGTCAAAACTATTTAATAAATTATTCAAGCATACGTTAGAAAACTCTTTCTTGTCTTCTATCAGTAATGATACATGTGACCTGAGAACTATTGTCTTCATACATCTTATTTTTAGCAACCTACTTGCAGAGGGGAAAGCTGCCATGTTCTTACTGCTGAGCACGTGGGAATTCAGTGGTCTTCTCTTCCAATACGTTATGTCTGCAGATCAGAAGAGACACAGACTCATCCCTGGCCAGGAAGCTGCTGGCTCCATTCTCATTACGGCAGATTGATCAGTTTATACTGATTACAGGAAATGGCTGTTAACGAGGTGAATAAATAACACATCTGTGATCAGGTTTTATCTTAAAATTTATGATTCCTTTCTCCAAAAATGATGATGTAGAAAATCGGAGGAGGGGCAGCAGTGTTCCATTCAATCACAAAAAAGATTTTCTGCATTTCCAGAAATGGCAGATGCTCACTTTCCAACTTACCCGTAGGAAAAAGTAAGTGTCAGTTTGTCCCTTCAAATTTTCCCTGACAGACATGCTGTATCCCAGCTAATATGCACAGTGATTAGCACATAGTGTCCTTGAGTAATTACTATGGCATTTTGATAACAAATGGTAGGTTGATACTGAAAAGCAGAAGAGTTGCACAATACCCAGGTTCCAGGCTGACAAAATATCCTCTACCGTGCATGTGCCTGGGACACTTGTCAGTACCTTTTGAGCTGGCTATTTTGATTTGGGGAACGCTTCGCCACAAGGCGGGAAAAGACTGGTGAGAAATGGAAGTGTAAGTTCACACGCTTTGCAGTTGCCTATTTTGAAAGCAGTCGGTCACCCTGACCGTACCACTGTGTTCATCTGGGGAAAGAAAGTTCAGTGGCCTGCACTAGGCAAGAACTTTTTATTCTTTCTTTTTTTACCTATAAAAAAGAAAAAAAAGGGTTTTTTTTAAGTAAACTTTTTACATTCAAGCCATTCTCACCTATGCACATTTTAGCATTATCATGCTCCTTATCTCCATTTCCAGTCTCATTTATCAGAAACCAGTTTTTTTTGCATCATATTGTAGTTATTTGCTTTACCATGAGCATGATTAAAGTTTGAAATAAAAAGAAATTCAATTTTAATATTATCGAGTGTAAACGTTTGCAGTGAAGTTTTCACCTCCGTTTGCTTTAGCTGCTTATTATAACTTAATGAGTATTTCATTCAGTTTGTAAAGTGCCCCTTTTTAGCCTCTAGCTGCTGCATGGCACCATCTGTGATTTCCAGTGAAATTAAATTAAGTGAAAATTCAATCAACCAAAAGATTGTTGCTTCCACAACTTCACTGAGTGGCTTGGGATCATATTTATGTGACATGTCTATAAACTGGAAGCACAACCTCCGTGTGCACCAGTTAAAGGAGATTTCCCAGAGAACGGACTAGTTAGTGTAACATTTCCAGCGTATCATGCCCACTTTAATTAATGATTAATTATCATTAATGACCCTGGCTCAGCCCGTCTTGGCAATAGGCATTCAGGGTGACATTACTTTTCAACTAGAAGCCCATCTCCAGGTACATCTTTATGACATCCGCGTGCTCCGAGAGAGCACAGGTTTCCTCACCTGAGCAGCCCCCTGAGCACAAGCAAGGGCTCTCCAGCAGCGTGAGGCTGTGCAGAGCAGTGCCCTGCGCAGAGAGCACAAGCGTTCTGCTCAGAGGCTGAGGCATGGACAGCATGACACATTTGTTACCGTCTGACATTCCTGAAATGACCACTGGGATCTGAGGTTGGGGCAAGGAAATAAGGGAATTACAAAACTTGGTTGGTGTAATTAAGAAGACAAAGAGATCTTTTTGCACCTGCCATTCTCTCCCTTTGCTTTCTGCTGAGATGCACTTCATTACTTTATTTTCTCCTTTCACATAACCGTATTATAACCTCCTCTTTAACCAGTTCATATCAGGAAGTGTGATAACTGAAAGTTCAACAAAATACCAGTAAAAATATCCCTCGGGAAACAGTTAAGTGGTCAAAACTTGGAAATGTGGTTTATATTATTGTATCTGTGCTGACATTTTGCTCGCCTCCCCGCACTTGTTTGTGAACATATCTACGTAAAAAGTATAAACTAGTTCCCCTTCCACTGTGCTCCCCTTTGAGTCAGAAAGATGTGTTTATTTTTCACCACCTAATTTTTACAGGATTTTCCAATAAGACTTTACACAGCCCATGGCCTAGATGACTCATAGTGTAGTTACCAAAGAGCAGAAGTAGTGATTTCCACCACAATGGTGAGCTAATTTAATAATGGACACAAATGATAACTTACAGAACCAGAACATCGGAGTATGTGATGATAATCCCTGCGCTTCCCGGCAAACACTTTGAGAAGGTGAGGATCAATGTCTAATAGTATCGGTTATTATTGGTATCCTCCTGACACATCTAGCTTTCTTTATCTTATTTAATACGAAAACGAGGTCATTCTGAGACTATATTGGCAGAGAAACTTTGCCAGAAATGCTGGAGGCTTGGTTGTTTAGGTTTTTTAAACCAGAATATCTTTGTGTCTTCTAACCATTGAGTTCGCAGAATTCATTCCAAAGAACGTGAGGTTCTTAGCTCTGGGAACGTGTACCACAGAAACAGGAGTTAATTATTGGCAGCATAATCCATTTTTCATTTTATATTATTCTAGCTACAAATTCCTTTTGCATGTGGACCATACAGTATCCGATACATCTCCTTGAACATGACAGCAGTGAGTAAACCACTTGATGAAGGTTAGTGTCAAAAAAGGGGCAAAAGCAAAGAATAAGACCTCAATCCAAATTCTTTATGCTTGAATGTTCAATTTTATAGTTCTGTCACTGATCACTTAGCATAGGTTGGGAGTTTTCAGTGAAACCCAATATATTTAAAAAAAGACGAGTATGTGTATAAGCTAAATAAGCATCACCAGGTGTCACTATTACACATTTCTTTTTCTTTGTGTGTGAGCAAATGACCAGTTTGGGGAGGATATATTGTATTATCAGTTCATGCTTAAGCATTTGGTACAGAGCTGTCAATGTGGGTAGAAAGGGCTCTGCAAGCACAGGAGAACTTGTTCTATTCTCAGGGCCAGGTGTCTTCACTGATCACTGGGAACAGAGAGAGCCTTCCAACTCAGGATATTCCTGCTGGGGGAATTGCCCCAGGTACTGCTCTAGCACCTCTGTTCTGGAATGAGTACGATCATGTAAACAAAATGCATTCTGATATAGCCTGTAAACACACCACTACATCATCTTTGCTGACAAATTGTCTGTAGAGGCCTGATCATCTGCTACTATCTAGTGGAGGATAGGAGGGGTACTAAAACAAGGTGCAACATTTGTGCGTTTGCTTTACAGTGTTGGTGCATCGCATATCAAAAATGCAAAACAGAAGCATAACTATCTAGAGAAGAAATGGTAAAGCATAAGGACAATGGTGACTGCATATTCACTTTTACTGTAAAACTGCAGGCGTGAACTTACCTTAACAAAGAGTAATTATGTGCTGTATTTGAAGCAGGGGTGTATCTTTCCCAGAGCATACCATGTGATTTCCAACAGTATCTCGCACTTCAGAAATCCTAATTGAAGTGTAGGTAATGCATAGAGTGACTCTAAGACTCAACCCAGGCTAAAGCTTTATGGCAAATTCCATTTGCATTCCTGAGGAGCATGCAAAGAGTCCTACTTCCATCTTGTCACAGGTGGGAAGGGCATAGGCAAGCACGGAAGAAAGCTTGGATGTTTGCTGAAGGAAGCGATACTGCCTGGCTATTCCATGAGAGAGGCAGTAGTCTAGACTTGTACTTGTATACTACTAGTGAAGCAGTCGGCACAGCTGCAAACTTTTGGTACAAATTGAGGTCAGTTAGTTTGGAGGAAGCTTTAGCTTCAGCCTACCAGGTGGTCACAGGGTAATGAGGAAACATGCATCTGCTGCCCCCAGGGGCTGAGCTGGGTGGGGAGCTCTGCAGAGAAAGCTCTGAAAAGCTCAAAGGTGTAAGTAGTTGTTGCTTCGGTCTTAGTAGTACACTAGAGATGCTATCTTCATCAAAGGCAAGTTGTGGCAAATACGGCTGTTGTCAATAGCCACCTTTCTAGCCCTTCTCTAAAGCACACTGGAAGCAATGGGAATCTTCAAGCTGATTGAATAGCCTTTGCATCATTCCCTGTTTGAAGATTTCTTGCTTCCTACCTAATGTTGTGACCTGCAATGTGCTGCATTGCAGCTCCAACTCTGGAAGAAGCAGTGTTGGAATTGATGAATCACTCTCCTTCTTGAGATACTTCCATATTGGTCTATAACTGTCATAAATAATATTGCAGTGATTGAACTTAAAAGTCACGATTTGTGGAAGAATCTAATCTCCTCTGAACATTCCCAGTTGCCTGCCTTTCACCCTTTACCAGTAACTTTCACCTGATTCACTTCGAGGGGTAAACCTCTTTCAAGATATTTTCTTTCCTCTGCTTAAGGAAACATTATCCTTTTCTTTGCATGCTCTGACATTGCTTCTTCCCCTGAAAGCTGGTGCCCTTGGACATTTGAACCTCGTTAAATTTAGAAAGCCTAGTGACTTGGTTTTGTTCCCATAATGATGTTGCAAATCTCATATTTGCAAGGGAATTGCATGGGATTCTTTTTAAACAGATTCATTTTCTTTTGTGGTTGCTGCCACTAAGTTTAATATCACAGCCTTTTGTATTTAGAAAACACAAATCTGAGACCTTTCCATGAGACATGGAGCTTTATAGCAATGTAGGAAAAAGGACACAATGCAGTAAAGAGGCAACTACTTGGTACATTTAATAGTGGGGAAACTGCAGAAGGTAAAAAGAACAGAAAAAAAAATGAGGCAAAAAAAACAGACATGGTCATGCCAATGTCAACTGGGGACAAATTTCTGGTACGGGGGAAAGCATTCACAGCCCTCTCACCTGTCTCAGGATGAGGCATGTGACAGGGGACTTACCTGTGCGAAAGTAACAGAGCTTTAATGAGCAACAGTTCCTTCCTGCAGCTTAGCCAGTGCTGTCCTGATCACGACGGCCACAGCAGGCAGGCACTGGAACATCTCCATCTTAAGCGCTCGTGCCTGGGCACTCAGAGGAGGACCAGTTTTATTAAGCCAGTTTGAGGCCATCAAAAGGATGATACTGCTGAAAGCTCAGGACTAAAATAAGAGTGCATTACACACTGCGTAATAAAGATAGCTGGAAGCATTACAAAATGGCTGGAGAAATCTCCAACATTAATATTTGATTCAAGATCTTTTAGTTGTCTGTGGCATATTTTGATTGAGGAGGTTTGTGAGTATATTTATTTATTTTTAGATTTATGTAAATGTGCACAGGCAACATCTCTTGAGGCACCTGTATGGCACCCAGTAACATATAATGTGCAGTATAAGCCCATCTCCATCAGAGCGTAGAAACAATCCTGCTCAGCCCATTCAAATAAAAGAAAAAAAAAATGCTTAGTTTCCTGAGGAAGCCCTGGACAGAGCAGGTAAACAGCTCATGGCAGTTCCGCTGCGCTGGCCCCACAGCCAGCGCGATGCTGGGAAGGAATTTGTGGGTCAGGGTGGCGGACGCTGCCCCAGCAGCTTTGCTGGGAGGTTCAGCGACCCGGCGGCTGTTTGCTCAGCGCCTGGCAGCCTGGACATGCACTGGTGGAGAAGCAGCTCCTCCGCAGCCCCTGCTGCACAGCGTGCGTGGGTGTTTCAGCCAGGAACCAGCCCCAGGGGAAGCCAGGAGCTTTGGTGGTAGGCAAACGGCCTCAGGCGGTGGTGCCAGGGCATGGGGTCTGAGCTCCGGGCCACGAGCTCTGCCCACCCCGACGGAGAGGAGCTGCGAGCTCTAGGCTGAGCTGTTCCTGAGCCTACCCAAGGGCAAGGCTCGTTCATGCAGAAAGGCGTGAGCCTGGAGACCGCACTCCCTCCCTGGGAGGCGTAGCCCTACCGATGTAGATTTCGGATGGAGGTAGTTGTGTGTTTGATTTCCTTTTTAGTTCTGGCTTTACATCCTGTCTGCCAATGAAATGATGTGTGATTACCTGTTGAAAACAAAACCTAGGCAGTTTCTTTCCTGCCAAGCACTAGCAAAGCAACTTTCTAAAGAGGTTTGTCTGACGGCGGATTTGTTGTCATAAAGTCTCGTGAAAGCCCTATGTAGCCGGCGATGACTGGGGAAGTCGCTGAGCGACTGCGTAGCTGCTGTCATCCTAAGGCAGCTCAGCTGAGGGAGGGGCTGCCCAGGGGTCTGGGCACTGCTTGACACGCACGGGTTTAACCTACATGGAGTCCAGCTCGTGCCCTGCAGGAGCACGGGGCAATGGCCAGCACGTCCTTTGCTCTCTCCCAAGCCCAGCAGCTGCGCAGACCCAGCTGTCCAAAGAGGGCTGGCTACAGTACTTTTGACCAAGGTATTTTTGCAGCTAGAAATGTGACTTTTGTCAGAGACTGAATTATAAAACACAGTCTTGTATTTTTTTTAAGAGAAAGATTTCTGACAAATATTTGTGAATTTTCTTTTGCTTTGAAAGCATAGGGAAACATCTGTCCTTTAGCAAAATCTTTTCATTTTCTGTTTTCTTAGAAGAAAAGAGAGGTGACATAGAACTATTTAAAAAAATAGCTTAAGGAGGAAAGATACTGGGCCCTCAACTTGTTCCAACAGCAGCATTTTGGTGATCTTTAAATTATTTTACACCTTGAACTCCTTTTTTAGGTAACTAAAATACCATTTAAACAAGGATTTTTTTATGCCTCAGTTTTCTCTCAAGTGAGGATAATTAACAAAAAAAATTTCCTTCTACGAAAATGCTAAATTAGGAAAATGTTGAATTAGAAGGTGATCTCCCCACACACACACTTTTACTTAGTTTCCGAAATCATCTTCTCTGAGTGAAAATGAGGGCTAAAAAATCTTATGGCTTCCACTGTCCCTATTTGCCCTCCTAAAATTTCCTTTACTCAAACACAATCGTTTCATCACTTCCCTCTCCGTTTCACACAAAGAAATGTGCGATAAGAGAGGGGGGATTCTTTCTCCATCTCATTATAGGAGAAGTTCTGAAAATAAAAACGAACAGTAAACAGTCAACCAAAAATCTGATTTTCCAGAAATATTTCAGGACAGAAGTGCTGCCTGCCCCACCAGGACACTGACCCTCCTCACCCTGAGATGTCTCCTTTGCCTGCTCCTACTGGTGTCCCACCCGTGCAAGGTCTGTCCCCTTTCTCCTAGCTCCTCTAAGTAAGAAGTAACATGGTTTTAGACTTGTCACCATTTTCCACTGGTTGGCAGCTTCCAGCTTGCTGGGGATTGCTTTTGTCTAATTGTTTTGGTAAGTAATTCAGCTACAGCCTGCAAAACGACAGCCATTCCCCATGGCTGACACGGGCTGCTTTGTGCTCATGTCACAGTGTCTGGAAAATTGTTAGCTCGCACTGTGGTAATTCAATTTTGATGAATACCCCGTAACTTAATTTACTCTGTGGCAAAACACAATTGTATAAACAAATTGGTTCTGTCCACACCCATCGTACCTTCACAGGGCATCATTTTAATATTAGCTGCCACAAGCTATGATAGATTGTAGTGTAGACCCCAAAACAGGAATGTGTCTGTAAGCACAAGGCAGATGGTTTTAGTTTCCCAGTACAGCTTTTATGGAGATTGTTCATTGAACATGAGAATAACAGACCAAAGAAAAAGTTACTGCCGTAATGTATCAGAACTGGTGAGAGACCCCGGCAGGGACTGGGACACTGCTGCGTTAGGTCCTGCATGGGATCGAACACAGCGATCGTCTCCGTTCCACAAAGTATATAGAAGTAAATTTTAGTTCCGCAATTATGTTCAAAGAGAATAAAATATTCCACATCATTTGCATAGCAGATAGCACAAAATAGTGAAAGAAAATGGAAAGATCCCTTCTGTGCTAGCAGACACAGCCTGGAGCTCGCTGCGCAGCCCAGGCTGTGTCTGCAGCGTGCAGCCAGGGCCGGGTTAGCGTGTGTCCCCGCACCACGGCTGCATCCAGGGCCCCGTGGAACCCCCCATGAGTAACGTACCCTGGGCTGCAGCTGCTGCTGGGTACCAAAATATGAGTTGGAGCACTAAAGCCTAGATAATTGTCTTAAGTTTGATGCAAGCATAGCTAAGGTCACTGACCGTGGGGTTGCATTTTGGTGAGGAACAGCGTTCTAGTTTTTGGGTAACAGAATATTGAAGGCAAAATTCATTGGGATTTGTTGTATTATAGTTGCTTTGAATTACAGAAGTGTTGTACACAAGTATTATCAAAATTGTAATATCTGAGCCTAATAAAGGAGGAAAAGCAACATCAGGAAAGCATTGACAAAGGCAAGGCAGTTCTCATCCCTTCAGAGCTTCACGGGGAGTAACTTCCACGTACGCAAGGGCTGCTTTGTGCAGGCACATCTTTACCTGGGTAAAAGGATGATGGAGGATGTTTTAAAAGAGACCAAAGAAACTGACTCCCTTTGCACCACTATAAAAATGCAGTGAAGCTGGCCAGGTTCACCTTTTAAAATATCCTGATAACCCCATTGATCAGAGCAGGATTATATCAAGGGTCAGATCAGCCCAGTGTTATTTCCAGAATTACCACCACCATTATCACCGCCAGTCCCCACCTCATGTGCTCCAAATGTCCAGGTTGAAGCTGCAGATGTTTCTAGGCACTATCAAGGCAAACATGTGGCACAACCTCCTTGCAGCTTTTTCCGTTAATGGATCAAGATGGTCTTAAGAAGACGTTTAGCATGTGCTTCCCATCTGCCCCCTCTGTGATACACAGAGGGGTCTAGTAAATTTGCAGATACTTCCACGCTCAGGTGCCTGGCAGTGGAGGCTAGGTGCCATTTTAAAGCCTCATTAGCATTAACATTGTATCTTTAGACACTCAGATGCGTGTACATGTTTGCCCTTCCCTCTCACCAAGCCCTACGTGCACTCCAAGCTGCCTGGTGCTCAGTCCCCTCATAGCACGAGGCAAATGCAGGGCAGGCTGGCTCCCCGCGGCAGGAGAGGGCTGTGGGCTCCAGCCCAGCGCCTGATCGGTGCGTGGCTACAGCCAGCTCTCTGATGAAACAGGTATGCACATTTGAAATCTTATGGATAGGTTTCAGCAAGCGGTAAGGACTAGTGTAGGTGCACATAAATATTTGAGAACTTTAGTTCCAGAAAGCAGTCATGATCCTGTCTTGGGTGTAGGGTTTTCAACGTGAATAGCATTCATTTTTTTGCAGTGTCTGTCAGATAACTTGCGTTTTTAGCCTAAGGGTCTCCTTTTCTAATCTATGGATCTGTTATTAAAGGAGAAAGCTGAAAACTTGAAAACTACTGCTCTGAACTGTGTAAAGGGTACAGATTTAAGCTAATAATGCTTTGCACAGCAGCCAGAAGCCGAGTGTGCTCTTTCCTCTTACTGTTGTAGGGACCCGGCATTGCTTCTGTTCCCTGACCGTAGCAAGCTTTGTTTTTTAACAGAGAGCTTTGGTCAATGCTATCTCGGACAAATTCAGGTTTCACTAATGTTGCTGTGAATATTTGTGGCTAACAGAGAACATGATCATACGGACAATAGCAAACAGCATTTAAACTGCTTATTCCCAGACAGCTTCGCAACTGCTTTCATATCTTGAAATAGTTTTGTGGGACTGAGACTTTAGCCATGTGAGGTAGACCGCATTGGCCTTCAAGAACTAGAATTGTTCAGCAGTGTCATGGATTATAAACTATTACCTTACATACCAAAAGCTCTGTGTGGATCTGTCATTTACCAAGTAAAGTAAAGTAGCAAGTAAAGCACATGCTTGGATGCTATCCTGAGCAAGACCGGGTTTGACAATGTTCTTAAATGCTTTGCTGGCTCAGGACTTGGTTTATGTATTTCAGTATGTGCATAAATATTTGCAGTAGTGGGACTATCATAATTGGGTCATTTTACAAAAATGGATACAAAATGGAATCAAAAATTGAATCAAAATGTTCCCCTTTCAATGCAATTAGAGCAGATATAGTTTAACTAACATTTTGGAGTTTGATCTTTTGTATTTTATCATTGGTTTCAGGATTTGCTCAATCATGTTGTGATCTGCCATGAAGTGCTAGGTTATTTCCACCAAAGGTGGTCTCAGTATTAAAATGCAAAGTGCTTTAACAGTAGATTAGCCATTGTAATTAATAATGATAATGGATGAATGCTTTTGTCACTATCAAAACTGCATGACCGCATATAATCTTTAAAAACAGAATTAAAAAAAAATGGCATTGTTTAATCTGTTTCAAGAAGATTGTAAATGCCTTGAGGTATTGATCCAGCCTGCAAGCCTGTTTATAAGGATACTCTCTGCCTGCTGCAGTGTGCTTAGATACAATCTAATAAGAGCTCATTGAATAATAAACAATGGTGACCACCCAATCCTAAAAATTTGGATTGACGAAATTTCCTCCCCAGTGAAGAGAAAAAATCTGGAGCTGCCCATAAGCCCATTACTGTCCACTCACCCATAAGCCAATAGAAGATCTTGGATTATTGGAACTCTTAGCTTTAAGAGAAATTGCTTTCCTAAATTTGACCTCCCACACTAAATATAAAATATGGACCATCTGTAATGAAGGGATTGAAGCCCAAATAGCTATCATCTCTCGGTGGCAAAGGTTAGAAGGTTGATGCACATTGGTTCCATGGGGATGGGGATGGTGGTGACCTTTTGCCATGAAAATGGTCACTTGGAGCTGTAATGTGAGAGAAAGGGGTCGGGTATTAGCCACTAAAGACTCTCTGATGCTGTGTCCTTGTTAAGCTTTTACAGAAAAAGCCATGGGGGCATTATGGGAAACAGCATCAAATCCCATCTACCAGATCCGAATATGATACAGAGGAAAAGTGAAACTGGATATATGCGCCATTTAGGTAACATTTCTTCACTTCTTAAAAGGACAAATGTCATCTGAGCTTATACAGAGTGTTCATTTCAAAGGAAAAAAAGACAAAAAGGCAATTTAGGTGTTTGTGGATTAATCTTTTGCTGCTCTTGGACACAATATTATATTTGACTGCTTATGATGGGCCAAGTGCATGAGTACAAAGATGCATTTTCTTTTTGTATTTACTTAAGGAATTAAGTATTATAGAAAGCAAAACAAAAAACGGTATGTGGTTAAATGAAATTGCCACTGTCCATACCCTGTGTTTTAGTGTAATTCCTGTAAATGATTGTGAGGGGCTATAGAGGGAAACACGGTGAGCACAATGTTCCTTTTTGATCAGCAGCTTTTAACAAAGGAAGGATGTTGAACATCTGAAAGTAGGGAGTGCAGGGTTCACTGCAGGTCACCATTAAGGACACGAACAAGGTAATGTAAGAGGCTGTGTGATTCCAGGTTGACAGGAGGATTTTAAAAGATCAAAAGTGTTTTATATGTATGTTATAGAGGACCAGAAGTGCTTTCAGTCAACAGATGAAAATGCTAATGTTTAGAAATGATGAAAGCAAGACAAATGTGGTGGTGAATTCCAACTGAGTCATCAAAACAACAAGTATTCTTAGTCTGTGGTTTTTAAAAGATTACTGCAAATTGTCCATCAGTGCAGGTGTGGTAAAAATGGTTATTCCGTTGCTATATGAACAGCTCACTGCGTTTGTTATTTTGGGATGGCAGAGTTGACAGTGAGTTGCGGCTTGCAATATTTGCTCTTTTAGATCAAGACAGATTTGAATAAGCCTGTTAATTTTTTAAGCTTTACAATGTACTCTCTTTCTATCAGTAACAGTGAAAGAAATGTTTCCACTGTATAATTAAGGAGCTGGAGAGAAATGAAAAAAACAATTAATAGCTGCTTCTGATAGAACCTTCATCAGTTTAGAGTGGAAAAGAAAAATGATGGAGTAATATTGCCACCAGCGATTCCGAAGTCAGGTGACTTTTTTGCTAGATCAATTCTGGTTGCTAAGCAACAAGCAAAAAGGCACGGTTGTGTTTTGGTAAATCTCTTATTTTGGAATATTGCGTGCTGGAGTTGCACGTACTGTATCTCTTGCTAATGCTGTTGATTCAAGACCCAGTGTATCTTCCGAGCCACAAAAGCCCATCTTTTCTTATTTAGAAGGGACGACATTATTTAGCTTTCAGAAAAAAACTTTTGTGGTGAACACACATTCAAAAATACAAAACTGAGCCGGTGATTAGAGAATTTGTTAAAAGAGAGCAATGGAAAAATCATTAAAACAACTCTGACATTTTTGGTTAATGATATCTACATTAATGAGTTAATTGCCAATGCATCACATTTTATGCCACTATCAAATATTAATGTTATCAATGTTATAATAATAGCATCTATTGATATAATTGAAGCTTGCTTTCCAATAGGTGTCACCATGAATAATACCATTGCAGTATTAAAATCAATAATAAGAATATTAGGAGGGCATTATAAAATGTCAATACAATGAAAACCACTTAAATAAATGCTTGATATAAAACAAACTGACCAAATACACTGAGCCATAATTTAAAAGAATAAATTCACAACCCTGTGTATAACAGTTTGGATATGCCAGCTTTACCATTCTTAAAAGCATCAGGCTGAAGCTAGCAGAATAAAGCTGCTTAGAGAAGAAAATCTTTGTACATTCAGTAAGAAAATATTTAAAGATTATATGATATATCTGAGGAAATTATGAATGTTGGAAGTGGTTTGATGTTACATTTAAGATGACTCTTTTGTGTTGCAACAGTCCAAAATCTGCTAGCAAATGTCGATGTCTGTCTTCCTTTGAGGTCAGTTCAAGCCAGGCACACAGCTGAGGCTTGGGAGAACACATGCCTGGCTAGTTTACACTGTGAGTAAACAAATCGGTAGCCCAGCCCCAGCAGATGTCCAGAAAGACAAAATTCCGATTTTCCAACAGGAAACATCTCGTTGTTCTATGGTCATCACTGTTGCATTTCAGCAGTGGCAAATTGGCACAAAGGTGAGAGTCTGATGGAAATCCTTCATAGCAATGATGCTAAAAAAGAAAGGTTATAAGAAGGAGTCTTTGAAAATTTAGCACATGGGTAAAACCATTGCTCTTTATGTGGAATAGCAAGCAGGACAAAATATTTGGGGGAAAAAAAAAATCACCATTGAGGTGCTTAATCGCCATGTAGGCAGTTAAGGGGACAGAGTGAAATGCCCACGTAGTCTGGACTGTTGTTGGCATCACCTTTGGCCTGCCAGCCAGAGCTAGGGGCTTGCTTGCAGCCTCCTGGTGTGGGGGCGTTTGCTCCTGTACTGAGGCTTTGTCACGTCTTCGCCCTGAAACACGGGAGGGGATTGCCTTTCCTACAGCTGTGTCGCTGGTCAGGGGAGGGGAGGGCTGGGGAAAGCATCCTCCAGTCTACAAGGACTGCCCGTGCTAAGAGATGCTGATGCTCAAAGACATACCTTGCCACTGGGAAGTAGTAATCTACTGCAGAAAAACAATTTTACATCACTTTCCTTCCCACATGGTACGCTGAGCTGGAAGAGTGGCAGCAGGGTGCGCCCCTGGCAGCCGCCGCAGTCCAAGCACCTCTTCCTGCAGCTCCAGGGCTCTTTCCAGGCCCCCACAGCATCAGTTACAGCTAAACCAACAGAGATACTTGCTCTGTCTTGCCATTTTTGACTGCCCGTGGTATCAATCTCCATGCCACACCAAGTAGGTTTTGCTGCTGGAGGTGCAGTGCACTTGAAAGTTTACGTGGGAACTCAGGAAATCAAAACCGTTACACTGAAGGCTTTTTGTTACCAAGGTCTTTTTTAGCTATATCTGCCAAAAAAGTTTTAAGACAACTCAGGTTTATTTGCCCAAAACCATTTGACATTTACTTCATTACTCAGTGGACTGCATTCTCTTCAAATAAATTTTCCAGTGATCTGGACTTTGACAATGAAAATCTGTACAGTGAACTCCTAGTTTATTATGCCTACTTGAAAAGGGTAATTTAATAAGGCATCAGTACAAATACTTAATTGTGCAATGGCTATTGACAATGCCTTTAAACAGTTGCATATTTGCCAGATTTAGCTAATGGAAGTAGAATTGCCACTTAATGTCTCAGTTTGCGCTGGTTGAAAATAAATCGTGTCTGACATTCCTTTGGCTTTTAAAGGACATATTTAGATATTTACAGTCAGATTGATCTATTGTTGCATTTTTATTTCTTGTGTGAAAAAGTATGAAGTAACTTAAATGGAGATACTTATTTACATATGCAGTATTTGTAATAGCTTCACACAGCGATGTTTCGCAGACTTGAGATATTGATATCAAAAAGAGTTGACAAAAAATAACTTAACAAAATCTATTTTTTCCAAAATGTGTGGATTTGTCAAGTATGAAATAATTTGCTGGAACAGGCTACCTTTAATGACATTTCCATTTATAAGATGCTTTGAAATGTAAGTTGCAAATTGTTCATACAGAATTTTGCATCGTTTCCCAGAAGTTCGGTTTCGTTACACTTTGTTTGGAAATGCAATATGTAGCAAAAATAAGTCAAAGGAGAAGTGTGAAAGTAAAATGATAGAGTTTTGAACGTATCAAAGGAAAATACTCTCATTGACATAAACTGAACTTTTTCTTAAGTTTTTGGTTCAAAAAACTTTTATGGTTTTTCATTCTCATTTAACATGCAAACAGTATCTGCAGTGTTGAAAATGTTCATAAGATGGGAAAACTATTTCATATTGAGTTCCAGTGCAGATGCATTTAACTCATTTTTTAACTCTCAGTTAGAAATATAACTGTTTATCTCTGTACTTCTCCTTCCCTCACACCTCATTTAAGAAGTAAAAACTTTATCTAATGGAGCAACTTATCATCACATTAAGAGGCTCAGTAGCAGTTGAACAAGGAGTACTGTGATGCTGGAATTTTTTCAACAGCCAGGGCTTTTTTTAAGATTTGTAATTAATGTAAAGCGTGGATCTTCTTAATTCTGGTGAAAGAGGTTTTCTCTCTTAAAAATTCTCTATAAACAATAGGGTTGTCTGTGGATTGATAAGTAAAAAAGTTTCTACCTTGTATTCCTGAAGTGTTAAGACATAACATTGAAAACACAATCATCTGAGGGCTGCAATTTATTTAAAATTAGAATTGGCTTTCATTTTGTTGCTCTGTTGGAAGAGCAGTGTTTTGTTGAACACAAGGCTTGGTTTTCAAAATTTAGCTGCACTTTGCTTGGGCAGTTTATGCAGATGACAGATACTTTTACCATTTTAATTTCTATCCCTTATGCAAAGCTGGGAGTGACTTGGTTCAGCAGTGCCTTGCACTGCTCCTGTCACCGAGTAGGACCAGGGCTGCCAGCAAAAGGAAGAGATCTGCAAGTTCAGGACCAGGTTTTGTGAAGTTTCTCTGCTCTGTGGGAGCAAGAGTGAGTGCTGAAACAGCTTCTCCTGGCTGAGCCGGTGACCAGCAACCCCCTCATTTCCACTCCTCCTTTGGATGTCAGGATGGAAGAGATGGCTGAGAGCAATAGCTATGTCCATGCACAAGGTTTAATGCTGTGAGGGAAATCAAGTATTTTCTACCTTGTATCCTGTTGCATGGGAGCAAAAAATAGGGCATATATTCATGTTTCTGAGGCTTCTGCTTTGTTTGTGACTACTGATTTGTGGGTGACTTGAAACCAGACTTTGAATCTACATCTTCCAGACTCCAGAGAAATTCAACACTAGAGCCAGACCTTGCTACCTAGACCAGTTTCACCATGCATAAATAACAAACAGTGGTAAATACACACAGTTTTAGTCCTAAATTGCTTAGTCAAAGACTTATGAACAGGCAGAAACACAAGAATTTTTTACTGTAGGCTCTTTCCCCTCAGTCTGGAGATGGTCTCCAGCTGGCTGCCAATCCTGAGCCCAGTGAACAGCTGAGGGCAAATGGGGACAGCAGTTCTATCAAGTGTACAGGGCTGGAGCCATTAAGTGCTTTTAAGTGAATAATAAAATGTCAAATTTAACATAGGAATTTTATGGGCAGTCAGTGTATGGAATGTATTCTAATGCTGTGGAGATGTGTTTGAATGACTTGGTGACAGGTACTTATAAAATTGTGGGTCAATTGACTCTGAAAATGTTAGTTTTAGACAAAATATAAAAAGCACCTAGATTACAATGTATGCATTAATCAGATGAGGATTAACCTTTGAGATTGATGTTATGCTCTTTGTACCATCCAGTCTTTTGCATTGGCCGTACTGAAGTTCAAATTAAAAGGCTGCATTAACTGAATTTGTTACTTAGCAAGTTCACCTCCATGCAGGAAGCCTTTCTGCAGTCCTTCCAACTGCTCACCACCTCCACTGTCTTCCATCTTCATGATCATCATGTGTCATTGAGCCTAAAAACATGGCCTCGTTGTTTGGGTGCTAGAACTCAACCTGGACGTGTTGTGACACTTGCTGAATAACAAGGCTGGGTCAATGCACTGAAGTTTAAAAGATCAAGCATAACGAGAGAAGGGGCCATATAGGTATCTGTTCCCTTTAATCCTGCTACCACTGCATTCCCCAAGAAGATCCTCTGATACACTTGTGGAGTAAGGTGCTGCTGAACAAGGTGTCACCTCTTCTGATGCAAACCAGAAAGTATGCCAATGAATTTGTGGAGGTTTTTTTAGCTGAGTGATAAATTTTGGCACCTGTTACAAGCTCATTATATTTAAAACCTCAGGCAATTGCTTTTAAGGCACGTAAGGTTTTTTTTCTGTTTATTTGGTGGGTAACTTTTGCTGATCCATGTACTTAGATGGAAATATCCATTGGAATGAGAAATATTAGTAGGAAGTTTGAAGCCTAGATTCTCAGCCTCCAAAATGCCTGATGTGACACAGAGAAGAACTGGCTTTCCAGTCCACAGTATGATGTCCTCTCGTACCTCCTCTTTCTTGCTTGGGCAGCAACATGAAAACCGTGTGAACACATTTTTGTCCTGCTGTACTCAGTGGTCTAAGGATGGCTCAGGTCCAGTGATGAAATGACACACACTGCCCCCTAAGCTACCGGTTCTCATATTTGTAGTTTGCTCTAAGTTGATTTAGATTTGCCAAAGTTCATTATTTCAACATTAAGCAGCACTGGAAAATTCCACTCACTGCTGGAAAGAGAATAGATTTTTGCAGCTAAAAGGAATGAATTAAAAGTCACTGCCTGGATTTTTTGTCTATGAAAAGGATGCACACGGGGCATCCTCTGTAGGAATATGTGTTTGTGTTTGTGTGTACGTTTGTTCTTTGGTATTTTTTCAGCAGTGAAGCAGATATTTCAAGACTCAAAAAGATATTTCAAAGCTCTCTGCCATTTATCTAATGCTGTTGAATAGGTGTTGCCAGATTATTTGGAAAGTTCTCGTGTTGAGATATGGGGCAGACCAGCTATGTAAGGGAAAACTATTTCATGCTTCCATAGAGTACACATCTGTAACCAAACTTTCATTCAAAAGCCTGTAAATGTCCACAGGGAAGATAACAATTTTTCTCCTCTTGCCACTGTTTTGTTAAAAAAACTAATAATAGAGGGAAAAAAAACTTACAACAAGGAGTAATAAAAAGGTAATCCATAGTCTGGGGCCTTGTGTAAAGGCAGTAAACATGAAGAATTTATTACGTTTTTTATTCCAGGTGGAGGTTGTTAAAGGCAGCCTTACTTTTCCTGAACTGTTCAAAATTAACTGTCTTGGAGTGCAAAGTTTCAGTAAGTGTCTTAGAATTGGCCTGAAGCTGGATGGTCTGAAAACGTCATAGCTGAAGCAATACAAGCAGGGGGAAATGAGGGGAAAGCACAGCTGGGGGGAAGCTGTGCAGCTGCCCCGCTGGGGCTTGTCCCAGGCAGGCTGGGGAGGGCAGGCCAGCAGCGTCCGCACCTCTGGAGCAGGGAAAGGGCCCGGCTGTGTTTGGAAAACCCAGCCAACATCTGCAAAACGGTCCTGAGACCGTTTGTATGGGAAAGCAATAAAAAGCACAGAGAGGAACCAGCCAAAGGCCCAAAGGGGCCAGAGCAGCAGTGCCCCTGTGCTCATTCAGTGTGGGTATTTTGGGCCCTGTACAGTTCTCCCTCTCCACTGCTGCTTTGCCACTACATGAGTGGCGAGCCCGGTCCAGCTCCCTCCTCGCAGCATGCTGTCGCTCTTAGTCTGTGCCCTCCCAACTGACTTCACAGCTTCCCCCAAACCTGTGAAGGTGACCACTGTTTGGTGCATCATTCGGTTGTGTATTCAACACCCTCTTCCTTTTTTCTGCGCTTTCTGTTAAGATTGCAAGCTTCTTGGGACAGACTTTGTCTCTAGTTTGTTTTTACAGGCTGTAAAAACAGGGTCTAATTTTATGGCCTCAGCATAACTGCTATCATTATGCACTTCACTATAAGGCCAGCTCCTAACAGTTAATGAAAACTACGCAGGTAGCAAGGTCAAGGTGAAAAACGCTTCCTGTTGTTTTGAAGTACTTTTTCTATTTACTTATTAATATGCTCATAGATGTTGAATAGCTTTGGCTGTGAGCTCTTTCTGTCTGGCATTTTAAATCACAGCAGTTTCACCAGGAGAGGACCTGACTCTGAGAACCTTAAGAATTTGTGCACTCAGCTAATGAAAGTCTTCCCGTGGAAGACCCTTAGCTTATTCATGCAAATGAGTGTCCTTTCTCTCATTAAGTTCAGTGAGACGTGTGTCACAGTTACACTGATTTTTGCTACCAATAAAATGACTATTACCTTATCTATTATTGGTGAGATAAACTGAAACCTTGTATTTGGCTTGGGAAATCATATGCTAAACATTTCAAAGCTCACTTCTATCTTTGTAAGCGACCAAAAACCTGCAAACCCATGGATGTTTGTTTCCAAACATAATGGGACTCTGTTTATAACAGATATTTATATCTTCATTTCCACACTATATCAAATTTTGAACTTAATGAGACTTTCAGATACAAGAACCCATCAGCTCCAGGTCAGCAGCAAGAACCATTATTTTTTTCTGCAGGCAAAGTTAAGATCTTTGCTCCAATCTCATGACGGTTTTAAGGTAGACTGTTAAGGTGTATTAGGCATGTTAAGAAAAGCTACACAGAAACCAATATGTAACACTAGGGTGAATCCTCTTTCTTTTATAAATCCTCCACAAAGCCTTATAGGTGCATCGTCTGCACAGGACTCATCATTAAGAGACTAAAACCACAAAAAGGCTTACCAACATCAAATGAGTCTATATTTCAGACATGAACAAAGGAAAATGGCTTCTTTTGATTGTAGACATCTGATCTTGCAGCAAAATATCTAGGCCTACTCCCTATATATTACTTATTTTGCTTTTTTTCCCGATAGCATTACATGCAGTAATCGATCTTCCTGAGTTCACAGGCTGCCCTGGTAACAGAAGTGACTGTGCACTTTTGACACAGTTGAGTTTGTTGCTCCACCCCAGCATATTCCTCTCTTGTCCCTACCTCTAGCACAGAAAATGGAGACATGCGTGGAGGAGGTAAAGGCGATCGAAGTCGAACCTGAAAGAGTGCATCCCTGAAATCCACCATCACGTGGCGGCTTGAAAACGTGTAAATATATGATCAGTTCTGAAATAAACAGAAAAGATAGCCACAGTCAAATTGCCCAGTGACTCCGGGATCTGCAGACACGCTGCAGCACAGACGAGGCAGAGCCTGACCTCCCGGTGCGGCACGGTGCGGCGCAGCCTCCACGCTGCCGAGCGCTAACCCAGGCAGGCCAGCACCCGGGCGGCAGAATCCAGCTCCTCCTGAGCGCAGGTTTGGTGCTTGCCCGTGCAGTGAAGCTGCCTGCCTTCACACGTCCACAGCTCAGCAAAATCGATGGGAGCATTTCCATGGAGCTCAGTCGGTTTTGAATGGAGTTTGCTTTGTGCACCGTAAATGACAGCTGTAACGCTCTCTCCCTGTGATCTGTTAGCACATAGTTCACCATTTCATGAAGATGCCAGTTAACAGTGTTAGAAAGTGTTCAATACTGTAAAGGTATATAAGGATATAGTTGTTGTACATAAAATAGAGTTCTGAGGGCACCCTGCATCTAGTGCACTATAGAAGAGGTGCTGACCATTTAGTAGATCCTCCTATTCTTCACACAAATTTAGTGGCAGAATTCAGTTCTTTCTTACAGACTGATTGCTGAAAAGGAAATTACTGCTTAAAGCTAAATTCTGACCTCACTTGCTAGATTATAAATGCAGAGCAATTCCTCTGACTTTGGTGAAGTCATCTGTGCTTGGAACAGTGGAAATGAGAGAGAAATGGGAGCTATAGTATAAAAATTCAGCACAGGGACACTTTATGAGATAATGCATTAGGGCATTAAAACATGAGCTAAGGTACGTACATATTTTATTCCATGAAAAGTCTACTTTTGATCTACTTTAAGATTATTTGTAGTATTCGAAGTATTCTATCTGTATTCTAGATTCCCCTGTTTATGTTAATAGCATTAACACTGCAGCCCCCTTGCGATGTGGTGTCAGTTACACTCTTCACTTTCATGGAGTAACGCTTTGAAATCTCAAAATACTTGAAGATACTGTAACAGCCAGCACTGCCAATATACCATGGAACTGCTACTTCACAATTCAAGTAGTCAGCTATTGACTCGTGGCAATCTATATCTGCATTAAAATGGTGAGTTTTGGATTAATGTGGAGCTGAAAGCCCAACTGAGGCTCTTTGCTGCCAGCCTGTCTCTGTAATTGCAGCATGGATTTCACCAACCACAAAGGGCAAAATGAATGTGATCATCCCCAGCAGTCGATAGCACATTGATTTTTTTCACTCTACGATTCGCACAAATATTGAAGCTCATTTTTTAAGCAAGGAGGATTATTAATCTACATTTCTTAAAAAATAACTCCGTTTTGAAGCATGGTACCTTGCATGGCTTATTTGATGTATGATATGTAAATCAGATAAGCAAAATATTCTTTTTTTATTATTATTTTTGACCAAAAAATTGGCATTCTCAGCAGGCTGTGAAACCTCATCCTCACTGTTGCGCTGTCATGTGTCGTATTGTTTGGTTAAGAGATTAAAGAAGGAAATGTTGGCAGGTCTCGTTCTGGTCAATGGTCTGCGTTTTCTTAGTTTGGTTTCATTTTCACTAACCCCTGAGGTTGTAAACAGACTGTGTACAACATCACCTGTGGTTCCTAAAATGAAACAGTTATTCAAGACCATCTCTTCCCTAGATGGATGCAGTTAATCTGTGGTATAACAAATATACTTTAAGCCAGGGAAACAAAGAGAGTTCCTGCCCAATACTGGTAATGCTTCTGAGAACTGCAACATTTCTTTTCATCATTGGCATTGGCTATTTCTTAGACAGGGGCTTTCTGGAATTATGTCTTGAACCATATGGTTGTGAGAAATCTTCAGTACTAAGGACCAGATTTACTGCTGTTCCCTCTGTGTGTACATGAACTGACAGCGGCTGTTAATACATGCCAGCTGCAAAATGGGCAGCTCACCTCTGCGAACAGAATAGATTCATTCAGGCTTTGATGGGCTGTAGTCAGTTGTGTGTGAATGCAATATGAGCCATGTACTGGCTACAGGTTGACTTGTTTGACAGTAGACTTTCCTGGTTTTGACTTCACCTTCAGTGAGCTGTAAACTACAACTGTGGCTTTTCCAGCACTTCCTAATTTTGCAGGCCAGATTGCAGACGTCTTCAAATATGCACTTCCACATCACTTTAAAGAGTGCAGTTGCTGGGCCAGCTCTGTGCTGGGCTTGGTCTATTTGTTAAAACTTTTCTCAAGGGAAGCGCAACTCATGATAAGAAACATTCCAGGAGTGGCTTTAATGAAAAAGTAGCAAACGAGCACAAATTAGATTACCTTTATAAATGTCCAAGGTCAATCAGGGCTCTCCTGTTCCTTCCTTCATCCCAAGGCAATATTAATGAATGCAAAACCCCTCTTTGCCGAGGGGCAGCCTTGAATATCAAGTCTTCGTTTGGATGGATTTAATTCAAATCACTGGTAAACCTTGAAACAAATGCAGGGTGGTAAACTACCACGTAGAAAAAATAGACTGAGAGACTATTTACCCAGTGCTTTGGTCTTTTCACAGGCACCACGTTACTCCCACAAACAAACCCTTATTCAGCCCAGCATTTCTAATTTCCCTCTGTGTTCCCAGTTAAGTTGATGAGGCACCTTTCATAAGACAGAATTGCTCTTTTAGGTAAATGCTACAGGATTAGATGCATTTGAAGCTGATCAAGCTGCTCGCTGTCATATACTCCTGGTTTTAACTGTTTGCCCCGGTAAATCCTTATAGTAGAGCAGTTGCTCTGTGTAATTAGCTGTGTGTTTGCTTTCCTCAGGGTATTTAGCTACTTGCTCTGCAGCTCTTATTGCACTTAGCAGTACAATAACATCTCAGTGCCCTGCCTTCAATTCCAAAGAACAGTCAAATGAACACATATTAGTCACACAAAAAGATTATTCCCTGAAATACAATACAATTCATGTTATGATCTGAAGAAGCTCAGGCTTCAATTTCCTTTACTTCCCTAAATGTAAGAACAGCCTCGAATATGAAACATATAAAGCATGAACTGTGCTTTCTCCTTTAGTGTGCAGAATAACTGGACTGTAGTGCTTGGCTCACAGCCCGCGTAACAACCCCTGCTCCTGTAAGTGCCAGTCCAGACCAAGTAGCTAGTGGTGACAAGCTGAGTTGTTTGGGGAATCTTTTTTTCTTTCTTTCATGATAGTCACCTGCAACAGAGGATGAATTATGATGATAGGTAGGTAGTAAGTCATGCAGAGCCTTCTGGGCATGATAAATAAGATAGCATAGCAGTTATATATAAAACAAACAGTCTCTTAACTCAATATATTCCAAGGTCACTACTTGATTACATGGTGAAATGCCTTGGTTGGACTTGGGACTTTATGTACTATTCTGGGCACTTGGAAGCAAGAGGACGTTTTCCAGAGGTACTCAAACAAAGGTGTTGTGAGCTTCCCCAAAGGCTCTCTTTTATCTCTTTATTATGCCTTTTTATTCCCTCCTATTCTTTACCTAGCTTCCCGCTGCCCCCCACACTGCGAAGTCCTCCACTGGTAGTGGGGATTTCAGGTGAGATAAAGTCATTTTAGTGAACTGGCTCTGGTGAACTGACTGACCAACAGAAAAAAATGGCCTGAGAGCGTAAATCAGGAAGACGTGGAGTTAAAATAAGGTGTCTGCAAGATTGCAAAACAACTCACATACGTTTTTTTAATCTATGCATAAAATGAATAGGAGAGTTCCCAAAGTGCAGGAGCTCTGCTCTTGCGTTGCCAGACTGCTTCCAAACAGGGTGGTTAGTTTTTGCAAAGTCTGTCCGTGACACTAATGACAAGGTAGAGAACAACTTCACATGTTTCCACAACCATTTCTGCTGCATGACTATGTAACTTCTAATGTCAGTGACCTTTGCTTTTGCCCTTTTATCAGGTCTTTGGTGATGGACAGACATTCCACAGCCCAGGAAAGAGGGAATATTTTTAAGAGAGAGTTATTCTTATTTCCAGCAGATTTTACAGATAAGGTCATGGACACAGGGCATATTCAAAATAGAGCTCACAAAAGAGAAACATGCACCACCATGTATTAATGAGCACTCATATTTTCAGGAATATTTTAGTCCACTGACTAATGAACTAGTAGCTGTAAAATAGATGTAAGTGGATTACACTAGAATTCCCTGTCTAAATTTAGATCAGACTGATCTGACTTCATATGCCTGCTTTACTATTGTTTGAAAGTATCAGCAGTCACAGAAACACAGAGTTTGTTTATGCCTTCTGGTTTTGTTTCCATCCAAGTCTCTATATGCTTCGATGTAATAGTAAAGCTTTTAAGAAAGACAGGATGGTTTGGGGGTTAGAGTGTACTAATAGGATTCCGGAGACCTCAGGTCTCAGTGTGATGCTGCCACAGCCTTCCTCTGTGATCTTAGGCAGATTACTTAGTCTTTGACTGATTTTCCTGTAATGTAAAAGGGACATGAAGATATTAAGCCCTTGGAGAGCTGTGTATCAAAAGTACAAAAAAGAAAAGTACAAAGAAATAGATCTTGTGAGGACAAAAAGAATACCCCATGCAACCATGGGGAAAAGGCTGTTGAAAATTTTCCTGGAACAGTGCTATGTCATAAGCTCTCAATTAAAACTGTAATGGGAATGGAGAATACCTGCATTTTGCACCACTAGACAGCTAACGAGCTGTGCCGAAAATACTACGTGAGAGCAGTTGCAGAAGTGTGCTCTGTGCTGTTTAGCTCATTTACTTAGACATACCTGCTCTGTTTTAACTAACCACCGAGAAGGCTATTATAAATTACTATACTGAGATTATCAGTGTATAATATAATATAAGAACATTGTTTAAACAAGACAGTAAGCTCTGAAAACATTTGTATACAAAGCAGCATTGGAAGTGCCTCCCAATTCCTTTGCAAGTGAATATGTTTTCTCCAAGGATAGATAGTCTTCTTTACTTAGTTATTGATTACTTGAGTCAAACAAACTTGTAACCTTACCTAATGTGTTCCCACCCTCCATTTGCCCCAGCTGTAGATTAAAATCTGTACCTAAGTGAACAGATTCTTCCCTTGTCCACCAGCAACTCCACAGTCTGCAGCTCTGGATGGCATCCACCCACATTCAGTAGCTCTCTTTAAAACCACCTTAGATGTTTCTGTGGAGACAGAGCTGCCTGAAGGAGGGGTCAGGTTGTCCCAAGACCCTTTCTCCTTTCTGAGAGGGCAGAGAAGGCAGGGCTCATTTCTTTAGGACACCTTCTGTAGCAGGAGCGATGGTCCCAGCTGCTAGCACTGCTGGGTGCTCGTGCATACAGCTCTGTGGGGCCAAGCCTGTCCCCAGCCCATGGGCAGAAAAGCGAGCCCTGACCTCGGCCTGCTGCCAGATCAGCATCAGATCAACGTTCCCCTTTGACAGGGCTGGCCCTGGGTCTAGCAGAGGGGTGCCTGCCCAGTTATTGAGGAGGCTGTTTGAGGCGGCAGAGATAGCTGCACTGATGAGTTGCTACTCCATGTATAGAACAGGAAAAGCTGCATAAGGGTTTAGAGGAATGCAAAAGGTAGAGGAATCCATATATCAACATAAAAGATGTCATTCTTAAAGTGTGCAGGAATAAAAGACAAATGGTAATAGGTCACTCTGGAATCAGAGTTGTGAATGACAGAAAGAGAGCTGGGTGTGAAAGAAAGGGCAGATAAATGTCAACAGTTAGGGAACAGAGATCGTGAACTCTCTCAGCTGGAAGAAAAGCTCAGAATATTCAGCAAAAGTAAGTTCGATTGTAAAACAAACGTACTGTCTTCAGTCTGACCACCTGGCCAGCAATGTTTTCCAAGGTATTGTGACAGATGAGCAGCCAAATGAAAGGCAAAACCCAACAGAGATGAGAGGTCCAGCCAAAGGAAGGAGTAGATGATTGTGATACACAGACACAAGTACGTCTGCAAGATGTTGATGGCAGCATGTGCTGTGTGCATCTCACACAGGAGCAGGTGCTAGCAGAAAGAGAGAAGACAAAGAAGGAAGAGTGTGCAGGAATGGGCAGTGAGATGTAAAGCAGGTGGCTGCAAAGAGGTTACTGTCCTCTTGAGGTGAAACAGCTTCCACTTTCTGGAGTCTATGAACAATTGTCCACCAGCTGTGAATCTTACCCATGAGTGTGTTTCTTGTGCAGAAATATTGAAGAAGGACAAGTTGCCCATAGGAAGCTGGTGTTTGTCCAGTGTTAAGATTTGGGGTTTTTTAAAGTATGCTTGAAGAGGACCAAAAGGTTTCAGGATCAGCATTAAATGTGGAATTTCATAGGTCAAAGCTAAGCTAGATTAGCAAAATATAGAAATTGATTGCTCCCATGATAGTCTGATGGCATATGTGAAATAAACCATGTCTGGATCCACTTTCTTGTACACCTTGATCACTGAATTGTTTACACTCACTGGTAGTGGCTTTGGCACCAGCCTGCTGGTGGACCGGGTGAGCCAAAGTTGGTGCCATCAGCAGGAGCTTTGCACCTTTTATAAAGTCTGTGCATGAGGCTCTATAAAGTCTCATGCTTGAGAGAATCTGTGGTGTTTTTTTTTCTGTGGATAAAAAAGACTGTTTCGACGATTCTCAATCCAACACATTTCGAGAACATGGATTAAATAAAAAGATTCCATTACGTTAAGTGCAAATATGCAGTGTCATGGAGATAGCAAAGTATGTTACCTCATCTCTGAAGCTGTTCATCAGACACATTCAATATGGAAGTGTTTGGTTTCATCTGGCTTTAAAAATTAGAGGGGCACAAACTTTTCATAGCAAATGATGGGGTACCTTTATTTTCTCTTTTTCTATTTGTCTACTATCTATGAATGGTCTTGTTTTGACAACTGCACCAGTTATTTTAGTCTACAAGTTGTTCTTTCCTCTTTGACTAAACAGTGAGTATTTATTGTTCCCTAAGTTGTTAATGGCACATGTTTGCTCAGCTCTGCCATAGAATATTCTTCTTGATCTTCTCTGATCAAATATCTGAAAATATCCAGCAGAAAGGAAGAAAAAAGGTTTTCAAGATGAGTGTACAAATACTTTCATCTTGAAGTTCCAACCAAATGCATTCATGTGATTATCAAAAGATTTTCATTTTCCATTAACAGAGAAACAAAATATCCCTTGTGCAATTCCAAAGACAACTGCACATGATAAAATGCATGGCACAGCCAAAGCGAACTTCTCTTTTTCAATTTGAACAACCGTTGTTGCACTACTTTTTTTGTAGCAGTTGCCCAGCTCCATTCAGAGCCTTGCAAACCACAATAATAAAAATATCTAATGCCTCGGCCGGAGAGAGAATCAAATGCTTCTTACCTTTCCAGCAAACTGTTTGTCACTATCTTTCCTCTCCCACTGTGACATTGCCTTGCCATGGGTGTAATTTTTTGACATTTCAGAAGCCTGTTGTTGATATTCATACAGAGATTGTAGATCTCTGCAATACTTCTTCATTATTTGTAATTTACATCTTTCCCTACAATCTAAATACTGTAATAGTCCCTCTCTCAATTCTCATGCTGCTGTTTCTTTATACCGTCCCTTTGGGTCTCGCTGGTGACATTAGTATGATTGGATTCTGGTTTTTAATTAGTATAAAAGCTATATGACACGGATTGGTCTCTACTAAATGTAAAGTTCAGACATTTGTACCTGCACCTGATCAGAACTCCGTTGCCCTGTTACGGCTGAGATGAATTATTTAGTGGCTACGACCAGGATGGAGGACAGCCTCCCCTCTACAGCCCCCTGTCCCGGGGGGCAGCGAGGCCGCGGGCGCGGGTCTGGCTGCGGGCCGGGAGGTGCCGCGAGGAGCGGAGCACAGCCTTTACCAGCCCCCGGGGACTCCTGCCGCAGGGCTAGTCCGAGCTGACTGGCAGCTGCAAAATCTGCATTTGAAAGTGTGACTTTTTAAGCAGATAATTTTCAACACACGGTAGCTTTGGAAAACTTTTGAATAGGTTTTGCATCTTTTTAATCTTATGTTGTTAATCCTTAAATAATAAATAGAACTTTTCTGGCTGGATGCTTTTTCTGCAGATGTATAGTATTTCTAAGGCTTCCTTCTGCCCAGAAAGGGCTTCAGGGTTAATTTATATCCATTTAGCTAACTGGTGCGATTTTTGTGCTTGTACTCTTTCCTGTCAGCCTAAGACTGATTATGCAAATTTAGTTCATGCCTGTAAATTCATCAACACAAATTAAACCAATGTGTGAATACTACCATGTAAAAGTTGCTCCAGTTTAATTAAATCAGTGTCAAACAACACTCTCCGTGCCTATGTGTATAGGCCAGGCCTTAGTGGCTTAGGTCACATAGAAAAAAGTGCACAAGTCACCTGCTGCAGCCATAAATTCATAAGAAGAAGCTTCTTCTTTTGCAATGTGCAATTGCACAGTGCCAGGCATAGTGAGATGCTACTCCTTATGTATTACCTCACTGCAAATCCTACACAGCAATACACATATTCATTTTATAAATAAATAGATGCTGTTCCGATTATTACAGCAGTTACATAGCATCCTAATCAGGTTTCTTGGTTTGGGGAATTTTGTTCTCTTTGCTGTAAATAAAATCAGATTCAAACAGTGGAACTGATTTCTAAAATCATCTAAGAAAAAAATTTACTCCTGGGCTGAAAGCCAAACTGAGCCTCCAGATTGCACGTGAATGCAACTCCTGTTTCCCTAAGCAGAAATTGCTGTGTTCATCTAAGAACAGAATTTGTCTCTTGCAGAAACCTGGCAGAAAGTTTAAGGACCACAAGGAAAATGGTATTTATAAAAGCAGTTCTGACATCACTGGAAATAAGAGTGCATGTGCTTCTGTGATTTCAAAAGTTGATCCTGAATACTTAGCAGCTGGGGAAGCATACAGTGCTTAACTTCTTACCATCTAAGAGTAGTTCTAGCAGAATTTCCTAATGAATTGGAGAGAGAGGTAAAGCAACTTAGGGGATCATACTGTTTTCCTTATTCTAATGAAGTTCTTTGCTGATGATGATAAGTTATTTTTTCTGTGTTCCTTTCTGTTGTCACAGGTCAAGCAGTGCGGTCACATAGTTTCATCCACATAGTGTAATTGGTGCAATTCTTTTTTGGTGTTTTAGAGTTTTAATATTTGATGCATCCTTCTTTCTCCTCTTCTCTGTCCCTTCCCTTTTGCTGAAGATGGAGAACTGGAGGACTCAAATCCTAGGGGTTAGAAGCAAAAAAGCACGTAGGAAGATTCCCCAAAGGAATTCATTTTAAGAACTTCACAGTCTTTCAACCCAGCTCATTATTTGTTAGTGCACTCCTTCTTTCTGAATGTTAGCAGTACTGCAAGTAGAAGTACTGCAACCTCTACCCGCTCTGTTGGTGGAAGGAAGACACAATTTGTGCTTGAAACAAAAGAAGTTGCATGCATTATTCAGTGTTCCATAAGTAGCACTAATTCCTAATATTTGACCTTGGCTGCAAAACCAAAATCCAGATTGAAATACTATCAGACTTGTGAATATAAAAGTAAAATCAAAATACTTTTAGGGCAGAGCTCTCTGTTTATCAGTTACTTGTCCTTTTTTGAAATGTAATGTTTCTTCCAAAATTAACTGCTGCTGATAATGAAACCAACAACAGCTTAAGCCAGCAACCATTTCTGATGTAGGCAGTACGCTAGGATCCCTACAGTGGGGACAGAAGTCATGTTCAAATTATCCTTTGATATATTGCAAGATATGGCAAGATGCCCTATATTAATTCCGTTTTAATCAATGGAGTTATATTGTGTGACATCTCCCGATATATATATATATAATCACTTCATAATAAATTGCCAGGTGATTTATGTTACCGTTTTAGTTCTTCTAAACTTCTATTTGGGTGCCAGGCTCCCAGGATGGATGTGTAAAATTCAGCGTTGCAAGATATTTGGTCTCTTTTCTTCCTTCCCTGATGAATGCTTCTCTCTCCCTTATCAAGAGTTCAGTTTCATGAAAACAGTTGGGATAGTTCCCATGCTTTCAAAACAGCTACATATTCATCAGAGTTCCTATTTTGTCTTGATGAAAAATAAGCATGGTATTTCTGGTGAGCAATGTTTGAACCTGAGTGCTGGATGCTGAATGCCATCATTGCAATAATTGGAAATAAAAACAAAAGATGAGCTGGCTCCATATACTACTCCAGCTAAGTGTCTGACCTGAGATTTCTGGGAGGGATCTTGGGGAAGGATGTGGAAAAGGGTATAAGAAGTGGAGGAAAGCCCCCCTTGGCCTCCACCCAAAATTAGGAGAGCCCCTGAGGCTCCTGAAGAGTAAAGACATGTAGATGGAAACCAATAAACCCAGCCACGTATTCCCAGGGTGGATGCATTGGCTAAGAGCTGGAGGAGAGAGTCATGAGGGGCAGCTGGACTAGTGAAATAAATCGACTTCCACTGGCTTCCTGGGATAGGCAACCTTCCCGTTGGTGAGGTAATTTAGCAGAGATGTCCTAAGTTCCAAGAGATAAAAATAGCTTATGATGACAAAGGCCCAGTCAGGGTCCTGCTAGCTACTAGAAACACCAGCAGGTTCTCAAGTAGATACCCACTGGTTTCATGGCTATGAGAACATAAAGTGAGCCTGTTTTCTGTGAATAAGCCTGGTTTCTATCTAATTTGTAATAAAAATTCCATCCCATGATACTGAAATGTTTTCTCCCTTGTTTTCCCTGCTGTTTTCTCAGTCTGTCTGCATGGCAGTTAAATTTTGTTATTGCAGCTGGTATAAAATATTCTGATTGGGACTGGGTTTTGAGGGGAATTTGTGTTTTTCACGAAGTACGTTCTCAGAGGCAAATGTTTCAGATTTCCACTCGGGGTGCCTGGCTGGACATCTCCTGCTAGAGTCAACTGTGATGTTTATGCTCATTTCATATCTACATACAGTCAGAAAATGAGTGTAGAAAAACCATGTCTGTCCCATAGTCATACAGCTGAGTAGGTATAGGATTGGTAAAGGAACTTAGATAGAGTACAGCAACCTAGTCTAGTAACTTTGACCTACAATCTGTTTTGGTATATCAGTCCTTCAGTCTTGCCTGCTCTCTCTCTTTTTTTTTTTTCTTTCTAATTTGTTTCTCTTCTCCCCATTTCCCTCTCATTTTTACTGACCCTCCTTTTGACTGAAGTCAATCTCTGCTTTTGTTCATTCTTTTCCTTGTTTCCCCATATAATTTCTGGTCCTGTCACCCTCACGTTGTATGCACACGTAGGAAGATTGCTCTGTGTCTTGGGAACAAGAAATCTTTTGTGGCTGACTTTGTTCTTCATGAAAGCTGGCTGTAAGGGTCCATCAAGCACAGTGAGAGGATGGGCTCCTAGGCCATGTGCTCATAGCACAGTTTGTAGCAGCTGAGATGAGACACCAAAGCGAAAATCTTGTTGGGTCCTAGGTGAGGGCTTGGCGGGCCTTGGTGGAAAATCAGAGTGAAGTTCAAAAGGAAAAGTAGAGGAAAGAGTGCTGCTTTGAAGTTGGTGTTGTGAGAGGTCATGACTATTATTTTGTGTCTCAGTAGCACAAACAGTTCGGCTGCGGTCACAGGTAATTGTTTCCAAGCCCAACATGTGGAATCAAATGACAGCAGCTTTATGCCTGATCCTTCAGCTCCACTCCTGCGTCAATCCAAGTGTTCTGCAAGTCACATAAGTAGCACTTGTTGCATAAAATTTGTTATATTAGTATTTGCATGAACTTTAGGTACAATGTCCAAAGCAGCCTCAGTAATCCAGTGCTACCTAAGCAAGCTTTTGATCCTAAGCTAACTGGTTACATCCGGCACTTCAAAAAATATCTCATTTAAAAAATTCCCTTTGGGAACTGGCTTGTCTGGGAATTGGTAATGGGATCTTCTCTCTACACTGTTGATAGTGCTTAAATGCCATTATGATTTAGCTGGTCCTTGCACCACGTGGTGTGGTTGCTCTGAGCACCTCTCCCTTCCCAGTAAGATGCACATTTGGGCAAGCTCCGCATCATGCTATGTCTGGGACTACCTTGGTTTGGCCCAGGCTCCACCCTCCTGATTTGGCTCCTGGCAGTGGCTTGTGTCCTCAGCCTCATGGAAGCGAGGGTGCATGTGGTCTACACCTACATCCACAAGTGATGCAGTGACATAGGAACAGATCCATAGCTGGTGCTGAGGAGCTGATGCTCTCTCTCCGTGCATTTCAGGGGACTTGTGTCAGATATACTGTAGTCTGCTCCCATGTACTTAACGCCCATCGGTGACTGAAGCTGAGATCAGGCACTTCTCCAGCACATTTTTTGGCTTAGCTCTATCTGCTGTATGAGGTGAGCCAAAACTTAGTAAGTGGGAACAGTTGGGAAATTTGCTTCAAAAGTGAACTGTGCTCCAAACTAAACCATTAACATAAATGCAAACAGTGAACTGAAGAAAGAAAATATTAGGTCTAATCTTGCATCAATAGACTAAACCAAATATTACATTATTTTCTTTGAAGCCTCTTTTGCTGCCCGACATGCATAGGTTAGCCCCATTAGTTTAACTTCTCCATTTCTAGTCATTGTTGCTTTTCCTCTGGTGTGATTCCATAGCTGTGTGAACCTGTGGAAACCACTGGCAACCAGTACGCTACTACTTTGTCATATTCCATTTTGTCATTCCTGTCTCGTTTCAGTGAAGAAAATCCAAATCTACATTGTTATAATATGTAAAGTATTTTTAAATCAAAGTTCTGATAGCTCACTTATTACTCACGGACAGTGAGTGGAAAAGTGCCTTCCTACTTCTCTCTAGTGAATGTGTCGTTGTCAGCTTTGATTGCAGAGATATTGGGGCTCTGACCTTCAATGACATTGCTAGCAAATTTTGACTGACAGCATGCCACTCTGCAAGCCCTTGCTCCACGAGTCCATCCTCCTAGAACAAAACCGTCTCTTTAACAGTGTTCTTATGCTCCTGACTGTAGCCTATCCAAGCTGCTAGAATAAAAGGTAAACCCAGCAGTGCCTAATTACTTATCAAATACAATCCAGAAAGATGTTTTCAGCTCTCCTGTAACCAGTTACTTCTTCTATGGTATATTCTAGCAGGGGTGTAAATTACATCCACAATCTCCAAATGTATAGTACGAATCAATAATGTCTGAAAGCAAGCGCTGATGCCATGTGCCATGAACACTGGTCATGTTCACTTGCTATGCTTTTCTGTGTGGAAAGGGTGCTATTTTCATGGAGCCTTTGTACGTGAGCATGTGGTGGATAAGTGGCTGAGGCTTTCAGAGGCACTGAGAATCACTCCAGAGGAACAGCATTTAATTTATTAACATCTCAGTATAGCAGCCATGCTTAGAAAGGCATAGATTTTCAAGAGCTATGCATTGTGCATGGCTTCTGCAGGTCGTATCCTGATCGGTTTGTTGGGCCGCCTCTAGCACAGCAGCAGCATGCTGCGGTTTCTGTTTAGGGCACTTTCCCTGCTCCTTGCAGGCTGTTCAGACACAGTGGATGGTTTGCCCACAGGCTCCCCACTGCACCCTGCCCAGCTCCCGGGGGATGGTGCCTGGTCTAAGCTGAAGGTCTGAGCCTGAACCCAAACTCTTTCTCAGAGGTAAACCAGATAGGTGACAGGGCACTGCTGCTTGTGTCCTTCCTCGCGTCCCAGTCTGTCGTTGACTGCCAACAGGACACCAACCACGGCAAAAGTCAGCAGCACCGGGCCCTGGTGAGCCCCAGCCCTGTGCCCCTGCACCAGCCTGGCCGGGCAGAGGAGAACCGGGGCCCAGAGCCCTGCCCAGTGCATGTCGTGTGCTGCCGCACCGCAGTGCAGACCCCTGGATCCTGCTCAGGCGCAGCCTCTGCCTGTCCCTGCTGCCCCACTTCTGGCCAGAGCCGCTTCGCCAGGCGTGCCCAATGTGCCTCTCCCTTCCCAGCTCGCCCTCAGCCTCTGTCTCCTTATCTTAAAAATATTCCAAAGCTTTTAACTGTGTTTTCAGTTTGATTGTTACTGACCCCATACGAATAACATCTCTCACCCTCTCCACTCCGTACTCCTGGTTAGTTTTTTATTAAAACTTTCAGACTGTGGCCCTTTGATATAATTTTAATGCATTTTAAATTATATGTGGAATTTTGTGTGATGTCCAAAATTCTTGAAAAGAGTGAGGAGATTTATAAATAAAATGATTTTTATTACACTATAAAAGAAACTGTAACATTAATGCTCCAATGATCAAAGTATGCATGGAATCCCCTTCCCTACATGCCGTGTGCTCCAAGAAATTCTGCTTATGCGCAGTATTACAGATGAGCTAGGCTAACCCAGAACAGTATTCCCAGTATCAATCAATAGACTATGAACACATTAGTATATTAGCAGTTTATGACAGTATTTAGGATCACATAGTACAATAATGGAATACACTATCTTCTGAGATACCAGGCAGGCGCATTGTCTGGCAGGGTGTGAGTTGTCCCATCCAGCTCCTGCTGTTGCCTAGGCAAAGCAAATAGCTTCTGCAGGTACTGACTGGTTTTGCAGTAGCAGCACCCCGTGCAAAGGTCTCTGATACAGTATGTTTGAACAATCATTGCTGTGTCTTATCTGCTCTAGGTAACAAAGAGTTTCAAATTTAGGGGCACTGTGCAGGACCGTGGTCACAACTGCTAAACAGAATAGAGTTGTATCAAGTTATTTGAATTTTAAAAATGAATTTTAAGGGCCAGAAAATGCCCAGCAACTCATTCCTTTAGCCTTCACAGTGCTCCCTTTGGCAGCCTGTGTTCCAGTCCTGCAAAGACTTAGTCAGGCTCTTACTTACTGAAATTGCTCCTGTGGTGAGCAAAGGAGGAAAGGAAAACGTAAAATTTGTTAATGGGCATGTTTCTATCATGGAGAGGGGCTTTATTACATGTCACCTGGGGATCCCGGTATGGCTGTCTGGTGAAGACTTACTGAAAATGGAGATAGATTGTGCAATATTGATGATTCCCCCACTCACAGAAAAAAAGTGCCTTTTCCAGCTGCTCCCTTTGCATGTAAGAAGAAAGAAAAAAAAAGCACACCAGACAACAACCAGTGTGAAAGCAAGCACATAGCAAGTGGCGATAGCGAGGGGCAGGGAAGCAAGCCTGGTCTGGGGTTCTGGCCGCTGTGAGCTGTGTCATGTAGAAAAGCCCATAGGGAACGGGAGAGGACAACATTCAGGCATCCCCCTGTTCTCATGAGCCCAAGGGGAGACAGAGTGGGAAAAGGCAGCCTGGGTATTTGTTTCGCCTGTGGAGCAAAGTCAAGTTCAAGAACACAGCACTGTTGGCAAAAGTGAAACCTAAAATAAAACTGACACCACAAATTTGGAGCATTTGCTGCCAGAGCCAGAAACCATCCAGAATGCAGGAAGCTGGTTTGCGATGGGAAATGCATTTTGTCTGAAAGAGCCCTCCAGGATGTTTCCGGCCACAAAGAGGATGGGGAATTGACATTGCTCACTGTATGAGCATTTACTTGTCATCTGCAAGGTCACTGTGCTCTCTTCATCCAAATCCTTCCCGGAAGGCTCCTTTTGCTTCACGACCTCTGAGGAGGTAATGGCTGGGTGGAGGAAAATACCCCTCCTCACTGCCCCCCCAGAAGAGAACTGCAACACAGCAAACTTGGATGTGCATGAGCCCTAAGCCTGCACACACCTGCTTCCCTCCAGCAAGGGGGAGCTGCCCTGGCCCTCACCTGGCAGGCAGGCTAGAAGCACCTGCCAAGCTGAAAGAGGGAGGCTCATATTAAAGAGACAGCAAATGAAAGACCATTTGGCACAGAAGGGATTAGGGCTTCCGACTTCATGTCTGCGACAGAGATCACTTGAAATGGAGAATGACCCTCTGATTCAGTATCTACAGAAAAGGATGTCCACAGCTGCTCAGTGACAATATCCCCAAGTTGTTAGAGAGAAGTTGTCGCTACAGGAGAAGCTCCAGGCATGGACTTATGGGGAGCAAGAATATGGGTGGCTTAAGAAAGGGCAGTCGGAGCTTTGGAAAGTGCTTCAGGTAGTCATGGTCAAGTCAATCCTGGACCGAGGGTCTGGCAACCAAAGGATTGTTTCTTCCCGGAAGAAAAAGTGTTTGGAAGATGCTCTAAATCCGATGAGCTCCAAGACGCAATTGGCATTGCAGTAACTTAGACTGATTTTAGAGTTACGTTGTGTATATTTTATATACTTAGTGAATTTGAATTTGTCTAAGAAATCTAGAAATCATCTAAGTTACTTTTGAATCTATGCAGTCATTCGCAGCGCTCATTTATGAGGTGATGTTTAGGGAGCCTGCTAAATGTTCTAGCTTCTGTTTGCAGTTTTAGCATGCCAGACTTGCCTGAAGCTTTAGTTTAATGATTTCAATCAGTCGTATTTTCCACAAACACAGGAAAAGCTTTCTTCAAAGGAGAGTGGTTCCACCACATCTTCTCTTCCTACCTCCTTGTTCACTCACTGGCCCAGCTATCAGGGCTTCCACAGGATTTGAAGCAGCAGGACTTGTTGTGACCAGCCTAGGCTGGGTACATACCTCGGCTAGGTACAAAAGCTTTACTAATAACATCTTCCAAAAATCTTTTTCTAGGACAAGAACTTTCCCCTGTATGCATTTGTATACCAGCTACCTACATAACAGTTATCTTATTAAAAACTTATGCAAGCAAGTCTTGTCTGAAAAGGGCGTAGCATGTTTCAATGCATCCTAAAGGCAGAACAGAAAAAGATACGTATTTTCTGCTATACAGTACAATTTATATTTTGTAATTAAATCATCAGAATTATCTTTTTATCATAGTTTATTTTAAAATTGCTCAAAAATAAATTATCAGCAATTTTGCCGTGAATCTTTAAGAGCTAGACAAACATTCATTCATAACAATCATTCTCTTTAGTATGAAAAAAACTCTTAAATATTAACACAAGAAATATTTATGTCCTATTCTGTAACAGCATGGTGAGATATACAGTTCTACTCCACTTTTCTCTCCATTTGTTTATTAATCAGCATATATGATTCTCGCGGACTTGGTGAATGATTGAAATGTACAGCATCACATGTCAGACTTTTTTCAAAGCTCATAAATGATCAATATATCTTTGAGAGGGAATCTGATTTCTGATACATTTATGTTAATGAGAATGGAAACACAGGCCACTGGAAATTGAGAGATAAATCAATAGAGAGGTTGGACCTTCAAGAAGTTCAGTGTACAATAAAATAGACAGCAAAATATGTTTGCTGCTTGTCTGCAGTGCTTGGAGTGACTACAGCTGACCAACAAGGTAAATCAAATCTGCTGCCAATACATTCTTCTGCTGTCCAGATAAAACAGCGGACTAAGCCGGTGAACTTTCACCCTTCACCCGAGCTCTCTAAGCCAAAGTACAGATTAAAAAAAATCAATAACCCCAATCGATGGGAAAATATTTTTAGTCTCTAACTGAACGATATGTTTTGACAAGGCCAAAGAGGCGCACAAAAGAATGGGAAAAGATAAAAGACAGAAAATTAGGATTTTGTTTTATTGGTTGAGGTAGTATCACTATTCATTCCCCCTTCCTCCAAATCCCGTTGACACTGGCTAAAATTATTTCACAGGAAGGAAATAAAATGAAAGGTTATGAATTCATTAAATTGTCTGATTTACAGTGTATCCTTGTAACATTATCTTTTCTGGGTTTTGTTTCTATTACTGGATACTTAACATTGAGAAGACATTTTGGAACCAGTTAACAAGAAAGTGGGCATTGTAAGTATTTTGCAAGGGAAAAAAAAAAGAAAGTTAACAACTTGTGCCGTTTCCTCATGCTGCTTGAAATCCAATGTACCTGACATGTAAAGCACCAGCGATCCCAAAGCAGAGCAAGAAGCCTGTGGTACCCCACTTGCAGAGCGTAGCGTTGATAGAGGTGAACAGAGGTCTCGCTAACAGAGACACGGGGGTCTGAAACACTGACAGAGGAAGGTTTGGGGAGTGCTTGTGCTCAGCAGCTGCAAGTTCTTTGCCATGCAGTGCCTTAAATGCCACCCAGAGTCCTACGTGGGCACCGCAGGCTGGGGAGCTGGGACTTTTCTCCCCATCCCCTCCCGCAGACCTCGCGGGACACAGTCCCTCGCTACCACAGGGCCAGCCCCGCTGCTGGGGGGTCAGGGGACGGCTGGCGCGGGGCTGCAGGGGACTGCCGGGTGTCTGACGTGGTTCAAGGCACTATGCATGGCAAGAATTTCCTATTATTTGCAATTAATAAGGCTTATGCAGAACTTGGACATCATTAGTTTTCCTAAAAGTATGGCAGCAAAGTCTTTTACTCATTAATACATTATCTGCGTGGTCTTTGTTGTTTTGTTTTGTTTACAAAACATACAAGGGTTTATTATGGGCAAGCAAAAGGTGATGTTGAAGGGTATGCTCCTCTTCAGAGAATGGCACTGGGGTTTTTATGAACACTGATTTTTACATTGTCTTTGCAGTTAGAGTGGTTATGGTTGCCTCTGGCAGGGCCCGCAGTTTGCTGGCAGTGCTGGGTCACTGGGAACCTCCAGGCTGAATGAGCGCAGTGGCAAATGGGTGGAAACAAGAGGAGAACAACCAAACCCCCTGGGCAAAAAGGGGCAGCAGGGATGGGCCTGATCAGCACTGACGCAGGCATGCCCTTCGACGCATGCTTTTCTGGGTGGTTTTCTCGCAGTATGATTGCTAAAGTGTGGCTTGTGAGACGGAGCATAGACATACATAGGGAAGATATTATTGCTTTCTCATTTCCTTGTGTTCCTACACCTGTGACTACCTTTTGCTTCAAACTTACATTACAGCAGAACTTATTTTGGTTCGTATTTTTGCAGTATAGGGTGCTGGTCCAGGCTCTTTATTCCTAACTATTTCCTCATTTTAATCCAGTATATAATTGCAGTGAAATCAAAAGCTAGCATTCTGAAATACATCTCCCAGATTTATTTGATCATTATTTTCACATTCGTCAGGTGTTTCATCTTTTTTTCCAGTGGTCTGAACACCTCTCATCGACTTCTCAGAACGAACTATCCTGAAGCACTCATGGAGCAGTGTTTACAATACAAACTCCCATGATTGAAATGCTGTAGGTAGCTCTTATCATCCTTGAAAGCTTTCAACATATGCAGTGAAGTATGATGACTGCTAGAATTAATTAGAGAAAACAGATGTCAAGCATTTGCCAAGAGTTATTTAAAGAAAATCTATTATGTACGGATAGTTGATGGTAGGGTTTGAAATGTTGCTAGCAGCTGAGAAATAGCTGAACATTTTTCCACTTTATAGAAATCATACCTAAAATACATTGAAAAGAAGGCTTTTGTCACCCATAAAAATAAAAGCAGGATAATGTGATAGTGGCCATATTTTTTTCTCATTAATGCTTCTGTGAGACCCCCAAAGATGATGGGCTTGCCTGGGTTGTGAGCAGGAGAAGAATTTGACCCCTGGGACGGCTCCTGATACATTCATGGACAAGGTGAGACCTGGGATACGGAGCCCATTTCTCCAGCAGAGGCATCGGGAAATTAATCTTTCAGAAATGACAGGAAGAATTAGGAGGGTGACTTGGCCGTGGCTCACACACCAGCTCCAACAAGAAAATATCTTGCTCCTGTTCCTATGCAGATTGTACCTATGTTTCTGTCATCAGCATCCACCAGCTCTCTGACAGAGCGACTTTGAATGCTCTTCTCTCTGCAGCAACCAATGCACCCTGTGCCCCGCTCAATCCTTTCTGCTTAAATGACTTATGTCCTGGCCTTCATAATTCTGTCAAAGAAAATATACAGCCTTCATCTTTGTTATCTTTCATTGTGCCTAAAGAGGTCAGAAGTTCATAGCAGTTTGCCTAGATAGCCTGGCTGAATGTAAATACGGCCATCAGTTTTGGTGCAAAAATCCTGCAAGACAAAATTGACAATCTTCTTCCCACAAGTTCGGTGTGTGCAAGCACGAAACTTGCCTTCCACTAGCATTTGTACTGTCATACAGCTTTAATGGAAAGCACAAATACACGAGAATGCAGCTAAAGCCAGTTCACAGGAGGAGTGGATGAATGTTTGCAGGAAATTCAATGCTTCTCTCATCTATCACTATTCACATTCTCTTCCTTGCCTGCAGGTAGAGGCACAGACTTATTGGATGGGATTCATCTTACCTAACTTTAGACATATATAGTGCAGATATCTCTATCTCAGCTTGTTGTCTAGACTCTTGTGAAAGTCAATAGAGAGAAGCACGCAGTTCCAAGCCCCATTCATCTGACCTATTTTAGACACCTTCTTTAGGAAAAGATGAAGCTTTCCCTAAAACTGCCTATTTCTCTCTGGTGACTTCAGGAGAATTTAGGCCATTAATTTGGGTGCAGACATATATGCTAAGCTGTCTACATGTGGTGAATCCCACCCCTCTGGCACATTAGATAATATTTTTCCCATAGTTGGATGACCTTAATGGGGCCTTTTTGGTCCCAATAAATTACCCAATACCTCCTGGGCTTCCCCCTCCCCCCCCAAAAAAGTGAAACTGGTTATATAAAACAGTTATTTCTTTGGTCTAATACCATTTTCCTGACCCAGGGAGAGGCAATTTGGCAGGCTGGTGTTTGCAGGCCAGCCTGCTGGGCAGCCCTGGGATGCAGGGAGCGCAGCCGCTGCTCCCACCTGGATGCTCCCAGTCTCCCTTGCTTCCCACTGCTTTCCCTGCACTCACCTGCTGCTGCCTGCTGTTCTGAGCAGGTCCCAAGGCGCCTCTCAGCCCGCCTGTCTTCTGCTGAGGATTATGGTGCTTCAGCCCACATACTTCTGCTCAAGCTTTGGATAATGGCTTTTGCTGTTCTTGCTGTTGCTCTATGAGAGCCATTTGATTGCATCTTCCATTCAGCCTGAATAAAGGGTGAGTAGGACATCTATTTGCTTTGACCAGGCTTGTGATTGATGCAACCGTTAATATCTTCCAGCGTAACATAATCTTCCCTCACCTCCTGAGGATGCTCTGTTGGTTACATGTCCCTGTGTAACTTTTTCAAGGACAGCCAGAACATGGTACAGAAGGAGAGAGGTGGCAGTGGAAACGCCAGTGAGCCTCTGCCCTGTTGCTGAAGGGTGACCTCTTTCCAGCATCTGTCACACCCGTCGCTGCTGCCCTTGGCATCAGCAGAAAGGGTACTGTTTCCTTGCTCAGCAATCATTTCTAACAGACCACTGGCAACTTCCCCACTCAAAGCTGCCTGCAATGTCCTAGGGTCATCTTGCCCCCTGAGAGAAAGCCAGAGAGGCATCTTCTGCTGTTAGGCATATAATGAGCTTTCATCCTTTCAGGTAGAGCCTGGGAAAGTCATCTTCCCAACGGAGCTCTAGTGAGCAATCACCCATCACTTCCCTTGATGTGCTGAAGTTGTCAGGGATGGCAAGTCCCTCTGCAGTGCCAGCAAAGTGTGCTGGCGGTTCTCACCCCAACCTAACACCACACCACGTGCTTGCGCCCAAGGCGGGCCGGGGGAGCAGCCCAGGAGGACTTAGAGCTGTGCCATGTGTCTTCTGAGGCAACAATTACAGCCAGGGAACAAAAAGAATGGCAAAATAAGAAATGACTACACAGGTGCATACAGAGCTCCTCAGTAAAACAAGTCCAACTTTTTTTACATTCATGCTACCATGTAACAGAATTTAAGCCATCCTTCAGGTTACTGTAAGTCCCAGGAATACAGCAGCACGCAAGGCACGAGGAAAGGAGTGAGAGGAAGACCATGACTCCAGCCATCAGGAGAGTAACCATGGGTCTGGCAGGGGGGCTCTTGGGATCAAAGCACTTCACTCCCTGCTATGCACAAATCCACCCCTAAGCCCCCCAACAGAGCATATATAACTCTGTTACATTTTTAAACAATCTCAGTAAAATTGATTACATTCAGAGATTTTCAACTAAAGACCACCAGGCAGTTGCAGCAGTTTACACAAGCTGTGGTCTTGTTCTATTTAATGCAACGTGCAAATAAGCGTGGCTCACAGATAGCAGTCAAGCCACAACTAGCTGCAAATGTAGGGGTGCTGCAGCACGGTAAACTGAGTATGGCAAAGATAATATAGGCAGGAGATATGCTACATGCTGAGAGTGCTGCTGGGGGAAAACATGGCTGGGGCACTGCAGGTGTTGGCTGTAACATGGCCAAGATGCCTCGTGCAAAACAGCAGGGGAGGCAAAAATACTTCAAACGTTTGCACACGGGGGTTCAGCTGGCTTCCCTTCAGCATGGAAACAATCTCATTACCTCTGTGCAGTCAACAAGCACGCCTATCAGTAGGAACATATCTCAAATACCCTAATGTGTCATTAGTCATTCACAAATCGGTAGTATGCGTAAGCAGGACTGGACAGTCGCGTACTATTGCAGTCAGTGCCATTGACTGCGTAGGACAGGACAGAGACAAGCTTCCTGAATACATGTGCTTATTTTCTTCTTAGCGATTGATTTCTGACTAATAGCAGTGTTGGTGTTGGTATAGATCTGGCAGATATTTTGCTTTGGGATGCACTGCCCAGTATTCCCTTCTCTGAGCACTGTGCTTTTTTCCCCACTACCAAGCTGGAGGATGAGTCAAACCTTCGCCGTGTGGCTGGTTGTTTCCCTAACACAGCAACAAGAGGCCAGGATCAGGCCAGGTGAATGGGTCTGCGCACTGGTCGTCAGCGGCAGGATGAGATGAGAGGCAGGTCTTCACCTACCTCCTTCATGGCCACCAGTACCTCTGCCTTCTGCCACTTGCTTCCCGCTACCTCCTGCAAACGCATGTAGGTCTGTGCTCTATTTTCTGGAGCAGATCATGCTATTCATTTGGCCCCCTTCTGAGTATTGCTATCCACAATGAGACAAGATTGGGAAAAGCTGAAAAATTTCCTAGCACAAAGTGTTTATTTTTAGTACGAAATAACATAAGAAATAGAGTAAACATTTGGAAAGCTTTTTAAAAATTATTAAAAGAGTTGTGGGCCTGCGTGGAGTTCTTACAGGAAAACAGGAAATACAATAGCAATGGGAAACCCCAGGGAGATGAAGTTCTGAAACTTAGAGAATAATTGTAAAACTATCAATCCTAGGATATAGAAAGATAATTTAGATACTGTAGAGTCTCATAGTGGCTTTCTGCTATTTCTGTCATAATTTTCTGCCATGTTATTTTCTGTCAAGCCTTACAATATTTCTATAATGACTAACCCATTTGTTTCCCCAAAACTTATCTTTGAAAATTATACACAAGGTCAGAGTTACACATCTGAACACTCCATTTATTATCAGGAACAAGAAAATCTGTCTGGGCCACATCACCGCTTGTAGCTGTCCACCTAATAGGATGAAATAGGTTGCGGGGAGAGTAACCGAGCGGTAAAGAGAGGCACTGCAGGTGACAGAACAAGACTGATAGGAGGAAGATCAGCAAAACTGAAAGCAAGAGAAGATATATCATTGGCAACAAAACCAAATCAAGCTAATGTCTTCCCAAAGCGAGATGGGTAAAATAGAGTGACTCAGTAAATGAGCTGAAGTCATTTGACGTCTATATAGCAGATCGCTTTATTCATGAAAGGATGTGACTGACATCCTTTGCGACTGGAGTTTATCCCAATACACATGTATTTTCAAAGTGATGATGGTAAAATTCTGCCTATCTTGTAAATAGTTTCATTCCTAAAATATGCTGTTGCTGCAGATTGCAACATTTATTTTTAGTGTTTTCCTACAAGTTTGTGCTGCGTCTTCCAGCCTGGTGTGGGGAAGCATCACCAAGGCAAGCCAAACCATTAACTAGGGCTTGTTGCAAAACAGAGCCGAGCTCTGAGACCCTGAGCGGGGAGGCAACCCCACTGAATCTGACAAGAATCACAGCACTGAAATGCCTGAATTTTCTGCAGGTCATAAACTCTGTTTTGTGATGAAATCTAATGCCATACCAGTGGGATACATTGGCTCATACTGAGGGCTGGATCACACATACAGAAAATCTAAAAAAGTTGATGCCTCCTGAAAGCAACAGTGGTCAAAATGTGATGAAGGACATGCTTCAGGGCTTGTTTAAGTGATGTGATGCGCTATGAATCTCATCTCAGCAGAGGACCTGTCTTCGGAAGGGGTGTAATCGATAAATCATGAGCCAATTGTGTTTATTCAATATGTCAACTTGTACTCCAGTACTGGAGTGCCCGGGCCAGTGTAGAGGGCTGGTGCTGCCTTTGCCACACCTCTCGTTCCCAGTGCTGGATTAGGGCTTAATGTTTGGTGCTCACAGCAGCTGACAGAAATCCAGCTCTGTCTGCTTTCCTCCATAAACAGAGAAGGAAAATGTTGATGAGAAATCCTATGAATGGCAGGCTAAGGTCCATGAAATACCAGCACAGGGCACAGCATGCTGATTTCCAGCAGCAGACTAAGGAAGCCAAGCCCTGGTGAGGCTCCCAAGGAAAGCAGGCAGGCTGTCAGGCAGCGGCTCTCCTGGAGCTGTTGGACAGGTCTGGTGAACATGGGCAGAGTGGGAGATCCAGACGTCGTAGAGCACATCCAGAAATGAGAACTGTGCTTTTGAGAGAGATCTCTTCACCTCGTACCGATGAATTAATACTTTACGGTATTAAAGACCTGATACAAAGCACACTGAAGTCCCGGGGAGAATCAGTGTTGTGCTCAGCATGCTTTGGATCGAGTAACATCCCGGTTACTAATTCAGAGCTATCCCGTTGCCCTTCCACACCAAGCAGACACTGACAGCCGCCCGCACTGCTGGCCCTGCTGCCCCTGAGCTGGCAGCTGCGGGGCTGCTGCCCGTGTGCTGCAGGTGCAGCCCGTTTCTCTGAGCTCCCGGAAGATCCCCCCCATCCCTATGCACCACTTGAAACAGCAGCAGATCAAGGAGAAAGCCAGCAAGGCTTGGAAATAGCTGAGTGCAAATGTAAGAGATCTGAGAGATTTTTTGTTAAGAAAGGAGAAATCAAGTGAAATAAGCCTAGGAGAGACTTACCTTGCATTCAGACCTGGATTATGATTTGTGCTGTTTTTCCTCTCCATTCTCCTGCACACATATGGTGGGAGAGGGGAGGGAAATAAGAGCTGTAAGATGTGTAATTGATGGCAAAAGAGGTCCAAATGTGTGCACCAGATCCAAACACTCTCCAAAATGTAATCCCTGTTTGTCTATATGATGGGGATAATAGCCTTCCTCACAGGGGTACTGGGCAGATCAATAAATAGTTAATGTTTGTCTAGGGAAATGCACGATGCCTGCAGTGTAAATCAGAAGTAACCCATGAAATGCACGTAGTTACATATGGATAGACCCAACATAAAAATGAACAGATGCAATTTCCTACAAGAACTGTGCTGGTTACCCTGCAAACACTTTTTCCTGTGTGTGGGGTAGCGAGTGGACTTCAGACAAGGTTCTCTGCTGGTGTAAATCTGCATCATTTCATTGACACCCGTGGAAATATATCAACTCAAACAAGGGCAGGCTCCAGCCCCTGACATCTGCTGGTCACGCAGCCGTTAACCACTCCTGTAGACCTCCCTTTGCACGCTCTCCCGATTCAGGCTTGAAAACCTACATTTTAGAGTCCCCATTATCTCATCAGTTCAACAAATTAGCATGGGCAACACAGACGTGGGGGACAGTTTTTGAACATACACATATTCTTCAGCTCTGGTGCCCACAAGGTCTCACACTAGGTGTTGCAGAGCGATCCTGGAGGAAATGCCAGCTGCCTACCCAGCAGGACACCTTCTTCAAATCAAAGCAGGTACAGTTTCAGCGCACATACCTTGCCAGCTCTCTGAAGCAAGCCCTTGATGCTCTATACCAGCTCATAACGTTAGAGAACAATGTACCAACTTCTGTGGCACAATAAATTCTTGTCAAGAAATCGAATGCTAAGGAATAGTAATTGAACTGGTCCAGCTGTGAAGGGTGCTCGGTGGCGATGAGGAGTGAGGGCAGTGCTTTTCTTGGGGCAGCCAACAGAGCTGATCTGCGCATCCTGCTGGCATTGGCAGGGGAGCAGGCTGGAGCTCACAAAAGGCATTTTTGCCACAAGCAGACTGGTCTCTAAGCAGATAAAGGAGCAAAAATTCCTATGAATCCAAGCTGAGCCAAAGGAGTGCTGTAAAACAGGGATAAGGAGGATATAAACCTGGTCAGAGCAGATGTGGGGAGTGCTCAGCTCCTGCGCCTGGGTTGGCCCCTGCAGCCTGCCTGGGGTCATTGGTAACCCCACAGATCTGCTAGGGCAAGAGAGAGGAACAATGCCCCATAGGGCTTTTCCTTCTCCGCTGTGTCTGAGCAGGAATCCGCCTGTACAGATTCCCTCAGGGAAGAGGAGGATTGCACGAGTGAGCATGGAGATGGATTGGAGCTGTTGCGATATACTAACAGGAGAGCAAGGCTGCATATTTTGCTTGCTGGGTCAATAGGCTGCTGTTTGGTTTGGGCTCTCCCCTTCAGGTCCCTGCACTCTGAGGGGAGGCTGCAATCAGGTGTCAAATAACTTATTGGTGTTTTTCACAAAAGTTGCCTACAGTGAAACCTCTGTCAGCCTTAAACATGAAAAAGTGAGATCACGTTTGTGGAGGTCAGCCCTTACCTGCTAACACCCTTTTCTCCCTGCCGTGCCGTGGTATTTGCTCTCTCACCAAGACTTGCTGCTGCTCCAGCAGCCTGATGTGGGAGGAGGGCAAAGAGCAGTGAGGAGGTGAACCCAAACTCACCTACCGGATGGGCCATGGGGACAGCCAGGACAAAGTGTCGGCATCACCCCATGCTGGGGCTGTCCCCGGAGCCGGCGTGAGGAGGCCAGTGGGACATTGATCCCCAGCAGAGGAGGAGCGCGGCCACCAGCAGCGAAGGCTTCCCGTCGTCATGGCTGAGCCGGAGCTCACAGGTACCACCTCGGAGGCTGGGGAGAAAGAGCAGCATCTCTCCACCCAGTGCCCGCCTCTCTGCAGAGAAGGACAAGCCAGATTGCTTTTTTGCAATGTGGACATCTATCTGCTCGGAGCTGTCTTGCAACCACACTAATTTCATGTATGGCTGTGAACAGCCATCAGCCAGTAACAACTTTCAGTCACTGCTGACCTGGGCTGCATTTGGACTGGCAACTAGAAGGTGGAAAGCAGTCTGTATCCTTACCCTGATTCACATCTCTTGAGCTACCCATTCCCCCGTAGGGCTCTGAAGTTTGTAAAATGCGTGTCTATTAAAGCATGCACAGGTTTGCACTCACGCAGATGCAAGTGCAATCGTTTCCTTGACTCACTCGGGAAAAAAGAAATTTCTGATCCCATAAAAATCAAGCACTCGCAGCTACAAGCACTGTTCACATGCACATCAAACACCTGTTAATAATAAGGAAAAGATCTGGAGGGAAGCAGTGGTTTTTAGCTAACACCAGCCCATCGGATGGGCAGGGATCTTCCTGTCTCCCTAAAGGAAAAGGAGCCAGGAGCCAGAAAGTGGGAGTGGAGGTGTGCATGCCGGGCAGGGAGAGGAAGAAAAGCCTGGCACATTCACCAGTAGCAAATCGGGCTCCCACATGGTCTAATTCCTGCTTCACTACAGACTGCTAACACAGCTTGGATAAAAAGGGAAAAAGGAAGAAAAAAATCTATGCAGGAGGCTGCAAGAGCACATAGAGTCTGTTCTGAGCTCCTTCCACAGGCAGACAGAAATCAATAAATCAATAGGAAATGTTCGCTGGCTGTAAAATGGGTAGAGAAGCCAGTGTCAAGCTGCTTTAAGATGGATGGACAGTAGGTTTGCAGTTTGCAGAAAGGCTAGAGGTGACTATCACCTTGAGATGGGATCAGCGGCCAGCAGCCCAGCAAGGCTTTGAACCTCAAGTTTATGATTAAGGGCCGGGGCACAGATTGAAATACTCCTGCGTCGTCCTCCCCGCACTTCTGGCTCTCCTCCTCACCGGCACCAGGGCTGGAGCCACGGCCAGCAGCTGCCGGCACGGGCCCTGCTGTGCCACTTCATTGAAGTCGAGGCTACAGAAGACTGAATAAAAATTGACTAGATGCCTGGTGGTGGTGAGGATTGATTGAAGACGAGCAGGGGTTTTCTACCCCACAGTCAGATTTTTTCCTGTCTATGAAGGATTTAATAATAATGTAGGCAACGATTCCTATTCAGAGTATCTTACCTTCATCCTCTCCTTAAGGACACAAAGCAGTGCCAAAGATGCTTCGGGAGAGCTGTCACAGGCTTCTTTTCTATTAAAGGGAAAATATTTGCAAGGGGTGGAACAGCTGTACTTGCAGCAGGCTCGCTGTGTGCCTCCATGTGCCCATTCAGGTCCAGAGGGTGGCTGCTCTTCAATCGCTATTTTTCAAACACAGAGATGATCTTCACTGTGGCACAGCTCCTGCAGAGACAGACAAGCAGTCTGGCTTCAGGCTCCCCTACTTCCACAGCCTCCCCTCCAGGACTCGCATTTCTTTCAGTCTGTATGAACTGCTGCTTATCCTCTTCTTTGAGGAAAGACAGGCTTTTAACCTCTTGTAACTGAGACAATCTCTCTAGTCGTCCTCAAAAGCGATAGATTTGGGCCCTGCTTCTTGCTCTAGCCAAGTAAGATTCTTTGCAACACCTGTGTTTCTGTACATTAGGCATCACTGCGGCTTATGCACTGGTCTGCTTACAGGTGTGCCGCTGCCCGGCTGCCGCGCTAGCAGTGCAGCAGCAGGGATTTCTGCTTGGCGTTTCACTGTACAAGATTGCCGCCTTTCACCTATAAGCAGGCTTTCCAGGAGAGCATTCAGCTTCATGCAGCATACACATAAAAGGTAGAAAGACTTGCATTGGGTAGCATAAGTTCACGCACTAAGGTATTGACAACCAAATACGCATATTGAAGCAGCAGGCTTTGGTGTTAATGATCTGACTTCAAGAAACTGCACCCAAGTAGTGTAAAATTAAATGTATAAGGTTTCTTCTTTCATTCACTCTGTTAGGCCCACAGTTTCTCACTTTTAAATAGAATTTGGGCAAGAAAGTACCAAGTTTTGGTGCCAGGCTCTGGTACTACCCCCTGCTACAGCCTGCATGTGCAGCGGATGAGCTGGCACCAGAAATGCTCTGATTTATTCCAGGAATGTTTATGGGAAACTGCACGTATGCTACGCAGAGAAGCAGAGCTTGGCATTCAAAAGACAAATTCAGAAGCTTGCGTGCTCACCCAGTCAAGGAGTAGGAGCAAACCTGTTGTAACAAAAAATGCAGGAATACTGCGCTGAAGTTTTTTGAAAATCTGTGGACTAAACCCTTGACACGCTGCTTTCTGTTGCCTCCCCCAGTGTTGCAGAAATGCTCGAGAGGAGCTGCTCTTCTGTGGCTCACCAGAAACCTCAGCCAGTCCAGGATCTGGCCCGACATGCTTTGCAGTGGAGGATGCCCACGTCCAGCCCTTTCTCTGTATGGCCTGCCAAAGGAGCCATGACTATTGGAATCGCTGCCACATGCTTGTAATCACTTTGAAAATAATTATCAGCCTGAAGTGTAAGTGCGACAGAAATCCTAAACCTACAAGTACAATATTCTTGGGGTAGCAGGCCCGCGATCTGAATTATACTGGAAGGTGCACGGAAACATGAATACCCCCTCCAGTGCTCTGGTGTGGCAGTCTGGTCTTAACAAAACACTAACATCTCCCTGTGACAGACAGGACGAGTTTCTCAATGCAGCAGTCATTATTAACATATAGTGGTAGGCTTCCTCACAGAATGTGAGCTATGTCTAAGAGTGATATCCGATTCTCAGGGCTCAGCTGAGACTGAGAACTCACATTAAAAACCTTTTAAAGCTACTGAGGTGGCAAGGAGAGGCTGCATGCATTCAAATATCAAAATGCAGCTCCCACTGAGGAGGAATATGGAGTGTGACTGAGACTATAAGACTTGAGAAAGCTCCATGCAAAAACAACCTGGCTTCTCTGTGCTTTTGTCACTTTACATACGCTAATTCTGCGCTCATTCCATGAAAACTTGGATATTATATTGAGAAGCAGAGAAGGTTTTGTTCAAAAAAGAAAAAAAAACAACTGTATTTGGTGAAGTGGACCAAGACACAGATTAAATGCATATTGCTTGGACCTGATATCAATGTGTTGCTTTTTTTTCAGACATGCCAATTTCTACCAAAGCATTCTGAAAAAAATCAGCTGTAGCCAGTTATGAGAACCAATACGAATTTAGAGCTATGCAGTTAAACTTTTTAGTAAAGCTATGAACAACAGAATAAAGGCTGTTTTTGGAAATGGCAGGCACCTTAAAGTTCAGGTGCAACCAGCAGGTGACACACACACCTGCATGGGCAGCATTAAATAAGCAGAGTTAACGAGGGTTTTCAGCCCGAGCACGCTGCTGGGGCTCACCCTGGTGCAGATCAGCTGGTAGCAGCCGTTCCTCAGGTAAGGAAGATTTTCTGTCTCTCAAGCACGGCATGATTGTTTTGTAGGATTTTAGTTCCACTGTGGCAGAGTGGAGGACTTGTAATGAAAAATTCATTAAATTAGTTACTTTTGTTCTGTTTTCAAATCACTTGGAAATAGATGTTGACTTTGATTGATTTGTTTGTGGCTTGAAGTGGTGCTGTGCTCTCTGTGCAAACGCGGTGTATCCTGGCGCAGGCTGCGCTGTGCATCTTCGCTGCTTCTGCTGACCTCGTTATTAATTATGCTTGGTGAATTCACACTGAAAACTGTAGACTGTATTTTCTGGATGACTTTCAAGAATTTCAGTTCCATAGATACTTCTTAAAGCAAAATATTTCATTGATAGGAAACTAACAAAAAGTACAAATTTCCACTTAGAAATTATTCAAATATTTGCGGAACCTTGCTTTTTCTGTGCTGCGCTCACCCAGAAATGACTACTGCTCAGGTTTACCAGAAATATTTGCAGAATTAGACTCTCGTCTCGAACTGAGCCTGTGAAGTAGAGCATTGCCAGGAGTAAATAGTTTTGTGGCACTGTTGGAGTCCACCTGCAATCTCATTAGAAGGTCAGGGCCTTAATTCTTCTGTTCATTAAAAAATAGCTGTAAATCCCACAGTACTGTAGGCACTTTTTGTCTTGACTTAACTACAGTGGGATTTGGGGTGTGGTTTTTTGTTTTGTTTTTTAGAAAATCGTTGTTATTATTGTTAAGCTTTGGAGGTTTTTTTTAAAGTGTTATCAATATTTTCAGTAAAACTCAATTTCTTTCAAATGTTTGTGCTCTGTTTTTAAAAAAAAAAAAAAAAAACTTCAGTTCCAGTTACGACTGATGAAACATTTCAGTTGTTTACTGTGCAGTTGCTAGTTTAATGTCTAAATAATTATTTAGCAGGAAAGTGGGTAGATTGCTAGCAAAAATAATGGAAGAGATCCTGGCGTTCTGCACTAACAGGATACTTTGCAGCAGCGGCAAATGTCTCATACATGGGCTGATGATGAGCTGGCACACAGCTATGCAGCGTGTACCAAGTGTGTGTTGTAGCTCACTCATCCACCTGATCTCCCTTTCCTCACCTGCGGTGCTTCCCCACTAGCCTCATACCAACAGCAAATCGCCGTGTTTCTCCTAACCGGCTGTTCTCCTCTTGGTTTCGATGGTGTTCATTTTCCTGTTGTTTTATTGGTGCTCAGTTCCTGTAAGTCCAGCAAGGGCTGGCTGCACTGGGTTCCTGTACGATATTTCTCCCTGCTTGACATGAGAAAACCAGGCCACGTCTCTAATTGCACAGCGGCGGGGGCATCCCTGATGCGCGCCTCGCCATCGCCTTTAAAATCCATCCGGAGTCGCTCAGGCTGAGACAACGGCTTCCTTCTGAGATTACTCAGCTTCATAATGGGCGTCGATAATTTCCCTCTCCAGCTTCTCCTACAAGATTGATGGGTTTAGTACCTGAGCCCCTGCAAACAGCAGCTCCAAGGCTTTGCCCCAAGGCTGGCTCTGTGTTTTGCCCCGGGGAGTGCCCGCAGCCCGCGGGAGGCATGGGCTGGCCTCACCGCTTGGTATTGCTTGCTCTGCGTTTGTAAAGCAGCGGCTCGCGCGCACCCTTGCCCATCTGCCTGCCGTGCGTACGTGTTTGCGGACAGAAGTGGGAACCAGCCGAACACTGATGCAATCCTAAGAAGGGGATGTTAGCAGGGCCTCTCTTGCTGATAAGGACCTACTTTGCTGGTGACACGGAAGTCAGAAACACAGCAGCCTTCCCGCATGGCGGGGGTGCCACGCTTGCAGCTAATAACATGCAATGCTTAGACAAGCAGAGCGCAGCACAGACCCCGCTTTCCCCCCGACAGCCTCCCCTCCACCTCCCTCCCTCTGCCATTTGCTGACGCCATTTGCCTGGGACTGGAGGTGTCTGTGAGCTCTGAAAATTGGATCACAGGGAGAGCTCTTTGCTGGCCCCGGTCAAGCTGACGGCAAGACTTGATCGATCAATATTCTGTGTGACACTTTCAGAATTCATTGGAAATGATGTCCTTTTCGAACGACACCCACACTTTATCGAGGGCAGCTCCACCAGAAGAGCACTGAGTGTGTTTTTGCAAGATATGTTTTGTTAGTAGTAAACTTCACTTTATTTGTAAGGTTCTCTGTATTTGGGAATTCTCCATCCCTCCCTTCAACCTTCCTTTTGAAGAGGGCAGAGATGTAATCTTTAAAGGTAGCTTTGTAGCCTGACATTTAGAGTGTGAGCCGTTCCTGAGCCTGATGTTTATTATGACATATGGCCTCTTCATGTAAAAAACAGTAAGCTTTGGGGGAGAATTTTAAAAGTAGCCTGAGGCTCATAGCACACAGCTAAAAACTGATTCACAGTTTTAGCCAAAATATTATGACCTTTGGGTAAAACTGTTGCTCCGCTGTGGATTCCCATGAAACTACTTGGTGCTGCTATCTCAGAGCCAGCTCCTGTGGGTGGGACTGCATGGGTCATTCAAAGCTGCTCGGCCGGGCAATTAATTGCTCGTGTTGACAGGCTGCGAAGAGGAATGGCGCTTGCAGCTGGAGTCTTCAGGGTGAGATATGGAGAGAAGGAGAAATGGGGGAATTGCTGGGAACCTGCTTTGAAGGAATCGCAGAGAAATAGGTAACCTTTCTGTTGAATGTAAATACTGAAAAAGGGATGTTCAGCCCTCATATTTTGTGACTCCAAAGTAAATAGCTCTGGTTGCTTGTTAATAGGGTCCAAGTGCTGCATCCTTTGGGGCCTGCACAGCTGGGACTCGGAGGATGCAGACTGGGTTTTAATTCTGCCCTTATCAAAATTAGAGCTAGATGTATTGCTTGGACCTAGAGTCAAACCCACCCAAAATGCACAGGAGGTGCAGCCTCAATCCATTTTCTCAAACTCTGGGGGGGGCAAAAGCAATTTCCCAAAACATAATCCTGTGTAACTTGGGATTTACAACACTCGCTGACCTGCACAGTGTCTACAGCGTGGTGAGGCTGTCACTGTTTTAGCATGTGGGTAGTCCCAAAAAGCAGAAGAAAAAAAGGAACAAGGCAGCATTTTTGGACTCAAGACACATCTACAGAGTGTAGGTGGGGGAGCTCACGGTACAAAAGCAGCTAATAGGGGAAGATCTTTTCCAAAGTTATTTTTGGGTTTTTGCTCTATGTGCACGTCGGACAAAAGAACTTGCTCTGCACTTGACTGCTGCGCTGCTCTGGTAGGGGCTTTCATCTGATGCTTGGGTAAAAACCTTCCTGCACGGTGACTGCTGCACCAGCAGCAGCCCTACGCTGGCTGCGCTACCCTGAACTTCACCAAAGTGAATGTGAACGTTGCAAGGTCCAAAAGCTGGTGATAGGAGGAAAGAGAATATCAGAGGAGGACTATGGACTTATTAATCTGTCTGTCTGGTTGCCAGGAAACTATCAAACCTGTCATAAATTATTAGATAGCCATTTACAGGGAGGTTTTCAGTTGCTAGTCCTGCCCTTGTAATAATACCTAATAGTCTCATTTACTTTCTTAAGAAATCTGACCTGGCAAATTGGATAACTACTACCCTGAATTTTAATGTGAGGCTTAAATGGGAGATACCAGATGTAGAGATCAGAGTGACTGTTGCCTGATTTTAAAAGTTAACTCCTGTGGCTCTGCGTGTGGCGGTAACGCAGCTTGCTAGAAGATGTATCGCTTGAGTCCTGCGTAAGGGATAGCATGCTAAGCTAAAATGTCTGGGCATTTAGCGCAAGGTACAGAGGCCAATGCTTCTAGCTCAGGTGACTGCCAAATAAATGGAATTTCCTCCAGGTGAGGATTTCACTTGCTCTGGACAAGCATCCTCAGGCCAGAGGCAGTGTTGCCCTTCCTGGTCTGGGAGGTTGGAGCTTGTCCCTCAGAATGCAGCAGCGAAAGGTGAGAATCTGGTATGTCCCCATCCTTCAGTATAACCTTAACCTTTACTTCTGTTCAGACCTTGCTGTTCGTTCACTCTGCAAACATTTACTGTGATCACTATTAGAGATTCTTCTCAAGAGAAAAGTATTTCTGTTGTGACTGTAACTCATGCATCTCTCTTACTTGGGTGGTCGGTTTCTGGTATGAGTTCCTTACTAGTTTTGCTTCGATTTCTTACCAAGTGAACTTAAAGCAATCAAAAACCCTGAAAAATAAAAGCATAAGAGTACTCTCATGTAAGAAATCTGTACTGCAAATCAGTTTCTAAACCAGTGTAGAGTCTAAAGTCTTCCTTGTGGACAGCCAGGTAGTGCTGCCCCACGCCAACGCTTGGTACCACACTGCTGCAGGAGTCTGGTTTTGCAACACCTTGCTGAAGACCTGGTGGGAAATTTGGTAGGGTGTAGTGATTGTGATGTGCCTTCAGGATTAGATGAGGCTGTCAGAGTTAGAAGTTTATATTTGAACTTTTCTTTAAAGAGAATTAGGAGTGATCTGTGGTATTCCTCTCTAATTGCTCAAATGGCCTGAATGCTGGTCATGGAGGCACCTGATACCCAAGCCTTTTATGGGGGGATTAATGAGCATAAGTCCACAAAGGTCCCAAACGGGCTATAAAAGCCTGGGAGAGAAAGCAAGCATCCTGAAACCTCCAGCTCACATATAATTGTTGGGCAAGAGGCACCATGGTGTTTGCGGGAAATGAAGGGGCTTTGCTACTATTAAGTCATCTGACTGGCATCATTTTATTTTTTTTCCCTAATTCTTGTTTATGGCTTTCTGATAATGCTCCTCCACCTGAATCTGAAAATGGTGAACAAGTACTTGTTTTGTGACAGTAACTTGGTTATGTGCTCATTGTCTCAGGTGAGCAGTCTGTGAGACAGTAAAGCTGGTAGCATGGAGGGGGTTGTATCAAAGTTCCTGCAGAGGTTCAAAAGAGAGCAGGAGAATCCAGCCGCCACCACATATCCTTCAGACTCAGTTTCTTCTTGCCACCTAATTCCTCGAGTTGGGATGATTTAGCTGCCAGTGGTTACCTGGAAGGGCTGGGTGGGTGGTTTCAGCCAGGACATGAGGATTTCCTGCAGCTGGTTGTGGGATTTCATTTTGGCAGAGCGGCTGGGGTGGGGTGCCAGCGGCACTGCGAAGTCAGGCTCTGGGGTCAGCAGGCTCACTCCAGTGTGGGAGGTTGATATGGGGCAGAGCTGAGCTAGCAGGGTCAGATTTTGTGAGCCTTTGAGCTTTCAGTCCAGGAGTATCAAGGGCAGCACAAATCAGGTAGAGCAAATACTGTGCGGAGTATGAGAAAAGCAAGAGACTGAAGAAGCTATCATACTCACCGGGTTTTAAAAATATCCAGGGGTCTTGAAAGAGCCTGGTTTCTAGAAGGAAGCTGGAGCATCCAGGTAGATGGGTGTCACGTTGTATTCACATGTGCAATGATGTGGCCTGCGCTGGGAGTATGGTTTTGTTCTCATGCGTTTTTGTTCTCACGTGTTTCGTCCTCATACATTGGCACATCTCTGCTCTGGCTTTGCTGAGATCAGAAAGACAGCCTAAGTGGGATATCAATATGACTGAAATCCCTTAGGTGGAGGCCCCTTGCTTATGTCTTCCTAGATTGCAGGCTAAAAATCCTATATTCCAATGGATTCCTAATTTACCACATAGCTTACAACTACAGAGTGGTGTGCTGATGGCTCTCTTACATCCTGAATGCTTGAGATGCATCTATGCTTGTTCCATCCAAGTTTCCATATCCTGAAGGATAAACCCTAACCTACTTTCCAGAGGACTCCCCTGCCTGCTATTTTCTCAGTCCCTGTTCTGCTGCACGGACAGAAGAGCGGGCAGGCAGCCCCCCCTGCCACCATCCCGTCAGCCGTTCACTCACCCGCCGTAGCCCTCTGCGCTGTGGTACTATACCACTGTTACTTCGATGGAAGTTTCTGAGAAAGCCTGTAAACATATTGGCTGCAAGGCTTAAAAGCTGCTAGAGGCTTTAACTATCCTCCTTTTTCTTTTCTCTTTTGTTTGTTTGGGTTTTGTTTCTGCATTTATGAAATGAGAGGTTTATAAGGAAATTGTTGGTGAGGAGCTAATGGACTTGTGGGCTCCCCATTACCTCTGAGTAGGGACCTCCTGCAGTTGTCATGTCCAGCTGCTGGTTCCTAAATCTGTTATCCTGTGATCAACTCTAACATCACCATGGCAAAACACAAACCTGGCAGCAGGAAGGGATGTTTATGGAGGTTCTAAAGCAGATACTTGAGGTCACTAAAACTATATTGAAGGTAAAAGGTTCAAGAGAATTTCTGACCAAGCATATTAAGGGTTGAGAAGCAACAGAAGGCTTCTAGAAAACGTGCCTGTAGGAGGAGGCCACTTAAGAAAGAGATTTTTTTTTTTCAATGCTCTTGGACTTTAGGGATGGCGTCTTTCTGCCCTGCAGTGAGAGGTGAGAGCAGAGGCAGCAGAAGCACAGTAATTCAGCCTGCCCTGCGCTGCTGCTCTGCAGCAGTGCTCCTAGAGATCTGTGGTGCTGTCCCACGTGTCTAGAGACTTTGGCAACTGTTTCTTATACTTAAGGACAGCATCCGGAATTTCATTCCAAGCCTATATCCAATGAAGCAACAGAAAGAAAAGCTGACTGAACTAGGATATTCCTAAAACAGAGAAGTAAGGATGCCGTGTTTTGTTGCCAAAGTGGCTAGTTTCATCAAAAATAATGAATTGGTATGTGGTTAAGGTGAATTGGAGCACAGCACAGAGACACCATTGTGGTCCCTGCTCCTGAGCAGACTGAGGGAGGTGAGTTCAAAGAAATACTGTGTGTCTGCAACTCCTGTTGACTTCAGCTTCTATGAAAACCAAGAACGGTTTTACTGTTAGCTTAAACAGATCAGATGCAAGGAAAGGTTCAGCATAACGAAACAGGTTCTGCAAATACTTTCTTTATCAGGCCAGCTATATGCGTATTACGTACTTTTAAGTATTTGGACACTTAGGTGCACCAGAATCCTTAAAAGCTCCAGAAAGGTATCTCAGTGAAAAGTACCTTAAACCTCTCCGTGGTGTGTCCTGCATAACCAACCAAAATGCTGTCAGCGAGGTGAAGCTTTTAGCCTTAAAGTGCAAGGAATCTTTTAGTCCTGCTGAGGTTTAATGAGTTGGGATTCTGAGCTGATTCAGCTCTTAAGCAGTCTGATCATTAGTGTGGTATCATCTGTCACCTTTGGGTGATAATTAGAAAAAGAAAGTCAATAACAATAGTACATAACACTACTTTACCAAGATTTAAACAAGTTGTAATATTGTTGAACATCTATTGATGAGTCCAAATGTGCCACAGGCTATTGAGCACAAAGAGTGCTTTGATGTGATGTTTTCCATTATTAATTTGATGTGGTAGAGTTTGTAGAAGTGAGAACATTTGTTTTCATTTTATTACACGTGGGAAGAGACTGATATACTTTACATATTCATTTTCTTTTTACTATTGTTTATTTCACTAAAGCTTTTGAGGAACAAGCACAGAAGAAAAAGACAGGAAAATGATTGTTCTGACTCAGTAAATAACATTAGGCTGTTCATTTACCATATTCCTGGTTTGTTTCAGTTTTTATTGATTTATTTGACCTCCAAAATATGTGTGTATATATAGGATGTATATTTTATTTATTATTTAAATATAAAATATATATAGTACATCCTATAATGTATAGCAGCTCCTAGATGACAGGAAAAATTTAAGCGGAACTTTTTTGCCTAGAATAGAACAAGACATCAGAAACTTGCTACAGTGATACAAACGTGGGTCAGGATTCGTTAGTGCATTACTTTAGCAATCCGGATATTGGGCCTGATGCTTACGAGACACCCAAGTAATGCAGCGGTCAGTTATTGTTTCTTATTGACCACTTCCTCATCTGCTTGTTGGTTCTTCCTTTTGGTGATTAAACACATTTGTAAAGAGCACAATTATGGAAATCTCTAAAGAGCAAGCCTTTTGGAGTCTCTTTTATTGCTTTCTTTTGTCTAATTAATCCCTTAATGAAAGTTCTTTCCCTTCCTCTAGCCTGTCCTTTTATGCTTTCTGTAACCACAATATGTTAGCGCTTTGGCCATGGATCTGCAAAACGCAATCTTGTTTAGCCAATATTTTGCAGGGATTTAAACAGGAAAGTTGTTAAGCCAAAAATAGAGCAATGTGCACAAAATATCTGAGAATAAGAGAAATGCCTCTGCAGATTGACTTAGGTCCTTTCAAAGAAGCACAACTGAGACAGGCTGTTTTCATCTCGTGTCTGTGGAGGTATCTGTGTGCGGCACACTTGAAAGAGGGTTTAAATCTCTCAAACCTGTGAGGCATGTTTTTCCTTAGCAGTTAAAAGAAGATATTCTATTTCTCCTTGGAGAAGAAATAATATCAGTCCTGTTTGGGACCTGGGATACCATCAGATAGTCCTGGCTAAATCCTGCAGATGTTCTGTGCGGTGGAACCAACAGCTGGAACACAGGCTTCATCTCACAGGTGAATGGCACCTAATGGCCTTATCGCTGGTTTAAATTCTGAGACAGGAAACGAAACTCAGAGGGTCAAGTCTTCAAATCCAGTCTATGTTTTAGGTAATAGCTACCCCATACTTCACTTCTTTTTTTCAAGGCTGCTCAGTACAAGAGCAACTGCAGCTAAGCAATTAAACAGTAACACATTGTCTCAGGTTAACATTAATAAAACATTAAAAATGAGAATTGTTCATATAAAATATTGAGGCCCTACATGCTGCCATTGTTAGCATGAGGTAGAAGCAATTTACACGGATCAATTACTTCCCTATAAAATATAAAGGGGAGACCAATATGCAAATTCAAACCCAGCTTCAGCCCTGGGTTTAGAATACTTGGGATGTTTAAATCCAAATATTTGGGATGTTTAAAATAGGCATGCCTCTTCAGTTGCATCACTACTCTAAAACAAAAGAATGCAGTTTATAGGCACTTGGAGAGAGATGAAAGTTGGAGTTAAAAGCCACTCAGCTTTTTCCAGTAGCCAAATGTCCAGATTTAGTAAATGAATATCAATGAAAAGCAGGAACTTGCATTAGTAAAATACAAACCATATAGTTTCAGGCTTTGGTTACCTACAAATCTGTGACACTTAGCCTGTTCACCCATGCCTCTACACACAGAAGCAAGGCAGCATGGTTGCTTCCCAGCACTCAGATCTAGGGAGTCCCATTCATTATACATCTTGCTGAGATGTTTCCCAGGCAAGGTTTCCACTGCTGAATGGGGCTGCAAAGTCCACTTCTGAGACAACGGGCAGAGAAAGGTGATTGGGTTCTCCTCTTGATAAGTAAACTCTACATAATCCTCAGGGGAGATAAAATTTGTCTAAAGTCCAGAATCTGGGTCAGATTACTGGTTACATCTATGGCTGTTACACCAGCAATGAATTTGGACCTCAGACTTGAGAACGTAAAATATTCTTTGCCATATGTAACTTCACTTTGACTTGCACATCAAAAAAAAAAAAAATCAGCTAGACCATCAAAGGTCTGTGAAATTGCACAGCAAAACCTTTTTAAACCTTTCATTTCCATGTAAACCAGACTTAACCATCTCAAAATAAATGAACACATACTTTAATATTGCTGTATGAAACCTGAAGAAGAACCTGTCAAGGCGCCCACCATTAGCTGATGTAACATACCAGCCTTCCTAATGATAGTTTAAAAAAAAAATCTCTTGCATATCTTGGATTTGAGTCTCTCTGTGTTAATCAGCCATGCGGAACAGATGACCCTTCTATTATTCTGAGCTCTGAACAAATTACTCAGGATTCTATTTTGTATCAGTCCAGCACTTTGCTGCTGGAAAGCTTCGCGGAGCTCGAGTGTGGGGCACAGAGCCATGCAGGAGCAGGAGATACTCGTGCCGTGCTGCACTGACCTCCTCCTGCCTGCGGCTTGGCCTTAGAAATAGAGAGCCAAGTTCACCTGCAGCTGCTTTACAGCTCTGCCTTTCCCAGCCCTTCCTGCAGCGGCCAAAGCTAAGCTGAACCGAGTGCAAGTAGGCAAAGCGTCGCTCATTGGGCTGGAGATGGGCCAGAACCCTTGGAAGGCTGCTGTGAGGTCCACAATGAGCACAGCAGGTTCATTCCCTTTTCCAGCTCACTGGGTAGCACTGGGGCACAGTGCTGGGCAGGGAAGAGCAGCACAGAGCCATCCTATCTCAGGGACTGCTCGTACAGTTCCCCGCAGCACTGGCTTTTCTTGCATGGCTGAGCATCTGACACAAGATCACCTCTCTATCTGCTTCGCCTACGGGAGCCAAGCCTGTAATGTTGGCTGGCAAAGCAACAATACCCACGTAATATGAAGTAGCTTTCCAGATAAATGAGTTTATCTCATTAAGCAAAAGTCTTGTACGTGTATTTAGCATCATTAAGATAAGAGTCGCTTTGTTTGTGGTTTTCAACTCCTACAGCTTTTACCCATTGCAAATCTATAAACGGTGCTGCTTGGAGCCTGATTGGTCTCGTAAACTTGTCACCCAGACGTTCTCAAGGCGTCAGGTGGCCGCACACGTGTGGTGCGTGCCAGTAGGGAGGCCGGGCTCTGCCGCTCGTGAGTTTCCAAGCGAGTGTCCTGCTTGGGGCCCTTGCAGCAGCATGGCTCCGGCACAGCCCTTGCCTCGGCCCACTGTTGATTTAGGATCTTGAATCATTAATTAGATCATTGATTGGATGGTGCTTGCACAGTGCTCTCTATTTTGTGTTGCATAAGAACTAGGAATCGCTGTCATTAGTAATAAACACTTGTTTATTGGTGGTTGTGCTGAAGCTGTTCAAGTCACCCCCATGCCCTGCTGTTCTGCCACATCCCTTCCTTAGCCATCCGTGGGGCAGGGTTTGTTCCATGGGAATTAAGTGTAATTAGGCTGAAAGACTGGTGATAAAAAGTAATTGAAATCCCATCTGCGTGTTGCTAGTCATACTTCTCACCCAGGAGCTGCTCGGGCCATCCACTTCCTCTGGGGCCAGGACAAAGCATAAGACAAACCAACTTTGAGAACTGTTTTTCCTAAGCTCCATCAAATTATTTGGCAGCTCTACTGGGGGACTGAAAAAACCTAAAAGTGAATCTCTGCAAGTCTTTCTCTTCTTTTTATTTAAAATAGATACATGTACAGCAACCCAGGGTCAGGGCACTTCAGGGTTTGCACAGACCTGTGTGCGGCAGGAGGAAACTTCCTCCCTTTTCTTGCTCCTGGTGTCCTTTTTGTTGCAGACTTTTCTTTTAGAACTATGTGCATTTGCAGGTAACGTTCAGAAACCATTTCTTCTGTTGTTGTTGTTTTTGTAGTTTTCCTTGTAGTTCATTGATTTTTTTTTTCAGACCTAAAACCCAGAGCCAATCTGTGTGGCTGTCTGCCTCTTTAGCCGAGGAGGAAAGTCCACCGAGCTCTGTAAACAGAGAGGGCAGACGTTGCGCTGCCGGAGCTGGGGCACTGCCTGGCGAGGCTCTGCTCTCCCCAGCACCAGCCAGGGGGCTGCCGCAGGACTGCCTCCCACCACCACCTGCCACGGAGTGCGCTGGCTGAGCAGCGGAATGGTCCCCGCACCTCCTCTTTTATTGCTATATATTAAAACGACTATTGCCAGCAACACTTTGTAAAGCAATAAGCACACTGCAAGATCTGAAGATTTTTTGAAATTGATCCACCTTAAACTCTGACTGCTTAAAACAAAGCCACTGGCCAATTTTTGTACTTTCCTTTTTTTTTTTAAAGGAGGTGTGGCTAGAAATGCCAAAACAGGGTTTGACCGATGGGTCATTCTGGCACTTATAAAAGCCTGGACAAAAGGGGAAGCAAGAAAGCTGCTCTGCAAAGTCAGGCTTGTAATAGTAATCTTTTCTGCTTTATCGTTAAAGATGTTTGTGATATGGAGGAAAGCAGCTGGTGGAGTGTCCTGCTCTTTGTGTTCGTTTTCACTGGCTGGTCTTTGCACAAGACTTCCATCGCAGAAGTGAAACCCTGGCGCAGGTCTGGGGGCTGCAAGCGCAGCAGCATCGGCACATTTTGTTTCCCACTTGTGCCACTTCAGAGCTTTTCTTCTAGCCATTAGCAAGCTCACGAACCCCAACAGCAGCCCAAACCCTCACAGCAGATGAAAGGAAGTAGATCCATTTTCTCTAAACTAGCTCCGTGACATTTTATGAAGAGCCTCTTAACAGATCCAATGCTGGGAATATTTTCATCTCTTCAGCTCAAGAATACCTTTTGAAGGCCAGCGGGGTTTGTAAGTGGGACCGGGATTAATGTAATCCCTTCACCTGCCCCATCTAGGAGCTCTCCTGGAGGCAGCCTTATCTGCTGCCATCGTCTGCCTTCAGCCCGGCCCCTACATTGCTCCGCGCGCAGGTCCTGGGCAGATTCACTCTTTCCCCCAGCATTGTATTTTTCTGTTATAACCAACACACAGAAGGGTCTACAGGAGTAACATAGGGCTTATGTTCTTGTTTTTGAAAAACAATGCTTTGTGATAGACCTTCCTTAAGTGAAGAGTGACATATAACTCAAGAGAAACTTGCATGCTTACTTTCCAACCTTTACATTGATAACTGAGGTTTCTATGACTACCACATAGCGGTATTCTGCTTTATTCCTCTGGACTGGTGATTCACAGGGAAGAGAATGAAGACAGTTGTGATCCATTCAGTTGTACATCAGCTGCAGCCATTAAAACACGGGGAAGACCATCAGTTAGTTTATAAAGCCATAGATGATGCTACTGTCTAGTCCTCATCTCAAAGCAGACAGGTTCTAGTGGTAACCAAGTGTACAGGCTTTTTACATGTTATAAATAAAGTATAACCCTGGGCTTTGGACATAACTATTTTTCTTAGAATGCCTTTTTCCTGGACTGCCTCTTCTGCCTTTGTTGTAGATAAAGGAGAAAGAGGAATTTCAAGAGATCTCAACATAGCTCTGACTGCGTATTTTTTTCTTCAACTATAGAAGCAAAATAAAACTTCTTTTTAAAGGGTGTATGTTTTCTAATACCATGTATGAAAACTGTGTTAGCAACTTCACTCTTTTCTTGGCAGTGTACATGTGCATGGGAATGTTTTTGTTGGTGGCTCTGAGAAAACTTTCCTGTGAGCATGGTGCACCAGTTAGTGAAGCTCTGTTTAGAAAGGGAGAAACTGACTCGGGGCAGGTGTAAGATGGGCCATCCAATTTTACTGGCACAGAAAAAACTTCAAATTGAAAAAAGCAGATTGAGTGTAAGCACTCAGAAATTGGTTAAGAAAGAAGTCTCAGGGGGAAGCCCTCAAGCCCAGTTGCTGGCAGCACGTTGCTTAGGAGTGATTCCTTAATAGCTCTATTTACAGAAAGAGATGGAAGAAGCTCAAATATGCAGCGCAAAAAAAAAAAAGCAGAAATTTATCTTGGTGGGTGCAGGTTCCAGTCACAGCAGTGACTGATGCCAGCTATTCCCAGGTTTCCGTCAGCGGAGTCAGGGCACAGGCTGGTGTGCTGGCTTTTCAGAAAGACCCCAGCTGCGATCAGCATTTCATTCATAGCTGCTCACCTCCCACTTGCGCCCAGGAGCCACAGGGACTGGCTGAAGTACCAGTGTGTTCAAAACTTCTCGGCTCCCTTCTCCTGTTTGGGCTCACTAGCAGGACTATATGAAAGAAAGTAATGTGTTTCTATCTTCATCTTTTGACTGGTGTTTTGGACACTTTTAGATGGAAAAGGGTTTTTTCCCACAGGTAATTTTTATGCAGCAGGCTGGATGCAAACAATGTGTTCGTTACATCCTTGTAGGAAGAAAGGGAATCTGTAGTGTCAGAAACAGCCCCAAAGCACATTCATCCTTCATGCCAAGCAAAAAACAAAAATCCTGTTTATGACCTTTTAGGATTTGTGCATCCAACCACACTAGGTTGATCTTAGTCTCTTTCAGGTAGCTCAATTTGTCCAAGAAACTTATCCAAAAAATTCAGGAGGTTATATAAAGATGGTCTACGTGGAGAATGTCTACATTAAACACACTTTAAAACATTGTGTTTGATATTTGACAAATTTAGCCATATTTCCAGCTTTAACAGAAATTCCTTGGCTTCAAGAGATGAGTTAGACTGACGTTCTCGATATACATACAGCAAGATGAAATAAGCTTTGGTTTTTTATTGCATCTTATAGGAAAACTAAAATCTGTGCAGACTGTTTTTCAGTAATCCTTGAAATTGCATCTGCAACAGCTGAGGAGTAAAGTTCAGTGTGAATTCACACAGAGAATGAAAAGCATATGTTACAATCTTAAGAGAAAGCGGATGTGCACCTAGGTCCCTAGCAAAGTGGAGGAATGCCGATGTGTGTGTTTGGAGGTTGGTTCCCACCTGTCAGTGGCTGGTAAATCAAAGCAGCTCCACCAAGACTGGAGGCATTAAGGTACAGTGGTGTCAGTGAAAGCTGAAAGTGGGCCCACCGAGCAGGGAGTGACTGGGATAACAATGTCTGAACTTGGAGAAACTGTTTTCTCTTTTTTCCTGATGTGAACTTACGGATATACCTCAGAAACAAAATATATACAAAGGCCAGCTTTACAGAACAAGCACCAGGAACTTGCTGAACTTGGGCTGTTTCAACATTCTTGGAAGGAACTGAAAATAGCCATTCCTGGGAAGGAGCATCCCCAAACCAGTGACAATCGTTCCTGTGGCGTTACAGTTCCCTTGCATGATTTCAGGGTGCGGAGGCTGTTCAGGGAGGCTGACCCTGGCCCCAGGGAGCGGGTGCAGCCGCGGGCAGCCCCTGGCCCAGGCTGGCTGAGGCCCTCGCCAGAGACGTGTGGGACCTGCAGCCTTCCCCCAGAGGGCTTGCCCTGGCCTGGGGCCGCAGCCATTCCCCAGCCAGCCAGATGTCCATCCCACCCTGCAGCCCTTGGGAAAGTGCTTTACTGAGGCTCATCTTCAGTTTTTCTTAGCTGAATGCACCATACTCCACCACCACCTCCCCAGGTGTTTATTCAGGGTTTATTTGGGAGGGACTTGTGGGAGGGAAGGAACGAGAAGAAAGCAATTCCAGCTTTGAGAAGATTTTAGCACTACCTGCTAACGACTGTCTTTCTTTAAAACTAAATGGTTGTAATTTTATCGATATACATCTGTGCTATAGCGCTCTCAACTCATGTTCTGTTAATGCACTCGATCTTGACTACGTTTGCATTGTGCAAACAATAAGTTGCCAGAAGGTGGGGTTTTGATTGGACTCCTGTTCATCCTATTTAGTATTTAATGTAACAGACCGCGTTATCCAGGAGTATTCTCAACTCCACAAGAATACTACTGAATGTTTGTGTTTACTTGGCGTCAAATACTTTCCAGGAGCATCACACGAAACAAAATATAGCTAAATATCAGAGAAACTACTTTCAGGGCCGTTCAGATATTGTTTCACTGTGGCTTTGTCTACAAGGAAAAGCCCAGGAGCCAAGCGATGGGTTCTCCTCCCACAAGAGCAGCCGGAGAGGCAGGCTGGAGCGGGCAGCAGCCGCCTCCTGCCTCCCTCTGCTCTTCTCCCAGTGGTTTGTGAGCTGTGACACTGTTTTCACGGATACATTCACCACTGGTTGGTACAGCAGGGCAAGGAATCAGGGCTTTGTTTACTTGTTGCCCCAAATTTACCTGCCCTCGTGGGTGGCCACGCAGCAGCCTCAGAGTGATGCTCTCGCTCCTTTGCACAGTGACTGCCCTTCCTTGGCGCAGCTCCATGCCCTCTATCTCTGAATAATGATCTTGTTTCTAAAGTGGAATGTGTAATAGGGAAAAGGAGGCGGTCAGAACTCAAATGAAGAAGAAGAAAAAAAGATGAATCAATTTTTGGATGTTCTTTTGATGCTCTTGCTCTCTGTTTCCCCGCTATTCTTTCCAAGTTCTCTGCAGTTACTTCAATGTGAGAGCTGCTAGCCACATGGTTAAGATTCAGCTTGCAAAAATGTATGCTTGCAGCAAGGAAGATTTACCCTTTAACCTCTAGCAGCCATTTCCTCTGAAAAGCACAAGTTTCATTTTCGCTTACAGTGAAAAATGTGTGGAGGGGGAAGGGGGAGAGAACCTCATCTCTTTGTAGAAAGAGGCAAATGGTCCTATTTTCATCCTCCACACCAAACTTTTCACAGAGCTGTTCTTGCATTATGCAGTGTGCCCTCAGGAAAGAGATCTGGCAGCAAAAGCAAATGCAAACTCTCTCGTTAGTCTTGAAAGACCTGTTCTTGAGCATTAGGGGTCAGTCCCCTTCAGCGGGTTCATTTTTCTTCATTGCAGTTTCATGAATTTGGCCATAAGCAAAAAGCAGGCTTTAGTTTAAATATATATATATATATATATGGTATTCGTTAAACGAAATTGAAAATTGCACGCTGCATAGAACAGTCAGGAAGGTGGAAAGAATTCCGCATCCCTGCAATGTAGCCAGAAGTTTTACAAATAATGCACGACCGCATCACCAGCCAACAGGGCCATGCTTTCACCTGGGGTAGATCCATGTAACTGATTCTAACAGTTCTAAAAACAGGACAAAAGATACATTTTACTTGAATTTCTCTCACTTGGGTGCCTTTCTGCCTAGAAAACGTGCTTTTTTCAGATCTGACATGACTTGAAAGATGGATAATAACATACCAGAGCTATCAGCTTTATCGCAAGTCAATGATTTTGAATTCAGCTGTTCTTTCTAATGGTCAAAAATTGTAACCAGCAGATAAAAGCTTAGTTGCCTGTTTGTAAGTGCAAGAAATGGCCAAAACCCCTTGCCCTGCTGCCTCCTGAGCTCTGCTCTTCCTCCATGAAGGTTTTCCATGGCCTCCACAATGTTGTCTCAGAAGCTTTTGTACATTTTTAAGATGAGTTATTAGATGTTCACCTTCCTGTGAAAGCTTTTAAAATGATTTTCAAATAGAAAGTCCATGATTTCATGAAAAATTTCAGCTCTAAGCTTTTTGTTCAAACAAGTGTTATCGCACTTTCTCATTCTCACCAGAAGATGGTCTGAACAGAGCCATGTTCCCCTGAATCTCAGGACAAAGCTTGATTAGCAGCTTCCCATCGCATACCTGTGTTAGGGACAGCAGCTCTCTGACCTTTCTCTAGCTCATGCTGAACCCCAACTGGCTTTTGCAGAGGCGAGTGCCCCCTCCTAGGCAAGACAGGGTGCTGAAAGCAGTGCTGTTCCTAGTGCCTTTCGCGAGAAGTCGTTGCATACCAATATGCACCTAAACAAAATACTGGAAGTAACAGTAAGATAGTGCACTGACCAAGATGAAGAGATTGGACTGAAAATTAAAAGGTAATATATGCATACCAGTGAAGTAGGAATATGAGGGGAAAATCCCTCGTTGGTTTGTGAACTGAGAGATGTGTTAATTCTTTCAAACTTTTGGAAAGGAAAATGCAATGGGTTAACTCTTTTATCAAGGATAATGTAACTGAGGCAGTCATATGGGTTAAAGGTGTAAAGGAGGGAGTCAGATGCATGGGAACGGAGAGTGCATAATGTATTAGCATCAGCAGCGCAGCCTGATGGGTGAAGGCTTTTACACTGTCTGTGTATCGATAGGTGTTTCAACCAGCAGTAAAAAACTGCTCTTGACACTCATCTGTAGGGAAAAATATCCACGTAGCCTTTGCTGTAGGACCAATTAGCCTGTGAAAGCAGTTGGGGGAAGGGGGACGCGCGGGATATAAATGCGGGATGCATCCACACTTGATTACTCTAATGAAATGTCCATTGATTCCTATAGATTAATGTGAGAAGAACGGCAGCTGCGGAGTGGCTAGCACCTCTGGGTCAGCAGCTGCGCGTGTGGACGTGGGTGATGGAGGGGCAGCACACCGAGGTGGACAGGAGAGGGTCAGCCTGGCTGCAGGGGCAGAGGTGGCCGAGGTGCGGGGACACAGCAGCCGGCGACGGCAGGAGAGCTGCGGGAGGCCAGCGTGAGGGGCTGCAGGGCCGGCACGGCTGCTCCCTGCCTCTCTCGCCACCGCTGCCCCTCGCTCCCGTTTGACTTTGCTGTAAGGCAGGCTGAGCTCACAGGTCATCTGTTTTTGTTAGATTAATTTGATTCAGCATGTAGGAATAGAGGGCTGAGCGGGCTAATGGCTCTCTGCAGGTGACATTGGGAATGGGCAGCGCTTGCATCCTCCTCCCCCACCTCCCTGGCTGAAAAAGAAGCCAGCGGCGAGGGCTTCCCCTGTGCCAGGGCTGCCAGCAGCACCCCAGCCCCCTGAGCACCACCTCGGTCCAATGACTTCCTCGCATCTCATGCACGTCCATTATCTCTTGCACTGTGCCATGTAGAAGGACTTAATTATGATAAGGGCTGAGGGATTTGCTAAGTGACTGCAGTGTTTGGTGTGAGGTTGTTTTTATCACACAGGGAATAGTGTTACTGGGGACCATAATTGTCACAGAAGATGCACTGCATCCTCTCGTAGGGTGATTCTGGCATTTTGTACTTGCCCACCCTGAGCTGCAGAAGGTGATGTGCAGGTAGGAACCTGCCTCCTGTGCCAGGGACACCCAGGGGAGCAACCCCATGGCATGATGCCGGAGCCATAAATTGCACCAAGGGAGGAGGTGGCTGATGTGTGCAATAGGGAGGGGTAAAATATTTAGGCTGGGATTCTGGAAATGAAGTTTCAGATAATCTGGCCCAGGGATATTTTTTGTTTTCTACCTGGGGTGAGAGCACAGCAGTTGTATGGGTTGTCTGGTTCCCCTGCTGTCAGTAGAGGAAAATCTGTCTCTTACTAAGGTTGAGGAGCCTCATAGTCATATTGCATTGCGAGAAGAGTTTGTCTTTGATTAAGAACACAAAATAATTTGATCTACGGTGACTGTTATTTTGGTTGTTGTCAATACACACTTTACCACGATTGTAGTATATGGTAATTCAAAGCAAAAAATTTAAGAAACAATGTTTCTTAGCAATATGTACAAAGGGGGGCAGGCCGTTATAGGACCCCCACAGTACTGCAAGTATCAGGGTCCCTGGGAAATGCAGGAACTGAAGGTTGGGTATTAAAATTCCCACTCTATTTTACTAACTGGGGCAAAGCTGGGTCCTACCTCTGTCTTTGAGCAACTTACTGCTATTTTGGCAGCAACTATGTCAAAATGCCCAAAACTGATGCTGAGGGATGTCATAGAATCATAGAATCATTTAGGTTGGAAGAGACCTCTGAGATCATCCAGTCCAACCATTAACCTAGCTCTGCCAAGCCTACCACTAAACCATATCCCCAAGCACCACATCTACACGTCTTTTGAATACCTCCAGGGATGGTGACTCCACCCCTTCCCTGGGCAGCCTGTTCCAATGCTTCACAACCCTACTAGCGGAGAAATTTTTCTTAATATCTAACCTAAACCTCCCCTGGTGCAACTTGAGGCCATTTCTTTTTGTCTTATCGCTTGTTGCTTGGGAGAAGAGACCGACCCCCACCTCGCTACAACCTCCTTAAGGTAGTTGTATGAAGCATAAGGTCTCACCTGAGCCTCCTTTTCTCCAAGCTAAACAACCCCACCTCCCTCAGCCACTCCTCATAAAACTTGTTCTCCAGACCCTTCACCAGGTTCATTGCCCTTCTTTGGACACGCTCCAGCACCTCAATGTCTTTATTGTAGTGAGGGGCCCAAAACTGAACACAGTATTTGAGGTGCAGCATTACCGGAGCCAAGTACAGGGGAACAGTCACTTCCCTAGTCCTGCTGGCCACACTATTTCTGATACAAGCCAGGATGCTGTTGGCCTTCTTGGCCACCTGAGCATGCTGCTGGCTTATATTCAGCCAGCTATCAACCAGTACCCCCAGGTCCCTTTCTGCCGGGCAGCTTTCCAGCCACTCTCCCCCCAGCCTGTGGCATTGCATGGGGTTGCTGTGCCCCAAGTGCAGGATCTGGCACTTGGCCTTGTTGAACCTCATAGTGTTGGCTCCAGTCCATCAGTCCAACCTATCCAGATCCCTCTGTAGAGCTTTCCTACCCTCAAGCAGATCAATGCTCCCACACAACTTGGTGTCATCTGCAAACTTACTGAGGGTGCACTCGATCCCTTTGTCCAGATCATTGATAAAGATATTAAAGAGAACTGTCCCCAGTACTGAGCCCTGGGGGCCACCACTGGTGACCAGCCTCCAACTGGATTTAACTCGCCATGACTCTTTGGACCCAGCCAGTTTTTAACCCAGCGAAGCATATGCCCATCCAAGCCAAGAGCAGCCAGTTTCTCCAAGAGAATGCTGTGGGGAAATAGTGTCTAAAGTCTAGGCAGACAACATCCACGGCCTTTCCCACATCCACTGAGCAGGTCACCTTGTCATAGAAGGAGATCAGGTTCATCCAGCAGGACCTGCCCTTCAATATATCCATGCTGACTGGGCCTGATTGCCTGGTTGTCCTGTATTTGCCGTGTGATGGCACTCAAGATGATCTGCTCCATACGGTCCGTACTGATAATTTCCAGGAGTCTCCCGTAAATGTGCATTTATACAGGCGTGGGCAGAAGCTGGTCAGTCTCGTGGCTGGGAGTGCTCCCTGCGCTCCCCCCAGGCAGGCGCTGCTCAAATAAATATAAACGCAGAGTGTGCAGGTCACAGTATTTGCCAGAGTGCTACATTAACGCTTACACCTAACGAATGCCACTCATTCTCGGCAGATACACAAGCCCCTGTGGAGCTGATGGCCACAGCATCCCCAGCTGTGCCGCCAGGCGGGGGACATTGCTGGTGGCAGGAGGGAGGTAGCCTCTGACTGCAGCCACATCCACCCCAAAACACTGGCACCTCCTTTGATCACTGTAAAACAGTGGATTTTAGTTCAAAATTTTCATTTCTCTCCATTCAAGAACATGCTTATAAGTTGTGGGTTTAGTTCTATATTTTTAGTTGTTTTACCAGAATCTTAATTTTGTTTCCTCCTGCAGAATCATCTTGCTTTTCTCAGGTAAATAACTACCTCTGAGCAAAGATTTTGTCATGCCGCTTTCCCCCCTCCCCTGAGCAGCTGGCCGCGCAGGGTGCTGGCAGGGCAGGTGAAGCCCTGCCCGCAGCACGGGCCGTGCATGGTCCCACCTGCCTGCTGCCCGCACAGGGTGCGTCCCAAGCCAGCCCGAGGCCTGTGCCTTTAAGCCTGCCCGCTTTATTTTTAGAAAGCACAAATAGGCTGTGTTCTCCCACTTGCCCACTGTCCGAGACATAAAAAGGAAGGGCTTTCTGCTTTCTTCAAGCCTCCTTCCCCTGCTGGCACCACATAAGTCTGTCTTTTAAGCAGTACAGGTCCACAGCTCTTTTTTTTTTTTTTATTGAGGAGCTGCAGAACTCTAACCGGTGGTTCAATAAATTGTATTACATCCCCTTCGTACTGAATGCCCTACAAGCTTTGGCTTTCCATGTGTAATTGCAAGCTGTTATTAGCCCAGAGCTTTGTCCGTTACTGTGCCACACTATTGCTGAGCGGTCAATTTTTTTCCCCTGCCATTTCCTTTGCTCACACCATGCTGACCACGTTGGCCAGGGGCTGCCCGAGGTTTATAGTGCAGCATTGATTTTTCTTTTCTCTCAATACTGACAGAATCATAGATCCAAGGCAAATAAAGAAATGCATTCTGTGGTGATGAAATGTCTTTCGTTCAGCCTGGATTGAATCAAAGGCCATCACAGAAATGTTCTACTCTAAAATGCTAGTGAAGCTTAAGGCATTGTTGGAAAATGAATTTTCCATTTTCTTAGCTGTAATTTGGATTCTCAAATCACTGTGCTAAAAATAATCAGATAAAATTGAATATAGACTACAAGCCTATGTAAAATGTTATTTGTTAGGTTTTGCAAGCTGCTACAGCTGATATGAAAGGAATCTGGCAATAGATCAGAAAAGTAATTGCTTAGGTGGATTTCTAGTAACTATGTAGCATTACTCTGAATACCAAGGTATAAGATGACTGCTCTATAATTCATATAAACCATGGTAAATAACCAAACCAGAAAGACATTTTGCATATCTACTGGAGGGAGATACTTCTAGTGAAAATAATCATCACTTTCTAACAGCTGCATCTCAGTGACAAATGTTTCTGCTTTTTGATTGGGGATGTTGAAGGACTTCTCTAGATGGGCAAGCGTTGTTTTCCCTGTTGCACAGATGGAAGAAGAGACGTACAGAGTCAGGGACAGAGGGCAGTCGCATGGTGAATCATGGCAGGGCCTGGAGGAGAACTTTGATCTTAAGAAGCTAAACATCATTTTCAATGCAAAATAAAAATAGCTGTGATTTGTCTGGCGTGCATGGGCAGGGGTCACTCCATATGACAGACTCCCGCTCCCACAGGCTGTTAGGGACAAGAGATGGCCCCAGACTGCATGGCTCACTGCACTGCCACTGGACTCCGGCTCTCCATAGAAAGGGAGCACCTTTACTAATTTTTACGTGGGTTTTTTTCCTCTGTGTTATCATGACTTATGACTTAACACCCAGGTGTATATGGCCACTAGAAATCTAATGCAAATGAATCAAGGGCACCAATACTTTCTGCACTGAAAAACTATGTAAGCCATGCAGAAAAACCGAGCGGAGGATGCTCGTGTCTTCTCCCTCACAGTTTCCTCTGTGGCCCTGTGAAGGTAAAGCCCAAACTTCTGCTGGTCCCACGGTAACTGTCACCTTACCCGCAATGCCAAATATCCTCTGGCTCTGCGCCTCAGGAAGGTCCCACGGGTTTTAGTGAGATGCTAGCAAAAAAAAATGACAGCAAAAAAGAACCTAGAAGATGGAAAGAGTGGAGTATTTATGAATGAAAATAACAGATGGATTCAACAGAGTTAAAACTACAGACTGAAAAAATAGATGTATTTGAATGTAGCCCTTGGGCAACACTGCATTAATTGCCAAGCTTTGGACCTTCCTTTTCCCACTTTCTTAATGACCACATATCCAGTATCAATATGCAGCTATTCCTTCAGAATCACATTCCTGGCAATGCACAATAGGTCTTTACACTGAGTAACAAATCAGATTATTTTTCTTCACTGATGAATCAAAAAAAAATCTAAAGCAAATTTAAAACCTTTTGGGGTCAAATTCAGTGTTTTACTCAACCTGAAATACTTCCAAACAAGCTTCTTCTTCTTTTTTTTTTAAATCAAAAGACTGCTGAGAAACTAAATATGTTAAAATAGGAAATTTTTCAAACTTTAAAATCCTTCCCCAATCCCACCGTCTGCAAGAATTTTCCCTGCAAAAGCTCTCAAAAGGTTACACTGTGACTGAATCTGCATTATTCACTGTAAAAGACTGTTGTACCGAGTGCTATACAGTTTTCATTTGTAATTTTTAAGAGCACTCTGTGTGGAAACAAAATCAGCTAGCTCCCTCCTGTTTGTCTTCCGAATTTGATTCTACCCTAAGGTTCGGAAACACTTGAGAAACCCTTTACTTTCTACCCTTTTTCTCACTCTGGCCTCATGGCATTCAGTTATATGTAAGCTATAGCAAGGAAGGTTCTACAGGATGACCTGAAATCAGCTGCAAACTAGTTCAAAACTTGGAAAACGTAGATCTGTCTGATGGTCCTCTACGCTGGGCCTGCAGGGATTTCCAGAGATTCTTACACCAGCTGTGGATATCAGTAGTTATAATCATTCCATTTTAGGAAAATCTTCTTCTGCCCAGTTAAGTCAGATCTTTTGTTTGCTGGTATTCCTGCTGCAGATAAAGGGCAGACCACGGCAGTAACCAGAGCGAGGGACATTAACTGCTGGTTAGGTATGTTGAGACTCTCAACAACAAAGCTGCCCTGGTGCTTCCACCTGTCACTTCATGGACTTGCAGCATCGCTTATGGCTAAGACTCAGCCAGTACCAAGCGTGCAAAAGCCATTGCTCTGTACGGGGTACAGTCAGGAATCTCCACTTTAACTCCCAGGAAGGGAGAGGCAAGGAGAATCTACAAACAGGATTAGTGTCAGGGAATGCAAGTGTGATGAATACTTCCACATATTACCAAATCATATATAATAGCCTAAGTTTGTAAGAAATCGCTGTCAAGAGGGGCGAGGCGGGGAGGGAACTTGTTAATTGGGTCATATGTGAAATGTGATGTTTTGTTAATGTCTCAGCTGGTAAGTGCTTGTTGACCGGTGCATGATCTCTGTGTTCTTATCAAATACCCATCCTAGCAAGCAGCTTAGGTAATTAATTTTTAAGGTGGATGAAAAAGACCAGCTCTGCTTGCAGTTCCAAATGGGTGCATTCCCTCTGACTCACTGGATTCACAGTTTTAAATACAATAAGCAAAAATGGTTGAGCAAGTAAAGAGCAAGGAAAACTGAAGTGGCATCGAAATACAAAGCAGCTCTGTTATACTCAGCAGTTTGGGGTGGGGAAACGCTATCTACACACCTTCCTCTGCTCAGCAAGGAGTAGCTTTTGGCTTACAATAAAAATAATAATAATAATAATAATAATAATAAAGGCAACCAGAAGTTCTATGGCAGTAGAAGAATATCAGTATTAATAATTCCAGCTCTACTGTGAAAATAGCGGAGGTCTTGCAGGACCGGTCAGCTTTGGTGGGTCTGAGCCCCAGGTGTGCGCCTGCATTTGCAGCTGGCTTCTGCAGAGGCACCTCAGCTGGGTTTGACCATATAGTTCACAGCCTTGGTTACAGATGTGTAACTGCAGGATTGACTTTGGAGATCCCCCCCGTCCTCTGAAATATGCTAAAGCTGAGGCAGGCAGGCACCATGGCCACACTCCAGGCAAGGGGCTCTGTCCTGGAGCCCTCTGTACTGGCATCTGCTGTAGGTGGTTTGATGCTTCCCCGTAAATCTGGCCTGCGAAACAGTGGCAGCAGAAGTCTGTGTGTTTGGCAAAATAGAAAGTCGTTTGTTTTGTGAATCACTTTCTTTGCAGAAGAACATTGTTTGTATAAAGCCCAGCTCTCTTCTGAGGAGCTCATCTTCCTCAGCCTCTTTGAATGTCATCTTTCAGAGAAAGATCAATGAGGATTCCTTGGCATACTTGTGTTGTTTAGCAGTCGTCATCCTACAAATATCGAACCTGTTGGGGGGGGCTGATCCTTCTTGGTGTAAGCGTCCCACACAAAGACGTTCGGTGCCTTCAGCCCCTCATGGGTTGAAGCATCCCTGGGCGCCTTGACCGGCCCAATACTTCTAAACACGGCCACATAGTTCTAAGCAGCCACTAGTAGACATCCATTTGCATAAAACATACAGAAAACTAGCGAAATTATGATGTTCACTGAGATGTTCCATCTAAATTGAGACTTTTAAGCACTAATAATAATTAACTACTTTCTTAGCAATGAAAAAATCTTAAATGCCTATTTACTTAACAGTCCCCTAGGGTGTCTTTGTTCTGAATGGGCTAAAAAATCTTAGCTGCAAAATAAGCAGGCAATTCCAATCAATAGAGCCAGAGGACTATATTGATCACCAGAACTCCATTCTTTAGTCATTAACCCTGTGAATTCTTTATAAAAGCTGTACAGGACAATTCCTAACCGCTACACCGTTTGAGGAGTCATTCAGATATTTGAATGTCATTAAACTTTCATTGCTTGTTTACAGCCCCTTCAGCCTCGCCTGAAGGATTGTGCTGCCAGACTCCCTGCCACACTCCGTGCTCTGCCCAGCTGAACCGACAAACAGCATTAATCAAGCCCAGAAATTTCCTCTGCAGATACGTTCTTCTTGTTGGTTATTGCTGATATTGCTACAGAGCAGGGAGGCAGATTGCGGAAGGAGTGAAATAATATTCTTAATTTTTCCACATTTCAGCTCCAAGCCAGGAGGCTCTAGCTGGTGATAAACATGCCTTTTACTCATCCTTACGTGGAAAACTACCCCTCATCCTATAGGTCCCTACCTCCATACTGGATGCCACAGGGGTCCATGCGTGGAGGGGAGGGGAATGACACGAAGTGGGGCAGTGGGGAGGGAAGGCAAGGAAGAGGTGGGAGGAGGAAGAGGAGGAGAAGGAAGGTTGCCGGGAGAGCCATCAGGTCTCTCCAGCTCCCTCCCCTTGCTGGGTCCTGTGGGACCTGCCCCCACAACACCTCTCTCTCAGCAGCCCTGTATTTAAGAGAAGATTCTCACATTTCAGATTAAGAAAGTTCATGACACACTGTAATGGCTCTAAATGGTAAATTGAATCACACAGACAACAATTGAATAGAAGCGGCACAAATGAGCCAAATGCCAGCAATTTAAGGGGATGCTGAAGGAACTCCCAGCAATCATGGATGTGCTGCAAAGGCAGGCGTGCTTCCTCCTCCAAAGTTCAGATGGCTCTAATGGTATAAAACATGCAATAAATGTAGACCTTTCTTTGATATGGAAACTGTGAGCTGACCAGGGTCTTTGTAAATACACAGAATGGGAATGGTTATTCCTAAGTATTTCCATAAGCTGTGGCTGAAATTTATATAAAACATTGTCCCTGGGTTGTTTGCACCAACTGTTTTGTATTGTTTATGGCTTTGACCCAACGCCCGGTGGATATGGGGTTTTGGCTTATGCTGTTGTTGTGCTGGTTACACAACGCACACATGGTGTTTTTCCTTGCCTCCTGCTGTGCAATGAAGATTTTAGCCACAACATAGCAGATGAACACCAAGCAAACAATTGTGTGAGCTGAAACTGAGGGTGCTTTGAAATTAAAGAAGAGTTTGAGAAATACACAAGAATCTGCCTAACCACTTGCAAACAGGGAATGTAATTTCGCAGCCATAACTGAGCAATATTCCTACTTTAGTTGCAAAAATTGCCCTGCATCTTTTTTACAATTAGTACTTGATCCACTCCAGTTTCAATGTTCTGCCGTTACCCTTATCTATTTGAAAACACCCCAAGAGAGCTATAATGAGCCAGGGCCATTTTCATGACTATTGATTTCATGGTTAAAATTATAGCATTTGATTGTTATTTGACCAAACTGAGATTATTGCATGTTTTGAAAACAAGAGCAGCAACAGTGGAAGTCATGTCCCTGGAAGAGCACAAAGTTGGGAGCTGCAAAACAGCAGAGCTTCTCCTTTGATCTCCTGGTGCTCTGTGAAGCCCTCCTCAGTGCTGTTGCTTGACAGACGGCAAACGGAAGATGCACAGAGCTTCAGTGACCTTTCCAAAGTCGCCCCATGCGTCAAGGGATGCATCATGGCTAAGTGGGGGACAGATCTGAAGCCTCCCACCATCCCCTCGCCATTGGCTCACGCTTTCCTACGTATGAAACACTTGTACCTGCTTGCAGTGCAGCTTGTAGTCTGGGGACACGTTTTGTGGTGAAGACTTTTAGGACTGAAGTGCCTGAATTTCATTGTAACTCATGGCTAAAAACCTATGCACTGGACAGCAATGTATGAAGTTTATTTTCCCCTGTCACAACACATTTAGAAAACATTGCTAAACCTGAAGACTTTCTGCAGGCTCCCGTTCCTGCTTCTTGCCAGAATAAACCAATCACAATTAGTAACGGACTTCAGATAAATCCAGGAATGTTTTAAGCAAGTTCCTAAGTATGATAAGAACTCCAAGTGCCTTTTTGAATAGAGTGTTTCGAAAGATTGTTAGGACAAAATGGCCCTGGTGTGTCATGTGGCCAGAACCACCATTTCTTTGCACTTCATTTTTTCAGTATGAGATTTCTCTGTATTTTATGACACTGAGGGCAGATCTCACCATCCTTTCTTTTATGACCAGAATGGCAGAACTGTTGATTTTCAGGTCATGCTGACATTTTGAGCTGTGTGAAATCCGATAAGGCTGCGAGTACTTCCTAGCGAAACTGTGGGCACTGTCGGGGATGGGGAGAGCAGCACAGCAGGAGTTGCCACCCCAGCAGGCAGGAGCTCCCGGAACTGCTGCCAGTAACTCCATGTGAAATATGGCAAATATAAGTGCAACTGCTAGATTTTACCTTTTTCTCCCGTTTTCTTCAAACCTAGTCACAGAGGGGCAGTGAGACACTTTTCCCAGCTGCCAGTAACGTGCCTCCTTTAAGTAAATTAACCCCCTGTCCCCAGAGAAGCAAGTGGGGGCTGCTTGTGAGCTCCCATTGAGCTGTCCAGTGCATGGGTGATCCCCATGCTCCGGGCTCTCCTGAGCTCGCCATGCCAAGCCTGACCTCCCACGGCATGTTCCCCTGCCAGGGCTGAGCCACCAGGATGCATGAGACAGCCCCAGGAAATGCACACAGCTAAAAGTGCTTGCCAGCAGATAGACAGAGCTGCAGCCGGCGACTGCCCCAGCTCAGCCGGACCTGCCTGGGGGACGTGGCAGCGCCCTGGGGAGCGCAGATGGAGCTGAGGAGCCTGAGCTGGCTGAGGAGGGGGAGAGCTCCTCCCTGCACTGAGGAACACCTGCTGCTACATCCAGCAGAGGAGGGTTGGCTGCTGCCCTGTCCTCTGCTGCCCTGTTACTGAAAAGCCTGGGAACTGGTTTTGAAGTGAGGCTACAGACAGACCCCCATGGCATGTGCTGGTGCCGTACCCACGTGGAGCTGGGGAAAGGACCAAGCTTTAGCAATGCAATGCTGTTGTATGGGTGAGCCCCTTGCTTTTCCCCATGGAAATGCTCCCATGTTTGGTCAGGAGGCGAGGAGGAACGCGTGCCTGGTGCTGCTCGGGAGCCCTGAGCTCCTTCTGCATCACCTGCCTGCAAAGCATCTGCACCTGCAACATTTGGAGGAAACGTCTCCTCCAAAAGCAGCCTGTCCTGCTGCTTTAGTCTCCGAAAAAGCAGAGCTGGTTAGCAACAGGCCTCTGCTCGCTGATCCCAAGGGCTGCCGGTGCTGCCGTCCTGCTGCCCAGAGAGCTGTCCCTGTAAGCCAGAGGCAGGGGCTTAACGCCGTGTTCCGGTTACATCTCCTCGGCACAAAGCACGGGAACTTAACTCGAGCCAGCAGTCACCCCAGCATAAAACAGCACCGTGGCAGATCAGAAGCTGGGTTGTAATCCTCTCATTTCCCCAAAGTAAATTTTCTTCTTGGCAGCAGGGCTTAATGATAAATGTTCAATCCTGACTCGCACTCAGTTTAGGCATGCTAGACCAGCAGCCTCGCGCGGGCGGCCCGGCATCGGGTGGCTGCGCTGTGCCGTGTAGACAGCATCCATCCCTCCACACGTGCCCCAGCAGCCGTAACTGCTGCTGACCGCATTTCAGAGGGCTTTGCCTTGCAGAGGCTTCATAAATGTCGCCCTCCAAGCTTGCTGCTGGCCATGTCCGTGCTGTAGGGAACAGGAGCAAAGTGGTTCTGGAAGGGATGGCTCAGCGCTGGGTGTGTCTGTCACTGTCACACATACCTCTGGTAATATTTGCTTGCTGTTTGAAAGGAAAATGGATTTCTGAAGCCATTATTTCTTTCACCCATCTGCTGTTACAAAGGTCTTTATGATGGAATGGTAGAAGATTCAGGCACAAAACCGGACAGAGCAGGAAAACACACCAAAGTATAACGGTACCTGTATGTAGGGTAACGTAAACTCACTGTGTCCATCAGTGGTAGTCACTCCCTTTGTATCTGCAAAGACAAAAAATATGAACTAAAAATAACTGGGTAAGATAAGCACTGACAGCTGAAGGACTTGGAAACTGGATTTTGGCTTAAAGGTGGTTTGTTTCTTTTTTAAAGGTGACACTTTATCCCATCCCATCTTTTCCTGTATTCCTTCCTGTTGAGTTTGAACCCCAGCCTCAACTCAGTACAGTCCGTTTATCATTAGTAAGAGGTAGTGTGTACTAAAGCAGCAATAACACTAAGTCATTTAGAGCATACATCACAAGTTACAGAGAAAATGGGGATCCTATTTTATTATGCTGAAGCTGTAAAGCTTACATTAATACAAAATATTGCTGGCCGTCACCTTGTTTTATTCTTCTTTTAACAACTTACTAACAGTGTGTAAATATAAAAGCAAACTTTGATTTTTCCATCTGGATACACTGAAAACTCTTTCAATAAAAATGCTAGGGTGCATTTAACACTGTGACCAGAAATATTGAAATTTGACAGTTAGGAGGTTAAAGGTTTCAAATTTATACACAGAGGTGTTTTGCTCCTGTCATGGTCATAGCAGCTTGCTCAGGATAACCCCTTTTGCTTACTGAACCTTTGAAAAGCAGAGAACATTAAGCAATACGTCTTGGCAGATGCCCTGGGATTTCATACCACCAGCAGAAGCCCAGATGCACACACAAAGTGAACCTCTTAGGTGATAACTGGTGAAGCCTTTCTCTCTCTCTGCTCCTGCACCATGTGCTGAAAAGCAGCTGTCTTGCACTGCTGCTGAGGCTGTCCTTTCGCTCAAATTAAGGCAGAGCTTCTTTAGTATTTTTCAGGTATAAGGTTCTACTGCTTTTAATTTTGACGCATTGCTTGAAATGGTGGCACCAAGAGAATGTATACAAAAGCTGTCACTGGGAGGAACTGACATCAAATAAATAGGTCACCTATGTTCCTGCTGTGAAATACCTGCATAAAAGATAAAATAAAATGTACTTTACATTTAAAATGTAAGGATTTTAGATTTCTTCTAGTCTTTATTTTAGGAATTTCAGCCTGTGGTGTATATTAGTGCAGCATTTGCCTCTTTATTGCCATCTGAGAGAACAGATATAGCTGAGAACAGACAAGGTACCATGTTACCTCCAACATTTTTTTTGAAAACGATATTGTTCAAGCTCTACAAAAAAAAAAAAAAAAACCTATTGATTTACTGAAAACCCATCACCACACAGATCTGCTTGAAACAATACAGCTTTGGCAAACCAGCAACTAAAATGATAAACTTGGCTTTTCTGATCTCCATATTGTAGCATTTAAGAGAATCACCATGGGCATTTCTTTTCATGTTCACCATAAACCTGTCCTCATGAGTGTTATCACAAAGACACGACAGATTTTCAGCTGATCTTCTCCAAGCAATTACAGCAAGAACACATTTTTACAGCAACGTTCAGGTGCCCAGCTTTGGGCTGAGCAGAGCCATGTCCCACACGGATGGGTGGGATGCGGTGGGGAGAGCAGCGAGGACGCGGAGGGGCAAGCAGCCCAGCCTCCTAACTCCCACCCCGCTGTCACCTGGGGGCCTTGAGGAATTTAGGGCTGGGTCCAGCCTCAGGCTACAGCACCTGTTGACATAAAAGTGACTTTGTGCAGCACCTCTCAGATCTGTACAGTGCTGCAGAAGCGGAGGCAGGCAGAACTGAGTGGGAGCAAGCAAAAGGGATCGTGCTGTACCCGTAAGTGGTGTCAGGCTCCCCGCGCTCTGGGAAGTATGCGGAGGTCACCGTACCTCCTGCTGCTCCCCAGGAGCCCAGCCCTCCTGCACCCTGGCACAATGAGGCCGGAGGTGTGACTTTGCACCTTCTTACACGTGTAAATGCCCGCCGAGGCTCTGGCACCCGAAAGCCCAGCTTTCTGCACCTATTGGAGAAACCCGTGTGTCTGGCACACATGCACAGCTGCGTGTCCTGCAGGACTCCACGTTTTTGGCCGTTGAAGCAGCTGTAGAGTTACAGCACTTCTACCAGTCGTAATAGTTGAGCCATTTTTCTTTAAAATGACTTCTTCCGTACAGCTGGCCCCCCTCTCCCTGGCAGAGCTCAGGCTGCTGTGTATGACCGAGATCCAGCTCCAAGCTGAGCGTCTGAGGTGCAAGGCAGAGGGGCACTCTAGGCAATGGAGAGAGAGGCTGGATTGGCGAACAACCAAATCAGAGCTGTCAGTTAATGCCATTGAAAACATTAAAATCCTCTGTTAAGGGCTTCATTGGTCCCAAAGGCTTTCACTGTGCCATTCGAGTACTAGAGGGAGCCCATTGTAAGCTCCTTGCATTGGGTGAATCTCCCCTGTGCTGTCTTCAAGATATATATCATCTAGGCCTTCACAAATTCAAATTAAATACTGTGAGGTAAATATATTCTCCTGTCTCTAGTCTTGCTGTAGTTGGTTCGTTTTCCCCAAATACTTCTTTGTCAGTCTGTTTTCCTCTCTGACACTGAGACCAGTCTGCACAAGCCAACAGCCTTCCGGGGTCCTGGCTCACCTCTGGTACAATCATGCAAAAGAAGCAATTTTTCATTATTGATAAAATGTAATGTCATAATGTCATGGCCTTTCAGGTCATCATCTTTGTAAGTCAGCCATGACATTATCACAATTTATAATGATAACAAATGACCATAATGTTTGCATGTAATTTTCATTGGCTATTGCAGAATTCTAAAATCACTCCTCTGCAGGATGGATTTCATTAATAAGCAACTGCTATTACAAGGTACTAACTGCTTCTACTGTTTTTTTTTTTTTTTGCTAGTGTGAAGCCTATTCTATCTGATATGCACGATTTTTGTACTTGGTAGAAGTCTGAGATTTGGTGGCTTTGTTGGTTAAGTACTGATGCAAATTGAGAGAATATTTTTGCCTTTTTATAGAAAAAGTGCTGTATAATATTTCTGAATGCTAATAGCTTCTGAGCGGTTATGTAAATGCATACCCCATGAAGAATGCTGGCTGGAAGGTCTGACGTATCAGATTCATTCCTGACTCTAGTGTTGGCTCTACTTATTTAGTATTTCGTGATAAACTTTAAAGAATTACAGCTCCAGGAGCTGGTGAGAACCATAGGACGTTTCTTCTCATATGATATTTAGAGATTGGAGCTCCATTCGCCAAACACTAGACATGTTCTTAGCTTTAATGTCTATACCGAGAACATCAGCTGACAGGTCCCCCTTGCTCTGTAGGATCAGGACTTCAGCGTAAGTGCACCGAGTTCAATAGAGCTGAATCCAGAGCACTTGTAGGGAGCACTCTGTCAATCTAATCCATAAATAAATACTCTGCTACTTCTGAAGCCCTCTGAAGGTAATGCATGAAAAACAGTGAAATGCCTGGGCACTCTAGGCCTCTTCAAAAAGCAAAGCCAGGCTTTTGTGTGTGTGTGTGTGTGCATGCTTGTCTGCATAAAAAAAATTAAAAGAATTAAACAATAATAAATGTTTCTGAAGTAGCAGCTGTGAGTTATAGTCCAAGATACTCCATGACAGGCCACCAGGCAGAAGGACTCTCTGAGCTGCACAATTAGTCCCCCAGGGACACCGTGCCTCGGAGAGGACAAAGCAAGTGCCAGAGACTCTCGGCTGTGCTTTGTTTTGGCCTACGAGGCTCGTCAGACCTGTGTTGTGATTCATTTTTCATCCGCAGCAGGAAGCTTGCAGGAAAATGTTACCTTTCTTTCCTTTCTTGAGGCCGCTGCTTTTTTCACTGGAAATCATAAAATGGTTGCCCTTGGCCAGGTTTGCAAATTCACTAGGCGGGAAATACCTGCTGTCACTTTCTAAAGTTTTTAAGGTAAACAAAGATAACTTCTCCATCTGCTTTTATGGGGTAGCCTTCAGCAGAGTCTGCAGAAGTCGGAAGGAAGTGATGCTCTGCCAAGTGCATGTTCCGAATTCATGGTTTTGTTTTTTTTTCTTATGGGTAATATTAGACTAAGTTTCTTCCTTCGTCAGCGTGACACCAAGACTATCTGTTGGGGTTTTGTTTGTTTGTTTGTTTGTTTTGCATTGTATACAAGGTCGTGCAAACATGTAAACAGCAGGCTCTCTTTTCTTTAGAGTGAATCGTATATAAAATATCTCACCGTTTGGAGGATCACACTTTGTGCGATATTGCTCAATTATATTCATGGCCATTAATTTTGTAGTGCTTCAACATCACTCGTATGGGAATCTCCTTGTTACTGTCTTTGAAACCTCTACCATGAAGACTAGTTTCATCAATTTTCCAAACCTACTGGTCTACAAATGACCCGAGAAGGTCATCCATGGCAGTTCAGCCTCCATATTGTAATTGCTTGAGTAGACCACAGGCAATTGATTGTATGTTCGAAGATCATCTTCATTCTCAGCAGCAAAGAAGGTTGAACACTCATTGCAGTATGCAGGCACACATTAGTGGAAAACCGCTTGAGCTATGCGAGTTCATACGTGCTGCGAGCATTGAACGTTAACCAGAGTCTTGGGAGGTACCAAAAGCAACCTAAGTGTCCGTGTTTAATTGTCCTTCCTGAAATACCTTTTTATTACACATCCTTGTTGTTCACTTGATCTCCTCAGACTAATTCAAGTTTAATTTTCTTTCTTGGATCTGTTGACAGCCCAAAGGCTTGGTTGTATCAGGGAACTCTTTGCAAGCTTAGCAAGATGGATCAGGTCAATGGTACAGCTCTGGCTCGTCTCTTGTGGTCAGTGTCCCCAGAGATCAGATGGACAGGAGTACAGCAGGCTTGGGTGAATTTGCCTCAGTTTCTGTTACCCCAAAATGTTATTCCCTTATATTTTGAAGGTGATGGCTACATCTCACTGCTTAATTGGTGTTTTGCTGATGTTTTGTTTGACAACGTGTAGTGAGGTGTCCATGAGCTTGCACGATTCCACTGGAATGCTCCACATACCTTCCCAGGTGATTTTTACTCCGCCATCACTTAGTTGCTTTCCAACACCACAGCCCCAGGTCGGTAGTTGCCGTTTAATGAGGTGTCCTGCTCAGATGGGTTCTCCTGCTTGTCTTGATCTGGGCAGGGTGGGCCTGAGCCAGAGGCTGCTCTTCCTTAGAAAGAGAGAAGCATCTAAAATATTGCAGAAAGCCACAAAGAAAAGACATCTTTACACTCTCTGATTAAGCCTCCTTAGGCAGTTGTTTGCAAAGGCACTTTCACCCCTTGGTTTCATCTCAACACTGTTCTAGCTGGCCCTCATAGGCTTCCTCCCACCGGATGCTCATGCATATCTGAGCCCAGAAGCAAGCTGCTAGCTAGCTGTGAGCACCGATCTGCTTTGCTAGGGATTGCCTGTTTGTTCCCCACAACCCGAGAAATATTCCCAGAGCGCAGGCAAGGGCTGGGTTCAGCTTGGCAGGACCCAGTTCGGCTGCGCCACTTCTCGTCGCAGGTGGCAGTGCCATGTGCTGGGCCTCAGGGGTGGAGGATCTTACCAGGTCCAGGAAAGAGCAGAGCATGAGTTTCTGCAGAAAGGCAGAGGTGGGCATTGCCAGAGCCACTTGAGCCTTCCAAGGCACACAATTCTGGTTTTCTGAAAGCTAAATAAGAAGTACTGTAACACGTAGAATTAACACAGATTTGCTGCTTTGTCATTAAAAGTGGGTTTACTGCTGAAACAGCAGCCTTGCTGCTGGGGGAATGTCTGTTTGTACTGTCGGGCCTTGGCTCAGTGTGAGCACACTACGCTAAAGCAAACGAAAGGGGAATTATACAATATTGAATGTGGACCTGTCTCTAAATGCATTGAAAATGTAGGTTATTGTCTTTTGGCATTTCCTAAAAAGCCTCTTGAGCTCCTGTTGGCAACCGCTGATATTGAGGGTACTTTTAGCTGTTTAAGTCTTCCTGTTCTAACAGGGGTCAAAGGGCTGTAAAGATCTTCTGAAAAGGATATAGAAGGAATCATTAAAAGGGAGGAGGAAGAAAGTGACAGAAGGTCAGCCTTTTTTTTTTTAATGGGTGCATCCCCGAGGGGGTCAGGCACAGTTGTGCATTACACTCCAGCTCCAGTACCTGACTTTTAGAAATCTACAGCAAATCTTATTAGCACTTCCATAAGCATAAAATACAGGACAGAGCCCAATGTTCCAGGCAGAAGCAAAAGAGAAAAACCATGAAATAAATCAATTTAGTCTTTCAGATGAATTTAAATCAACATAGTGCAAGGATATGACCAAGGTGCGGGCAAATACTCAAATATGTGCAAGGCATTTTATGGTCCCTGGAAGCATGTGCGTGTGTCTATGCGTGTTTAATTCTCTCGTTGATTTTTTTTTCCTTAGAGACAAATTTACTGTATGCTCATTGCTATAGCATGTCATGTAGCTTTTTGTAAGGACTGGTGTAGGGCAAAAAATTTACCTTTTTATGTGACACGGCCAAACAGAATTGTGAAGGTTTTCAGTGATTTCTAGACAGCAAGCAATAAACTGCGTTTGCACCCACACACTTACTGCCTAACACCCCATCTGGTAACATTTCCACGTCTCCAGGAAAGAAATCAATAGCAATAATCTGTGAGGGCCTCATAGGGTGTATATTTTTTTATCGCATTGCTATTTGGATTTTTTTTCCTATCTGCTTACAGCACTAGACTGTTCTTTTCTTGTTAGCTAACACTGAAATCTTGGAACCATTATTATATTTTATAAAAAGCAGTAACTAACACTGGGGTCAGAATAATATATTCAAAACATTCATATTCAATAATATCACAGTGTTCAGACAGCAAAGTGCTATTCAGTGAAGGCACTGCAAAATATCATACAGTAAGAACCTGTGCATTTAAAATGATATGCTAGCACACTTCAAAGACTAGCATCCTAAAGACTCATGATTGCTTAAAGATAGTTTATATTAAAAGGGAATATACCTCCAGCTTTCATCTTGCTCCAATGCAGAGAAGAAATTGTCCTTATATTCTGAAATTTAGAACAGTGTCACTGTTGGTTTTCTGTGTAAGGAGGAAATATGATGCTTTGTTACTGGTCTTATTTATTGCAGACCTTGTCTGGAATCTAGTATTGAAGCTGTGCTTGATGAGTTGCTGCCTTGAACTTTTCCACTGATCAATGCTGGTGCTATGGCTGCATGAAAGAATAGCTTTCCTGAGGAGAAGCTATCACATGGGAAACACACTACACAGTAAGCTAAGAAATCTGCTATAATCTTGTATGCTTAAGCTTAGAAACGTGTTTCCCAAAAGAAATGGTGATAGTGAATGACCATTTAAAAACTGAGATGTTACATGAGCAAGAAGTCAGGTCAAGAACAGTGAGGTATTGAAAAAAAACGAGAAAGAAAGAAAGATGGGGGAAAAAAAAAAAGAAGGAAAGAAGCAGAAACTCTCCTCTTGCTAACGTGATAAGGCACAACTAGACAAAACGCACAGCTGAAGAAGAGGACATTACAGAGCCAGGAGACAGGAATCGTATTTCTTCTTCTCTCCGCAGTGACAAATAATAGGTTGTTTTGATTTTTGCTGTACAAATAATAAGCTTTACTCAGAAACTGTAGCTGCTGAGTTCTTCTCCCAAAAATATTTTTCTCTTTCTGTCCTAACAGCAACACTAGAGGAAAGAAAAGGGAGCTGCTCTGTAATCAGCATGTATTTTATCTACTCCTGTATTGTCCTATGCATCTTGTAGTGTGGGTGGCATTGACACTTTGAACAGAAGGCATGTCCTTTTGAAATGGGTTTTTAGCAGCATTTAGCATGGGCAGATCTGGGTCTGTGCCTACCAAGCCTTTTCCTTTGTGCCAATGCTGTCAGTGGTGTAACACCATTTTTTTTTTCATGTTTGAGACAAACGCTGCTGCACCCACTTGAAAGCCTTTCTTTTAAGTCGCCAAATCACCTTCTCATTCGGTTAATAGCAGGGCACATGGTAGGTCTTTCTCAGTGCAGAAGGCTGTGTTTCTGCCTCCCTCTGTATAAGCCAGTTGTAGCAAAAACGAGTTTACAGCTTTGGAGCACTGTTGCAATAGAGATTCCATGAAGACTAATTAGGTAGATGCATGGGGTGCCTTTGGTACTAAGCAAAGATTTAAATATTTTATTTTTGAAGTTAGCTCTGGCTATGCCAACCTTATTATTACTATAACTGGCTGCTATTACCTTGTTTTTGCCCCAGTGACTCACATCTTGCGTATATCTTCACTTGCACTGTGAAAAGTTGAGAAGTCAAATCTCAGTGCTGAACAAATGATTATGAGCGCTGTGAATAAGGATTCAGTAGATTGAATCATTGGTGGAAAGGATAAATCGGTTGAGAGTCCTGGCCTACCCATAGATAGTACGAACAGAAGTGGCTGAATTATTTTTGCATCAGGTAGGCTTGTAAGGATGGATTTGGGCAGCTCGTCTTTGATTTCTGTTTGTTTGCTTTTAAGATCTTACCCTCAATGTCTCTACTCTTGAGTTAGGTGGAATGAGAAAAGTAGCACTCTTCTAATTCACATCATTGCAATAAAAATAAATCCATGGTGACTGGGGTATTCAGGTACTGTGGGAATGAGGGCTATGTAGTGTTTTTTTTACCTGTGGTCCAAGGACTATGAATAAGGGCACTACAAAAGATAACCAGGTACAGCAAACCTGTTGTAAATTGGCTTAAATTTTCAGTATAAAGGTCCCTACCTCCAGCAGAAGATTTTAGATGTGTAAACATTGAAGAGATTGAGACCACGGACATAAAGAGGCAGTCAGAACATTACAGGCACTGAGAACAGTATATTCAGTCATTATTATCTCAGCCTGAATATTTGAACCTATTCTTCTAATACTATTGAATTTAATTTGGCAGTCCAAATTAAAACACAAGAGTAAAAACTTAGTGTTTTCAATAAAGTTATATCTGCGCTCAGTCTTTGATGGTAAATAAGCCTTTCACTTATGTACATCTGCCAGAGCATTCATAGGAAGCATTGGGCTTAAATGAGTTGTGACCTTATGAGACAGTCTACTGTTTGGAGACTATGTAGGTGACTGCCGGGTTTTGAGTCTTGACCTTTCTGTTTATATTCATCATGAATGTGCAGATACTTTTATTCTTTCCGGAAAAAGGCTGTCAATCTTCACACTAATTTTAATGCCTGTGCAATGCAGAACAGTGGTGGATCTTAGCAATAACAATCACCGACTGACTAAAATTAACTAATTCAGACTGCTATGCTAAATTGAGTATAAGCGGGTTTGTTTCGGGCTCGGCATGGAAGCACAGGTGCAGTCGATAAATAGGGACACATACGGTGCCTAAATACGCTCTCGCTTGTAGTGACCTCCCAACAAAAAAGCTCTGACAAATCACTTGTGACTTTCCAGAGCTTGGCGAGCTGCTGTTCAGTTGATCCGTATTTCTCTAGACTGGAAGTGACAGGAAGAGGCACTGATACTTGTGCGCTAGGAAGAGGACTTAAATTCCTATCCCAAATAGTGGCACCCAAGGACTGGCTGCATGAACAGCCTCTGCCCTCGTGACATCTCCTTCCTTTTGTCCAGAGTTCACCACTGTTGAGGTACCATCTCAGCAGCACTTACACCATCTGCCCCATTGGGTGGGGAGACCCCTCTTTCCACCACTGCCTGCCCCAGGGGGCTCCGGTGGTCTCCTTGGAGGACCCACTGGGGCACACTGGCCCTACCTGGTACTGCTTCTGCCCCAAAGCTGCTGGGAGATCCCGGGTCAAACCACCCAAATCACAATGCAGAAAACAGCCTAAAGTTATGATGATCCTGTTCTTGGAACAGGATGCTGAGGTGCTCTCAGGGCTCTGGAGCAGCTGCCCTCTGCCCTGTTGGGATTGGGATGGAGGAAAGGATTTTCCACTGGTAATCTCAAAAAAAAAAAAAAAGTTGTTTTATAATTTTAACCCAGTCTAGTGCTGAATCAAGAAGGAAACTTCTACTGGGGCTTTGGTACCACAAGCAGAAGAGCTTTTTACAAGTCAGATGTTTGATCCTGCGTGGCAGAGTTGTCCTAAGCCCTCGTTTCCCCATGGCCATGGGTTTTGTGTTGACATCACCCTCTCTTCCCCAAAATCCCTCCCTGCTTTTACCATCCTTCTGCCATTATCACACTTTCTCATCCTCATCAAGTGTTTTCCTCCCAAATGATATCTTCACGTGTAACTTCTTTATCAGACAAGCCTTTCCATTGTTCTTCAGAGGAATTTCAGCTGGGGAAGCAACTATCTTTAAAAAAAATAAAGAAAGAATTTTCCTTGGCTGCCAGCTTTCCAGGAGCCAGGTAAGCCCTAGGAAGGATACACAAAGGTATTTTTCAAGGAAATATTACAGTGCTCTTTCACTAAAGGCATATTGGCTTAAAAGGGCTCCAACCCTACTGATATCTGAGCTTCGTTCTCCCAGAATTGCTCAAATCAATGCAAGTTATATTGCTCCTTTCTCCCATGCTAGCCCAAGTAAGCTTTTATTACTTTCTGTACCCTGCCAAAGTCACTGTGATCCCGGTCAGTACTCAGGCCCTCGCTGCTAGCAGCACTTTCCTACCTGACGTGCCCTGTACGGAGAATTATGCACAAGCAGTTACTTAGGCAGGGTGAGAAAAATACCACCTTGAGGAGGCTTCAAACCACTTCGCTCGCTTGTTTCTGCCAATATCCCTGTCCTTGTTTGCTTTACCAATGGAAAAGGGTAAATTAAATTATAGTAAAATGTCTTCCTAAATATGCTTTCTCACTCCTCCTTCACATATACAAGCACTGCAGACATAGCAAGAGATTATGTATCCCAAAGGAATTTGGTGCAATATTTTGTAATTCTGATTGAAATGTGTTCTGTCTGGTCCCCATAGTTTAATTTAGAACAATTAAGGTTCAGAGTACATGAGCTTGCAAAGCACATTACAAACAATGGCTGCAGAATAAACTGCAAATCAATCCACACTAAATCACCCTGAAAATCCCTGTGAACACAACAAAGGGGGCTAGATTCACAGTCCTTTAATACAATCTGCTCTGTCTTTGTAGCCATAAGTAGTTCAGCTTCTTCCTTTATGGAAAAATGTGATCAAATTATGTCAGGTTTGGCTTCTTGTTTGTTTGTTACCCGAAATAAAACAAATAAGAATTGTTCTATATGTGCTTATGCAGGCATGTCAAATCAAACCGCAAGAGAGAAGCCGCTGCTGAGCTCCATTCTCTGCTTTGCCTTGCAACACTTATTTCTAATGATTGCCTTGCTGCTTTTATACAGGATATAGATGAACAGCGGGTACTAATATAATTAAACCTGATAAGAGGGTGTCCTGAATATCATGCATGTGCGTGCGCAGCCTGTGTAATAGGGTTACCACATGCCACACATCAACTTTCTATGATTTTTACATTACCTTTATTGCACTGGCTGACACCCACGTTCGCTGCTTCTATGACAGTAGCTTTTCATTAATACTGTACCTAAAACATTATTTTAAGTGGGGTGAAGTCAGGTTAAAAAAACAGTAAAGTTTCTCTGATTTTTGCAAAACTAAGGTTTTATTTCCTGTGCGTACAGACTTAAGTCACAGCAACAGTGGACAACGTGAGGTTTTTCAGCAGATAGCCTTGCACAGCGTATTCCCATATTCAGATGAACAGGCATGCATGCACAGGTGACATTGCAGTCACGTGTGGCCACGGGGAGACAACTGTGGTTTGTGTTGGTTTTGACCGTGAAGAGAGCCAGCCCCTCAATCCGGCAAGGACTTGTGCACGGTCTCCTTTTCAAAGCCAGGACAATAACCTATTCCTCGCAATCAAAGTTCACTGAAGGGAAATGGCTTCCAGGAGAGCACAGCAGCCCAGCCAGCCCCAGAGCAATCGCACTACGTGACAGAAGGCAAGGCAGGAGCTATCAGCGTAATTGCCTCTGGAAATGACCACGGGGGAGGGCCTGATCCAAAACCCCTGCCGGTCAGTAAGAGGCTACCGCTGACGTGGGCTCACATCATCACTTGTTATATCCAAAAGATTTTTTTCCAGGACAGTGGTTCTGATTTAAATGTGCTTTGCACCTAGCCACAAATATGGACACCCGGCCACAGGACGAGGCAGAGGCTGATTTGAGGAGGTGATGGGGCTGGCATACGGCTGACAAGTTCATCAGCACCTCTTTTGGGCCCGCACACCCTCTGCATAACCCCGCAGGCCTCAGCACGCTTACCCCAGCAGTAGTAATATTCAATGCTACTGACACATAAAGAAGCCAGTAAGACAAAATGACGTTGGGGGTTTTCCACGTTGCCGTTTTGCTGCACCCTGCAGCATCCAGCGTCACGCGCTGTCCCTCCAGCGCGGGCAGGGGAACAGGCAGCCCCGTGTGCCGTCCTCGCGGGCCGGCGCGGAGCCCGTCGCACCGAGGTCTCCATCCCCGCAGAGCAGCTTGCGGGTGTGCGGATGCCGGTGCTCCGCGTGGCACCGTCGTGCTGGGACAGCCGGGTGTCCCCCGTGACGCCTCCCGCTGCTGTGGCACCCCAAGCAGAGCGCAGCCCTGAGCCCCAAAACACCCTCGGCACATGTCAGTCACATCCCCATTGTGCTCAGCCCATTACAGGTTTTACATTTTCCAGTGCGGGCGATGTACAGCCTAGCTGAGGCCAATCAATACGCTCCAGGACCATTATCCTACAAAATGCCCACTTATTTAAAAAGGGGGTGGGGGGTACAGACCTTCAGATCTGATCCAGCTCTGTTAAAGTCAATGGCCAAACTTCCATTGATTTTCAGAGGCAAAGAGTTGGCATGTGCTTGAAAATATTCGCAACCCAGGAATAATAGCAACAAGGAGAAAAATATAGGAGCAACATCCTCAGTCCGTATACTACAGTCTGCACGACACTTCTGTCATTAAAAATACACAACTGTTTGGCAGAAAATAAGGATGCATAAGCAGTTGTACAGTTCAGAATCCCTCTGAGCACTGGCAGTGATTATAAGGGCAAGGCATAAAACCTGGCAGGTGTTTTATTTGCATGTTCTCACACTGGTTTCTGAACCACTTCTTCCTTCCCCCTAGCCAGCACTCTGCTCATCCTCGCTGTTGTGCTCATTAGTTTGGTTAAGCTGCACTACAGGATTCAGGTTGTTATTTTAAGTGAAATAATTGAATTAATCTGAGACTCCTCAATTACTCCTTTTTTTGGAGATAAACATATTAATTTGAGTACATCAGTGTTTGTTCCTTAACCTGGAAGGCCTGGATTTTAACCGGAGCCAGCAGATGATTTTCTGGAGGTACGAGGCTTTGTCAAAGGTCCCCAGCATCTGTGGTGTTGGTGCTGATTTGTGAGTCTTGCACTGACTGATTTTCACTCTCACATTGCCACCAGTGAAAAGGGAGATGATAAAAGCGCTCCCCGACAAGAAAGCACTGCCATTTCAGTAAAGGCACTGCCATGGTTATTTTAGCCCAACGTTTGCTGGGACGCTGTAGACGAAAAGGAGAGCACAGCACTTTGTTTTGTAGCTGTCGAGGCGGTGCTCCTGGAGCTTCCCGGGCAGCTGGCTTACAGGGCTGCAGGTGGCTCCCCCGACCACGGCCGGGCGTTGCGGGGTGCTGGGCATGTCCTTGGGGACACATGGTGGTGATGGGGATGTGCAAGCTCCAGCAAGAGAAAAATTGTCACTATTTCTCTCTAGAAAAGTTTCTATAAATTCTTCTCCTGCACTCTGCTCTCCAGGCAGAGCTCCCTGTGTGTTTTGTGTCTCCCTTCAGGAGCACGTCTGCTCCCTTTCCCAGTTCTGCAAGTGCAGTGATGCTGCAGCTTCGTGGGGCTCCACTGTGGAGGAAACATTTTTATCTTAACAGCCAGTGACCCGGGAGGTTTATATATATGGGAGGACACTAACCTTTGGTCTAAATATTTCATCCTTGTTCTCAGCTCAAAGAGGGATTTTTATTTTCCTCTAAACATCTGTGAAATACTTCTTGGCCATTTTAGAGTCCTTCACATATGGGACTTGAAAAGACACTTCCTTCTCTGTCGGTAATATTTCAGATGCTTTTATACAAGCAGTAACATAAGACGACGTCTTGCTTGTGTCTTTTTTAATTACATCAGCCCCTGGATGAAGCGCGTGGCCAGCAAGGTCCGTCCTGCCTCCTAGGTGAGTGCCTTCCTCTCTCAGCGAGATGGCCGGGCTCGTGACTGCTCTCTCTGCCTCCAGAGATCCGCCAAATTGCATTTCTCAACAGGAGGGGTGAAGAGTGATTTCTCCCTGGCCTCCCCATGAGCTTTTCTCCTGGAAGAGCACAGTTCAGTGGCCACAACGGCCCCATGCACAAGCCTCTCAGGCAGAAAAAGAGAAACCCAGGTCTCCCTCTGCCTTAACCATGGGGTTTCTCATGAAAAAAAGGCAGCACCTCTTAACCCAGCTGTGTGAAAGTAGAGACCAGACAGAGCAAGCAAAGGCCAGCACAGCAGATGCAGGAGCATCCCTTTCTTGGATCCCAGGTGCCAACCCGCTGAGCCTGCTCATGTTGCAGGAGTCTCTGGCAGTGAGGAGCTCCAGCCCCTCAGAACTTTAATTTGGAAAATGAAGTTTAAGTGCCTCGAAAATCAAAACGAAGCCAGGTGGTGATTCTGAGGATTGTATTTTTGCAATCAGGAACATGAATTTCACCTAAGCCTCTCTTTGGATAGAACCTTCGGTAACTTCTACAAAATGTTATACAAAAATTCATTTTGTTGGATTTGGAGTTTCCACGTGATCTGAGAGCGTTGTTGTGTGGGAATGGACACAAGCACATGTCTAAAACTTAAGCATGTGCACAGATGCTCCTTTGAACTTGGCGGCCCAAGAACATGTCATGAAACTTCTGGGTGTTGTGCGGTCCTTGCTGCATCTACTCATTTTGCTTGTTGTTTTCCTTCTACTTTAAAAGTGCATCGTAACCAACGAACTAGAACACTTCCAAGCCGTTGCTGCATCCCAAACAGGACAGCCGTGGCCACCCACCGGCAACAAGCAGGAGGACAGGGCGCGAGGACAGGGCGCAGGGGCCACGGGCCACCACCACGCTCTCGCCCAGGCCGCGGGGTCTGCCCCACTACATCCCAGGGTGGCAGGGCTGGCTGCAGCCACCAGGCAGAACACTGATTTCATGAGGGATTTATTGGAAACAAGGCTTCAGATTGAATTATGGTGTAATTATGAACTGTTTTTGTGTGTGCTACAAGACTGGGCAGCTTGCCACTGGGCACAAGCTGCTGTGCATCAAGCAACCGCGGGAGAACCTGCCAGTGCTGCCAGCCCTCCCTCTCCCTCAATTAAACCCTCCTTCTGACTGCCAGTTACACAAATTAAACTGTTTTAGCCTCATTTACAATATCATAAGTGAAGAGCGACAGGCTGAAACCATCAAACACCCTCTGCTTTCAGCAGCCTTACTCCTGCAATGACCATATGCTTGCGCACAGTTGTCTTTCTCAGCTGATCTGATACAGAATTAATTGACACTCAGATTTTAGCCTTAACATACCAGCTGTTAGCTGTAAAACAACAATCAGGGCCACGCTTTAATCAGAAAATATACTAGCTACCTTATGGGTCTCATTTTTTTCACTGCTCTGAGCGATGTCTTATGCTTACATGATCCAGCCGTAATTGTAGACAAAGTTGAAGTACTGCTAAATGCACTGCTTAAAAATCACATCCCCCCTCTTTTTCTCCTTGGACGGATGTTGTTTGGCAGTTGGCAGAGAGGCAGAGGTGGAGCTGGAAAATAAAGGATGAGTCGCAAGGCAAAGGATGGGGCCCTCAGCGGGGGAAAAAACTCTGCCATGGCCCACGCTGGTCCTGGGTCCTGCCAACAGGCACCCTCCAGCCCAGTATTTCCATGAATATTTGGGAAACCTCCTTGGACAGATTCTCAGCTGCTATAATTGAGTACAAGTGATTTCCCCCAGCTGGAAGGCTGGGTTTGGATTTGGCAAATATATTTAACAAAGAATGACTGCTCTTTAAAAGCAATTGTATCACAGGATAAACTGAGCTGCAAAGGCATAAATTGGATGGGGAAATCGGTTTTCACAATTCTTGGACATCTCACGTGGGCAGCTGATTTCTAAATTTGGATACCTAAGTCTCAGTGTATTTAGAAACATGGTATTTCTTCTCTCCGTTTGGTTTTGTGGATCTTTCATCCTGCTTAGAATTATATTTTTTCCTTGAGTTCTAATAAAATGAGTTAAATAATTAATGCCACAATCCAATAACTGATTATAGAATTTTTTTCAAAATTGCATGTAGTCCTCTTCACATACTAAATCTTTTTGATTAATGATTTTTAAAGAAGGCTTGTTACATCCATAATGTAAAAAAAAAGTACAGAGATGGAAGCTACAGAAGTAAAATTCTAAATTCCTTTTATGAACAGTAATTTATCTTATAAACTTGATTCCTGATGTGTAGATAGGAAATATTACCAAGGAAAAATATTCTAAAGAAACTGCAAATAGAAGCCTCCTCTTCCATACCCCCCTGAAATCTAGTTTATGTCCATAGGTGAATTGCTGCTGTGAAGCTACTGCAATTTGACTTTGTACAAAAAGGGTCATTGAACAGAAGGTCAGGCAGCTGGCCATTTCCATTTCAAAGATGCTATCAAAAGGGCAAGAGGCAGTTCATCCAGCAGCCCTTTAGCAAACAAGATTTTCCCCTTTCTCATTTATGATATTTTTTATGCTAAAATAGTTTATAGGCTACTGAGAGAAGGTCCTTGATTCATTTTCTTCGGAAGGAAAGTGGACTAAGTGGAGCTTGGAAAGGACTTTGGTTCAAGAAATCAGAGGAGGTTTTGAGTAATGAGGAGCCATTTGGTGTCCACTTATCAAGAGCCTGGCAGTAAGGCAATAAATCATTACGGGGACTCTCCGCTTCAGCTGAAGACAATTGGAAAAGGTAGCTCTTTTATTACAAATTATGGCTTATCGCCTCCGTAATGGCAGGCCTCAGCTTTACGAATACTTGAGCTTATTAATCAAGGTAAACCAAACAAGTTTAGAAAAGTTTGGGGATCCTGCATGCCAATGTGCCATCACGGAGGAAAGTCCGCCGTGAGGTTTGCGGCACTGCCTGACAGCCGGAGGCACCATCCATCCCGCCTGCCGGCTGCTGACAGCTCAGATGATACTGGTTCTTCTGGGATTAGAGAATTGCTTCTCGCCAATGAGCAGCTCAAATTCGCCCATTACAGGGGTTTAAAAATAGGCTCTTCCTCCCCTAGTATGTAGTGGACTTGCACGGGGGGAAATACAGCTCCCAAGGTTCTCGCCAATGCCATGCCTGGGCTGGTGACTCCTGTGGAAGTGTCCCGGCCCAGGAAGGGGCTGGTAGTGAGGCTGGTAGCGAGGCTGATCTCTTTAAAAAAAGAAATGTATTTTGCTCTCAGAAAGAAAAAGAAAAAAAAAAGCTTAAAACAATTTATGTCCCACATTCTACTCTCCATACCATTCTGCTCCTCATCCCAGAGTGCTTTCGCACTGCAGCTTTGTGGATTTGATTTCACAAGTAAAGCTATCTTAGCCATGTCCTTCGGACCTGACGGAGCAGAGTGCTCGTGGGCAGGAGGCACAGATACCCGGCTCCTTCACCCAGCCCTTGGAGGAAGCAAAATACAAATATTGAAATTTCTGGAAAGCAAACGAAACAACCTTTCTGTAGAAATCACAAAGAGAATTTTACGCTTCAGTAACTCATTAATTATCAATGGAACGAATGAACAATGATTTATAGGGCAAATTTTGAAAGCGGGTCCCCACTGCAAACAGACTCCTGACCCGTGCTTGGGCTTGTACATGCAAAACAACTGATAACAGCCCGAAACTCCAGTGAATCTCTGGTCCTCCTCTCAGCCCTTGCCATGTCAGAGATAACTGGGTGAGCTCATGGCTTCCTCCCCAGTGCAAATATTTTCAGAAGCATGTCAGTGGAAGTTCAAAATATGTCATTGTAAAATGTTTATACAACATGGAGCTGAAAACCTATCAATATATCTGTACTATACTAATACATCCTGATAATAAGAATGCTTCATCACAGCAGGTCAATATTTATTGGAGTAAATCAACCCCTTGCCAATGTGGAAACAGAGGCGTCTGTTACCTGAAATTGGAAGAGTTGTATATTCAATTATAAAAACTAACAAGCAAAGGCTGTAGCCACTGTACAATGCCATCACTCCACTGACTTGATGGAGCTGCATCTGTTTGCATCAGATAAGTCTGGCCTTAAAAGCCTTACCAGAACAGCTGGGAAGAGCGGGGATGGTCTTTGCACAACGTTGTTACACAGAGCAGCGCAGCCAGATGAGCAGCGGGCAGAGCAGCGCCCTGGCACACGGCCGAGGAGGTGGCACCACTCGCTGGGCGAGCCCCTGCCCTCTGCTCGGCCACCAGTGGCATGGGAAGGTCAGTGGTGCTTTTTGGGAAACCCTCCTGTGGGTGCAAGGGATCACAAGAGATCCCCGGGCCCAGGGGCAGCACACGATGGGAAAAACCTGGTTCCTTGGGATGACTTCTCCCGGCTGCTTTCAGAGCATCGCTGCCGGCACCCCCGGTGCCGCCCTGCGCGTGCTCACGGAGGCACACCGCCGCTGTGCATCCCGGCTGCCCTCCAGCAAGGAGGTGCATCCCTTGGTGGAGCGTGATTGGGATCGGGGATGTGGTAAGGGAGGGCTGAGAAAGACTGCACAGAGAGGAAAGAGTAAATATTTTCTATTATCCCTCCATAGCTTTATCCCTGTTAACAATATTGATTGTGGAAAGTGAAGGTGAAGTATAGGATTTTAAATACAGCTGTTGCAAGTCATAATTCAGATAAGGAAATTTCAAACATGTCTGAAGCATGGCAGCAGCAATCAGCAGCACAGGGCCACTTGGAAGTAAGGCCACTAACAGTCTTCTGAAAAGCATAAGGCAAATTGCCAGCTAAGTAAGAGCTAGAGGAGAGCTGCAGCCTGGCGTGTTTTCCAGCGTGGCCGGTGATGAGTTTGTACATGGTGCCCTTTGGGGAAGGAACAGCGTTTCCCACCAGCTGGGTTCTCCCATGCCACTGCCTCCAAAGGCTGCAGAGGAGAGGGGATGGAGGAGAGGGGTTGCGGAGCCGGGGCAGCACTGCCCCCCCGCAGGTACCCCGGCCCCATGCCACTAATGATGCTGCTCTGCTCCTGGGCAGCAGCAGCAGCTGATGCCGCTATTGTTTCTTTGACAATAATACAGATTTTAGACTTACCAGTCACGGAGACATTTTTCTTCCTCTCTTCCTATTGCAGCACAAGCCACTTTGGCACCCCAGGGACAGGCTTAGGCACAGCTCTGCAGCGGGCTTGGTGCCGTGGCGCTGAACCTCTGACCCCTGGCACTGCTGCAGACATGCGAGTAAATTCAGAGAGACCAAAGATAACTCAGGGCTCTGCGTTTTCTGCTCATTGCCTCTGCTTCAGCATCACAACTATACCTTGTGCCTTTAGACTCAGCTCAGTTTCCATTTGCCAGGAGGGGAATAAAGAACAATGTCAAGTGCTGCAAGCGTAGCTAGACCTTGGGGTGCTGTTTCCCTCAGTGGGGTGAAGAGTAGAGCTCCTCTGGGATTGTTTCAGGGCAGTTATAAAATGAACCATGCAAAAAAAAAAAAAAAATCAGCTCAGCAGCTCTTGTTTGGCTTTGTAAGAGCTGGAAATCATCCTTTGGTGTTTCAGAGGGGCCTCCAGGCAGTCCCAGGCTGTGACCCATTACCATAAGGGACACGTGCTTGGCATTTAGGTTATCCACCATCTCTACCAGATTTGAAGGTACTGTGAAAATCAGAGTCACCTTTAAGGCTTAATAATGTTTTCTCCTTAAAGTTCACCTGTGTTTTTTGTTACCATCAAAGTCAAGGGGAGTTTTGTCAGCGGGACCACACTTATGTAAAAATGTACTGAAGAGGCAATCATTTTGAGGTTTTGTATTTAAAAAGTGTAAAACAAAAAGACTTTCCTTTCTACAGAGCAATAACATGTCAGAGAACTGTAGACTTATAACCAAGGATCTATACCAAAAACCTGCAAAGGGAAAAGCTAACAAGAGGCTGTAGGAAAAGGTCGATGAAGCTGTACAAAAGGGTAAATATTCTGATGGTTTCCTGTCTCAAATGCATTGATATTAGGTTCAGAAAGAATTCTCCAGGTATGTCTGCTGCTCTGAGTTTTCCAAGTAAATACTGCTTACCTCTGCTTTTAATCCAATGTACCACCACTGGCTGAAGATCTGAGCAGTTTCTGAAATTTCACCTAAAATTTTCTCTCTTTTTCGGTGTGAATTCACTCAGCTGCAGAGCTGGAACAATTGCTATTTCATTACATAAAATGAGAACGTTAAACTTGACAGCAATTCCAGGGCATAAAATTTCAGTAGAGCCATGGAAGTGGTAGAGCAGCTATCTTCAACCTTTGGTCCATCATAAATGGGGAAAGAGATGTTTGTCTGAAAGGGAGAAATGCGTCGCACTTCTGGAGGTGGCTGCTGCTTTTATTAACACGGCAGCCTCCTGCCCAGCTGTGCTCCTGCAGCACTGGATTTTGGGGCTCACACCCCAACAAGGAGGTATCCCGAGTGGTATGTGTGTGGAGTGGAAGATTTGAGGCAGAAATGCCAAAACAGATCTGCACCAAGCCCTCGTGAGGGAGACGGGGGGAAGAGCTGTACCCCGAATAGGCTTATAGATGTATTAGATATACTGAGTAATCAGCACGAAATGCCAAAAAGCGTTCACCTAACAGGGCTGATGAGTGATTTGTGCTGAGTGAGCATCAGTACTAAGGCAAAGGCTTAGTAAGTACTACCTTTGAGTCCTACTTCAAAGAGATGTTTTTAAAAGCCTTGACGAGCTGGGCACAGAGAGTGTTGGGGAAATACAAAGTGACAGAGACTTCAAATTTAGCTTAGGATTGGTGTAGGTCCAAGTTTCAGGGTATAAATAACAAAGGCAGATGTAAGACCGTGATATCCTCTGCAATCCTCTCTTTTCCTGTAGCTGAAGAAGCTACTGATAATGTTTCACTTGTGCCGATCAAAACCTCATCATCCTCCATCCTGGTCCTCTCCTCGTTCGCTCTCCAAAAGGCTCCCCTTTTCCTGTGACTGCAGTGTTTTCATTCACAGCTTCAGAGCTGGCAGGAGTACGTTTTTCTTGGGTGCTGCGGGAGAGTCCTCTCAACGTGCTCACTGCTATCCCGTGTTGCTGTCAGAGCTGTGGTGCTCCTGTCACTGACCTATGAGTATGCCATGGTTTAGGGCTTTTTTAAAGCCCAACAGCCTGAGCCAGGCAGCAGAGGTGGCTTCCTGCTAAGGGGTGATGGTTCCCACTGTCCATCTGCTAAGCCTGCACAGCAAAGATAATCTCCTTGCCATCACAGCATCTGACCTGCGCAGTGCCCTGAGGGGAATCGAGCAGAGCATGTGGGACTGTGCCGGGCAGCAGGGTGCCTTTGTCACCTGGAGGAGAAAGCAAGGGAAACTAGTTAAAATGGATTTAAGGCTGGTTTTTGCCATCAGACCTGCTTTGGAGGTCACAGACCTGTGACCTAGTTTCTCGCCTTCATGCAAATTCTGTCAGCTTTGAAACAGTTGAATTTGGACCCTTCCTAATAATACATCAAATATTTCAGGCAGTGCTAATGACAGATGTAATATCACAGTTAAAATAAATAATTGGCACAGTTAAAAGCACTATGTTATTTCAACTGTGTTCTTATGGCTCAGGTATTTCTATGGAATAGTCATATTTTCTTCTGACACCTTTACAAGTTGGGTTCAAAATGTATCACTACGAAATATGGTCAGATGCATTAAAATTATAATTAAAAAATTGCTTTTCACCCTGACATGAAAAATTTAAAGCCGGTACCAAGGAACAAAGTACTTTAACCTATTGGATAAAAGGAAAGCAATGTATTATTTTAAAAGTGAATTATTCTTCAAGAGTTTATTTTATAATGGTATAATGACATTTGTGGACCCTAAAACAGAAATATTAATCCTCACGGTTAATTAGCTCTTAGGGGGAATTTTGCACACCCGCACAGTGAGTTATGATTGCCTGTTTCTGGGTTCATGGTGAGGACATCAGAGGAGGATGCACCCCAAAACCCATGCAAAGCCCCCGGCTGCCTTGGCCGCGGTGCCGGGGCGGTGCGGGGACCCCCTGCTCTGCTGCCCCCCGAGGCCCCCGAGCCCTGCGGCTGTCCCAGCTGCTTGCACCGCATCCTGCGCTCCTGTTCCTGGGGCTTGCCGTAACCCCCTCGGTAGAGCTATGGTCAGAACCAGGTGAAATGTGCAAAGTCAGGATTTTTTTTCCATGATCACCTACTAAAAAATAAGAAAAGGAATTTTGCTCAAAAAAGGTTGCGCTAAAAGGTTAATTGAGAAGGGACTTGGTGTGGGAAATAGGAGCTTGAGGAGCAGCTGGTTCTCCTGGAGAGCCACGAGGATGTGGGAAGCAGGAGAGGCTGGCGGCTGACGCGGCACCCAGCCTGGAACCGGCGGGAGGGCTCCTCTGCACACCTGCGCGGGCGGAATGGGCTCACAGGGGAGAGATGCTTGCAGCCCAGGGAATGCAGAAAGCCAGAAGAGGGTGCTACGATATCTAATTATCCAGAGTACTTATTTAAATAACTTTGTTTAAATATTCCTCTGTGAGGGCTGGGAAGCCCTCCATCCATCATGCAGACAACCCAACAGCTCCCGACTGGGCACTGGTCAAAATTCAGTACCTCGGGGGTCAGTCGGACGCAGCGGTGTGATGTGGTACTGGGCTAAGGCAGTTCTGGTTGGAGGCTGAGTCCAAGGAGAAGAAAATGCAGGATGAAGTTGCCATGCAGAGAGCTTGAGCATACCTGGAAAATACCTCCCTCAGCCCCATCACTTCCCTGAGCAGCCACCGCCTCTTTCGCATGGCTTGTACCTGTCACTGCATCGATGGCTTCAGCATTTGGAGGCGAGGTTGAAGGGGAAGTGGGGGACTGTTGCCTCATTTCTCTAATTTTGCTTGTCATGTAGTGTTATCTACAGGTAATTATTCCTCGGACTAGCAGAGCAGTGGTAGAAATGCTGCGGTGTACTGGCTGCAGTCCAGATAATAACAGAGATGGCTGCTTTGCATCTCATGATCCATTTTAACTCATCTAATTTAAAACTTTACCTGACCAAGGGTGCCATAAAATGTACTCATAAGACATGTTGTTCATTACTTAGGAAAGTGCCAAATACAGGAGGATGGGACAATCCCCTTTGCAGATCAGGAATTGTCTGTCCCTGCTGCCCACCAAGAGGGCACAAGAAAGGACAAACAGCCCCGGCTCCAGTGCTGACATGACACAAAAGCCGAAGTCAGATGCATTTATAAATAGTTTCTGTAGGTGCAGGCTTCGTGTTTCTCCCCCTCAGGACACTGCAGAAAAAGCTGTAGTCCATCGAGCATCTCTGCACTAGGCAGCTGGACTGTACAGTCTATTAACAGGAATTCTGGAAATAAGCACTGAATTAGCCCACTTGCCATTGACGCTAGTGAGTAACCAGAAACTGCTGAGAGAGCGACCAGTGTTTTAAAAAGCGCGCAGAGAAGCTCTGGTTGCCTGTCCTCGGGAGCTTTGCTACATGGACAGATAAAACAAGTCAGGCACAAGATGTACCCTAATATTGTTTGCATGCCAGAAGCCTCTGTACAGTAATTACAGAGATGTCTCGAAGTGTCATAATTATTAAGAGCTGTCAGTGTTTCCATTACCCTCCCCTTCGTGCAGGGAGCGAGGCTCAGATGCCTCCAGCCACAGCGGGCAGAAGGCTGCACGCAGATTGCCGCCGCGTGTCTCAGCTCATCGATTTGGCCACTCCGGGCTCTCTCCGGCCACCTCGCTCTTTCTAATGCACCCATTACGGGAGCCACTCTTCACTGACAGAGTGGGAAAATAATTGGCTGCTCCAAATTGTATTTTAATGTTATACTCGGTTCTTGCAGACCTTAAAACGAATTATAACAAGGAAAGGCATTTCTAGAGGACCCGCCTGCAACGCTTAGGACACCACGAAGTTAAATCTTGTGTGCTGCTTCTGCGAGCGCGGACCGCTTCCTTCACAGGCGGAGTGGCACTGCGGGGCACTTCCCAAACGGAGCTGGCCAGGAAGCAGCGACTGATGTTGCTGGGAAATATTTTTAAAGCTTTTAGGGTCTTTTTTTTTTCAATTCTTTTGCAAAGTTTTCCAGTTTAGAATTTTTAAGGGTGAATGTAAAAAAATCAGCAATTTTTTTTTCCTGCTTTCTGTCAGAAAGTTTTATTACTGACACACGTGAACACTTTATAGGAAAAAGATGTTGCCTGGCTTAGTCTGAACTGCTCTCCCCCACCCTTTGACCTGGCACAAGATTCAGTCTTCTTCCAAAGGTGGAAATCCTCTATTATCATTTTTCAGAGATAATTCTAGTAGTGGGCAACTATGCAATGTTTTTATGCCAGTAGTATATAAGAAGATCCGGAGATACAGGTGAAAATAGAGTGGCTTTTCTTGTAGGACATCATGTTTCTATTCCCATTCTGTTACAGCTCACACTTGAATAAATGTGATCTGATCCATACTACCTTATGAGGTTAGTGTTTTAAACCATATGTTAAAATAGACTTACAGGACTCAGACCGTGGAAGAAAAAAATCTGATTTATGGTTCTTGCTGTATTTGTTCCTCCTGCGTGTCTAAATACAGCTTTCTTTCCATGGCAAATTGCACAGATAGCAAAGCTAATTAGTAGGAGAAAATGACTCAAGATATTAGATATTCTAGGGCAATATGTGGCAAATGAGATGCTATTGAAGCTAGCAACTGTATTAAATACCATGGAGACACAAACACAAACTGCAGGCTGTTTTCCTTTCTGGTCCGCAGGGGAGACACAAGCGGGGCGCAGATCCGGGCAGTCTGTCCTGCAGCACCTGGAGCATCACACAGCTCCCGTGCTCGCCCACCGCAGAGGGGATTTGCTGCCATCCAAGGGGACCTGTGCTCGTTACTTCAGTAAGTCCAGAGTTAACATGAAAATTAAGAGCTGAGACCAAAAGGCACCAGTCTGAAGCTACAGTAACACCAACTGGTTTAGAGAAATAAAAAATACTGGAAGTGCCTTCCACATTGCCCGAGGAGAAGAGGTGGGGGGGCTGCCAGTGTTTTGAAACACTGTGTTATTTTGGGGGGAGACTATATAGTTGTCACTGGCGGATGATGCCTCAGCAGAGCAATCTCCATCCGCGAACACCAACCATTTGCTGTGTCAGGATCCGACCACTGGTGCTCGCTGGAGCCGTTCCTGGTCAGGACTGAGAGGGAGGGCAGGCACCCTGCCACCTTTCCCCAGCCGACACACCGGCTCTGGGAGCTGCCGGGTCAGCGCAGCGGAGGCGAGGGAATAGCTGCGCTTGCTTAGTGCCTGCTTCTCCAGGCACCGTGCAGGAACAGAGAGGCAGAGCCATCCTGCAAGTGTCCATTTCAGCTCAGCCTAATTGGCTGTGGCCTTTCAATCAGGCACTTCATGAAGACACTCAGGAGTGTGCCTGCTGCTCTTCTGCATGGGCAAACAGGAGATGATTTGAGCCACGGGTTAAGAAGGGATGGGCCACCCCACTGCCATAATCAGCCCTCATCAATCACCACATTCAGCGTGGATGCGGAAGGGCTGGAGTGCAGCTAACAAGACTTTGTCAGTTAAAAGCCAGAGCGGAGGGTATCACAAGTGTTGAAACACTCTATTTACTATATGTGAAGGTAAAGCAATCTATATCCCCATCGCTGGAGTCATTTGAGGTATGCCTGCTGCTGACAAATGTGGATGGACAGATATGTAAAGATGATGCGTCATGAGCTCTGCTGATGAGTTTACAGCAGAAGCCTCTGAATTCACATCAAATGTGTCAAAGGGTGACAGAACTACATCACACAAACTCTGGCAGTTTAATTTGGTGTCAGCTATTAGTGTTGACTTTCAGCACTATTGCTGCTCAGTGTTTCTGCCAGCAAGGTGACATAGCTTCACAGATTGCTAAATTTCTTTGTTGTAAGAAATAGGGTTTGCTCACTGCACAGTAGTCCTCTAACAGAGGAAATCCAGAAGGTCAGAAAACTATTTTTCCAGGCTGCAGCACTCCATTTTGTGACCTAGACTTTTCATTACACTACTTTTGGTTAAGTATTTGATTGTGTCACTACACAGAAAAAGTCTGTCTGGGTTTTTTTAATTACTCTCAGTTGTTTGGAAAGGTCCTGTTTGTGTTAGGGGCTCAGCCTTGCTGGAATTTACCAAATATACTGAAGGACTGTGGAAGTGGGGAAGTCTTGAAGGACTGAATTTTCCATTCAGAACATTTTTCAAGGCAAAGTAGTGTTTTTAATATGTTTTACTCATCAGACGCGTGCTTTGGAGATGGTTTGGGAGACTGGCAATAGATCCAAAATGGAAACATTACAGTCTCCCCTTTCTCTATCCTTTATTTATTTTTGCAGAGCCTTGCAATTGATTGAAAAAATGAGGAACAAAGCAGAGTAAAAGGGGGGTGAAGTGGGAATACTGAAGAACAAATAGTCTACACTACTTGAAAACAGAAAAGGTTTTAGGGGAAATATATCCAAAATGAAAACGTTTCAAAATTTATTACCTAAAGCAGTTTCCTTCATCAGCAGAGCACGGTGGACATAAAAGAACAATCATGTCTTCTAGAAAGGCTTAAGATGGTTGGTATGGAATTGCAGCTCTTTAAAAACCTGCAGCGTTAGCACACAAGCATGAGCGCAGCTATACCCGGGCACCTGCTCCAGGAGCCCTGCCCAGCTCACACTCACCAGTGGAAGCTGTTTGATTGGCACGTGATAAAAATATTTGGCAGGGCTTTCAGAGAAGCTTTTGGAAACAAATGCCCCTGGTTTGTGTATTGTCAGGTATGCTGCTAAAGCAGGCGTGTTTCAGCAGGAGCTGCAGATGGCCTGGCTCAGTCTGGCACTGGGGAGAGTCACAGGTAACTCAGAGCACCCGGACAAAAAGGGAGGAAGAGACCAAGATCTGGGATATTGTTAAGGTTAAAAGAAGTTTGTGCTTAGCAATATATAGCATCAAAATATGCACAGGTTAATACGAACTTTAGAAAATGTAACCACTGCATCTCATAGCAACTGCAAAACGAGATGTCCAGATCTCACCTTAGCATGAATTCAGGTAGGAGGATGTGAAATGGCATCCTAGGTAGCAGCAGCCTGAAATCACACCTGCAAGGAGCAGCAAGACGTGTGCAAGGCAAAAATCATGTCCATACTGCCTCTGCAGCCCACAGAGGAAGAAATCAGGTCCTTTAATGCAGGTTGTGGAGGCACAGGGCATCGCTGGGTGTCCTGTATGTGCTGTAGCTGAAAACTGAGAGAAGTCCAAATACCAATACCGTCACCATCAGTCAGACTCAGATCCAAGCCACTCTTTCCTATGTTATCCTGAGAGTGATTTTACTTTCAAATCGAGGCTTACCCTTTACCCTTCCTCAGCACTTCACTCACAAGCAGCAGCTTGCTCAAGCACAGCGAAGCTGGCAGCAGCCGCTCACGGGTACATCGGCTCCTGACAAAGCCCAGCGCAGCCCTCAGCAGGAGCGCTGCTTTCTTTTGCCGAGGGCTTTGCTGTGGTGCTCCCAAAGCTGGAGGTGAGAAAATACAGCTCCAGTTGCAATGAGATTGTTTAATACATACTCTCTATCATTCACCAGCGCAAGTTTAAGCAGCACATAAGCCACTTTGACACAGCAATATATCAGTCAAAAACAAAACCTGTGCACTCTGCACCAGGCATGGGCGGATGGATAGCTCATCAGAGGGAGAGAGAGTCTTTCATCAGCTGCCTTTCACTGGGTGATGACAATAATCATTTCAACATAGAGTACACAACCTAGAGTGATGAAGGCAGCAGAACACATCTGCCCTGATCTCTTTAATACCGAATATTTTAAAAACCTGAGAACATTTGTCCGCATGGTTCAACACAATGCCTAAGCCGTAGGAGAAAAGGTTACATTTATTAAAAGAAGAGCCAAGAAAAAGGAAGACAGACTGCCTGCAGTAGGAGAAAGTGGCTTGTGCTGCATCCAGCTCAGACCGTGCTAGTAAGTCCACACTGGGGATATCTGATGGTGAAAAAAATTTTACAGCTTTTAGCATCTGATCCAAAACTGACTGTAGTCAATGCAAAGCTCCCACGTATTTCAGTATGTGGCTTTGGCTCAGTACACTGTAGCTACACCAGCCAACTGCTGTTCTGCACAGCAATATCCAGTCCTTAGACTGTGCTTGTCCTCAGGATGTAGCAAAATGCTGTATCGAGGTGGTCAGCATCGTTACCACAAGTTACCGAGTGAGAAACAGGTGCAAAGCAGTGAACTTGCTTGACCGAGGTCACCCAGAAGACTCAGAACAAAGCCATGTCTGGAAACAGGAAAACTCTGAGCCCTTGGGTAGCACCCAAGTGCCTTCGGTTTGGTTCCAGACAAAAAGCAAGCTGCCGGGTCTGGAGTGGCTTTGCCAAGCATCGTGTTTCTTGCCAGCAGTTCACAGGCCCCATGTGTGTGCGATCCCATGCAGGAAGGGCATGTAGATACCTCCCAGCCGCATCGTCAATAGACATTTCTGGTGTTGGCCTCAACGACAGTTTCCTGCCTGTCCCCTACGTCCAAACCACACACAGGAGAAGGAGCTAAAGACGTCATCCATCTTCTGTGCTAGCCAGTAAAGGCCTGGGATTATGGAAGAAAAGGCTGCATGACGGGACATAGAGGCATGAGCTTTCTCTGCAGCCCAGAGCCAGTGAAATGCAGGAGAAAACAGCCTGCCAAGAGATCACGTCTTAGCCTCTGAAGGGATCTGAGTGCACGTGCACTTATACAGCGGCCGGGACAGATTTTTCTTTCATGTGAGGTACAAATTGTGTCCCAAAGAAGCTCGTTTACATTCCAGTTAAATGGCAATGGGCATCACTCAGGGTCTTGATGACGTTCAGGCAAGTAGGAGAACCTCAGAAAGTCTAGAGATAAAGCACTAAAATAGAGCAAAATGATGTTTCTGAGTTTCTCCAAGGATTTCTTTACAGCGTCATCTACAGACCTGCTCTCCGCCTAGCAGTGAGAGATTTTTATTTTCTGTATTCAAGCTTTTACTAAAAATCCTCTGTTAAAAAGTCTCCTAAAAGCACAGTTAAAAATGGATTACAAATGAATGAGTGTATTAACATGCTGGTCAGGAAAAAAATAGATGGAGAAGGGCATAATAAACAAGACAATACAAAGAAACAAAGCTAATTGCCAGCCTGGGAGAGCCAGGCGGCACATTCCTAGTAAGCTGTCTGTCTTAAACCCTCTGGATCAAAAAGTGATTAATCCCACAGACAAATGTAGCCTTGATGGTAAAGATACGCAAAATCCCCTAAACAGAGCGATGTGGTGTTATACTTACTGTTCTGAAGGCCTCAATTAAGAGGTCTTTAACTCAGCCTTTCCCACCATGATCCCCGACGTTCCAGGATGGGCACAGCTTCTCCTCAACCTACAAACAGCACGGATCTCCCTCCAAGAAAACACCATGCCAGAGTGACAAGAGGAAGGGAAGCAATGCTGGGGGAGCATCTATAGCCTCATTTCTAGCCAGAATCACTGAATTTTAACCCTGAGTTTCTCTGCTGGCGCCTGGGCAGTTTGCCCCAGGGAGGGGCACAGCCTGGCCCCAGCCACAGGCTGTGGGGAGAGATCTCCAGCTCAGCTCTGGCAGCAGCGCTTGGGAAGCCTGAATTAACCAGGACTTCATTTTCTGTGTTACGTCTGGCTCTTTATTACGGTCTCTTGTTATCTTGCGCTCAGCTCTAATCATCAAATTACACTCAGCAAAAATGTTTTCTACAGCACACTTCTGATCTCTGGCTTTAATTTGATTATCTCCAAGGCTCTCTCCATAAACGCTCTCTTTCTCATTTGCGCTTCTGCATGCTCCTTGCTAATACCAGCAAGCTGCTGTGGGCAGCCCTGCGGAGCCCAAAGGGCCGGTTTGGGGGGCATCTGTCCCCAGCTCTGCACCCCTGCCACGCACGGGCTCCCCCACCTTCCCCGCTGCCGAACCCATGCCTGGAAACACCACCCAGAGACAAACTATCGCTGGCTGCATAGAGCCCACCAACAGCGTGTTTTCTGCAAAAATGTCTATGAAAATGAAAATATTTTTGATGCTTTTAAACTTCTGTTAAAAAACTCCTGAAAACTATGCTTTGGGAATCAAAGATCTCAGGTTAGATGCAGTTGGAAAAAAAAAAATCCAAATTATTTACACATTTAAATGAAAATCTATATTTAGAAGAAAAAGAAGGTATTTTCTGGAAAATGATCCTTTTAAACAAAGAACAGCTATTTCCCTCTTTAAAAATACCGAGTTTTTTGACTGGCTGTGCTGGGCTTTTTTACTCAGTGCATCTCTTTTCTGGTTTATTAAGCATTGTGTTAAGTGAATCCTTTTAGACTCATCAGTACATCACTGGTACAATGCACTAAAAGGCTTTAGAAAACACATCACACTAAAAATATGGGTGCTAGAAAATGCTCTAGGCGCTATATGGCAAAACCCAGGCCTGAAAGTCTTGATCAGAACCAGCGCTCAGTTAAAGCTGTTGTTGCCTTGCCCAGCCTCAGCCTCCTGGCCCCGGCCCCGCCACCCGACGCTGGCTGGGCGCTGCGGGAGCGGGCACAGCGCGCTGATGGGAAACTAAACGCGCTGATAGGAAAGTTCAAATGGAAGTTATGGGGCCATGCTAGGGCTGCTCAGAAATACTGGGCTTGTATGTCTGAGCAAACAGCCACAAAACTGGGGCAAATCAGTCCCATGTATCCAACGCCAAGGTCGGGGGGATACTGAGGGTGGGTCAAATACATCAATCAGTAGTTTCACTCCATTTGCCAACTGAAACCAGAATTCTCACACTTATAAATAAGATGCTTTGTCTGTACGGTGTGAGGCCCTGAACTTTCTTGCAGCGCTATGCTGCTTCACATCCCAAACACCGCTAATCTACTGAAGCAACTGGAAAAGACGGTGGCTCCCAGGGGAGGAGGGCAGGCAGTGAATACCTCCCTGACCCCTACAGTTGCTCATTTTATGCCGTGAAACATGAAATTTGATTACTCTTATCATTAGCTTAGCTCACATAGCTACAAATGTTATTAGTAGCCATAAAATTATTGAGGCCCTTTTAAAATCCATTTTTAAAGAGTGTGTGACATGTATTAGCAGATCTGAAATCCTGATTTCAAATACCCTCACTCGAACATCAGAAACAAAATGTGGAGCTAAGCAACAGTGACAGGGCTTGAGAAGCGCTAATGAAGAGTGGTGCCATTGCCTAAGAGAAACATTACACATTATTAACACATTAGCCCACTAAGGCACTGTGCCAGCTGTAATAAGCAACCAATTTGGCATGCTAACTTAGATACACAGGACCATTCAGAAAACCTTCCTGCATTTTTTTTCTTCCCTGGTGGACAAACACATGGTGCAACCTGTTCCCTTCTAGCTAATGCCCAGAAAATCGCCACTTAGCTGTGTCCTAATTCCTGAACACGGCTGGTCACTACGCTGTTAATACTTTGACACCCATCTTTCGGATGCAAGGTCCAGTTCACAAATTGGCCACATATATTACCCGTGCATGGGAGTGTGGGAGGGATAAATCATATTCATTATTCACATTCATGAAATTCCAAACACATGGGAAGTACTGATGGTGTCCTTGGGGAACTAGAAACAGCTTGTCAGAGATATCCAAGTAAAAGGGGTGCAAAATCAATTATGAAAGGAGGTGTTTCCTGCTCTAACAAGCTAATTACTGTACATCAAGTCACAAAGGGAAAACTGATGCTTTTTATTTTTTTAATGGAGGTGCTGTCAGATTAAATCAACTCGGAAGGACCACTGAGTTTAATGTATTCCCTCAGCTGACGCTCACTTTAACACATTTACATATGCAAACACGTTAATATTCTGTCTGAATCCATGAAATAAGACTGACAGGGCAGAACCTGACAAATGCTTATATGACCCTGCTCCTGAGGCTTATTTACAGCGTTTACATATGCTGGTAACTCCAGCTCAAACTGAGAGCGATTGCTTGGGAATCACTACAGTGAAAGCAGGAGCATCTCAACAGGGAAATGACACATCCCTACCGCTGGAAGGATCCATTTTAGGAGACAAACCAAACGTATAAATTGCTAATGAACTATCTCTTCCTGTCCAACAGAGCCAGCAGAACTGCAGATGGCTGATTGCCCCAGGGAGGAGAAGTAGGTGAAGCTGGGTACTTGTTAGATGCTCCCAGGTTATCAGCCAGGAGCGCACCGCTGTGTCAGGCTGCCTTTGGCGCAGCAGGAAGCCAAGTGAGGGCTGCTCCCTCGGCCAGCACGCACCTAGCAGGGCTCCCCAGCTCGTCTCGGGGCTCCTGCCCCAGCGCTTGCCCAGGACAAACACGAGGCTTCACTGCTTCCTCCTGTATCTATTTCTCCAGACTTCCCTGCCTTTCCTTGCACACCCACAGGCCTCTGAAAGCCAGCAGTCAGCAAAAGCTCCCTGTACATGCAAGCCTTCGCATTGGGAACGGATGCTTACCTGTGTTAGGGGTCGAGGCACTAATGTTTCCATTCACTGCTCTCCAAAAGATTAATTGTTTTCATGCAGCCATCTGAACTGGAGGCCAGGGGTTACACCCTGCCCACAGCGATGCTGTGTACGAGCAAATACCCAGAGAGCAGTGTGCAGATGAAGGCTCGCACCTCTCCGGCATCCAGCTGCCTCACGCTTTCCGCAGCCCCAGGGCCGGGTGGCAGGGAGAGATTGCATTGCCTGACGTGCCCAAGAGCCCTTGCCTGCAGGTGCCAGCCTGTTCCCTGCCTCTGCCAGCAAGCACTGGGCTCAGCACAGAGTGGATCGAGAAAAGCCCGTGTCCCCCTAAATGCCTTCAGGACTGACAGCCAACCCTGATCTTGGGTCTCAATCACTCAGAAAGCAGCTTCAGTGCTTTGGCTGGGCTCTCCAAAGCTGGCAGACAAACCCCCCATGGACAAACAACTTGAAAGGGAATGGCACAGGCTGCACGCTGTGCCTGCTGCAGCTCTGCTAACCGGCTCTCGCAGGCTCCGGCGTGATGGCTGCACCCAGCTGTGTCGATCTGCTTCCACCTCTGAGCTGACTATAGCTGAAAGACAGATGACCTGTTATATATTCTCTTACCTTTAACCATTCCCACATGATCGGAGTGTTTCTGGGATATAGATAATAGGTCCAGTCTTGAAGTCTTTATCAGGGCCAGGTTGTCACTGGTCCCTGCAACACCAGGTGTACTGGGGAAGATTAGAAGGAGCAATCAGATTTCCATTTGTTCAGAGCAAAGGCAGGAGAAATTTCTGTGCTTGGAGGTGGTAACAAGCTGCTTTCCACTATATTCACTGGGCGAAACCTTGCTCTAAAAGAGTTTCAGCATCTCTCTCTGCACTCCATCCACCTGCACAGAAAGCCAGGATAGAAGGCCGCCTTTTCCAGATGTTTCAGCTTGGACACTCTCACATTGTTCCTCCTGAAGAAGAACACAGCCAAACTCTATGCTATTCCTTATTCAAGCAAAACTCCCAGCATGGCTCTACGTAAGTGCAAAGGAGTAAAGATTCAAAACCTGGTCCAAGATGAGCCAAACATCTCTTTATTTGCCGGTTGTCTTCTCTCCTACTGAGTAAGCATGGGCAACACTAAGGAAACCATGTCGTTCATAAAGTGGATTGTTGTCCTTGGAGCTGTTCAGATCCTTCTTGAGGAAAGTGCACAACCTGTGTCTTACACTAAGATGGATTCACTCACTTGTGGAATTTATCCCTTGATACCATTGTCTTACACAGGCTTTCCTTCACACACACATCTGCAGACAGCAATTTCCTATTACAGATGCTGCCCATCACCTCCATGTTCCCTTCTTCCACTCACAAGGAATTCAGATGTAGGCACTTCAGAGTAAGCCAAGGGAGTCTGGCCAGGACTTGCCTGAGGTTCAGCACAGACCAGAGGACGTGCCTTGTGGAGGGGGCAGTGTCCGACCAGCAGTGCTGGCCAGCATGCTGTGAGCTGGGCCAAAGGCACGTGGCACCTTCATGGTGCTCCCTGCAGCTCCCTGCACAAACAGGAACAGGGAGCGATATTAATGGTGATGGGCAGAGCTCATGGTGAGCTGGGATGGCTGAAACCTGCTGAAGTGCAGCCCAGGACAGCCCGTATGCTTGCAGGCAGAGGAGAGCCAATGTTGTACTGTACAAGGGCAAGTGGGAAAAGAGAAAATAGAGGGAAGATGAGCTGCTGGGCATTTCAATCCCTGCCATGCTGGGTAATGTCCACATGCTCCTCCACGGCCAGAGCAGATGAGGTGGGCCTCCGGCAGCTCTCTGAAGAGCCTGTGTCAGCCCCACACACTAAGCTGCACTCTCCAGTGAAGTCCATCTCCTCAATAAAGGAGAAAATGGAGAAAATGGAGACATCTGCAGGGAAGCTGTCAGCTTTATTAGATACATGCGGGCTTGGGGACGGAGCAGCGGTAGGATCTCAAGGAATCTGAGCTCAAAGAAATAAAGGCAACTTCAAAAGGCACAAGCAGACTAAAAGAATCACTTAACAACAATAATTTTTTGCTGGCAATACAATTGAAAACACCTGAGAATCAAATCAGGATTCAGCCTATCCCCCTCCCTGGAATTGCAGCTGCTATCGATTCTGGGCACTAGATCTTAGGCAAGCTCCTCCGTAAACTCCTGACACCAACCATTACAAGCGATGCCAGATGTGGAAGGATTTATGGGATCCCTGCACTTTAAAATATGCAAAGATTAGAGACCGTGCTAATTCTAAAGCTGGAGGGCACCAGCACCCACGCGCCTCCGCTCTCCCCAGTGCCAGGGCAAGGGCAGCAGTGCGGCTGGCAGGCTCAGCCTGGGCACCGTGGGGCCGCAGCAGCTCCTGGCCTGCCCCAGGGTGTCCACAAAAGGGGACTGGGAAGAACAAGCCTGTAAATGCTATATTGCAATCCACGTGAAATGGCTGAGCATCTCCATCAGGAAAGCTGGTGTCATTCACAGAGCACCTGCAGTTAATAGTCCCTACCTGGAAGAGCTCTTCCTCATGACTTGAGCTACCTCGCCTCGACATAGGGGAAGGACAGGCTCCCCTTCGTCACACGCTGGAGGAGCCCACGTGCTGGGCCGGTGCCGTAACACACCAGAGCTCCTACGTGCCCCACATCAGCATTTTTGACTTTTGCTTTCCACTTCATTCTGCAGCTCCCATCCGCAGATACTATGGCAGAAAGGGGGAGACTGAGGGACAGAAATGGTCAATATTTGTGGAGGGGAAAAACTGTGGAATTTGTAGACTTTACAGAGCAAAAAATAATGTGAGAAACAGAGCTGTTAGTCTCCTCAGGCAATTAGAAGACCTGGATAAGAACTACTCCAGCAACCCAGTCCACCTTCCACCCAGCCCAGTGTCCCCAGCACCAGTGAAACAATTTCCATTGACTTCACATGACATGAGATCAGCCCCTTCGTGCTACCGGCATAAATGAGGCCATTTGCAGTGGCAAATCCCAGCTCAGCCGCATCCACAGAAGGCGGCTTTTCTTCTGTGGCAAGAGGCAACGGTGTATCACCTCACTGTGCATATGTGTGAGCATCGCTGCAGACAGCAGGGTCACTGCAGGCAGGGCGATGCTATATAATTTCCGTGTTATTTGTCTATAACAAAACAGTAGTCTTTAAAGTAAGGAAAATAAAAGCTACCTGCTCGGAAAGCTGTGCTTGCAGCCAATTAGTGGGGTTTGATTTTGGACAATGAACACAGCAAAGCCAGTTTGTGTTCATGAACATCTCTGAATTGTCTGTGAGGTCTCAAAACTAAGGATCAATATGTTGTCTGTCATAGTAAACATTTTTAGAAGATTCCTGCTTCATAGTCCACAGAAAAATTTGATTTCCATGCCTATTGAATAATGATAGATTTTATGACAGCAAATGTAAGATCTATCATGTGACTGGGATTCACTTTTGCTGATAATCTAATATCTGACCCCATAGCAAAGTAACTACTGCCTCACGTCTCCTTTGCAGCATTCCCTCTCCCTTTTGCTGGATCCTCCCTTCCCCCGTGGCCTTACCAGCCTGCTGCCACCTCGTCCCAGGCACAGCAGAGAGAGCGAGCGCAAAAATACAGCCCCAGCCCTGCACTTCCAAATAACTGGGGGACGGGGCTGGGAGGGCAGCTGAACCCTTCAATTTGCAGCATCATCCAGGACATGATTTCCTGTACTTGTCTGTATTTTAACACAGGGATTGATGTCAAGCCCATACGCGTGCTCAGGTAGTGACACCCCACAGTTATTTCCACGCTCTCTCAACACACTCAGCACAGCACGAGCCTTCACCTGCCAGCAGCACGCTGCGCCCGGGCAGGGGCTGTCCCACACCGCCCGCCTGAGCCAGGCACCCAGCCACCAGGGCGCTCCTCTGTGGGGCAGGGCAGCCCTTTTTGCTAGCAGGTGAGAGACAGAGTCAGGATAAATAATAGATACCATAAGCTTCTCATTAACCAATTAACAGAGCTCATAGACAGAAAGGCAGCTTCCCAAGGCCTGCTGCTTGGGGTGAGTGGCACAGCTGCCATACAAACGCTTTAAAACACCCAGGCCAGCCCCCTGCTGAGCTGTTTGAAGCCCCAGACCCCTGCACCACTGTTAGTAACATTTTCTTTTGCTTCTACAGCCTTCTAAGCTGAATAGCTTGTAAAACTGTTACAGCCAAGGGTATCAAACAGCTGCTCAAACCCTTCAGAAACAGTAAAGCTCTGCAATCACCAGCAAATACTTGTGATATGCCACGAGGCTGAAGGAGAAAACTGCTCCCCTTCAGCAGAGAACAGCAAGTAAATCAAACAAGAAGGTGTATCAAATGCCGATGTGATGAGAGTAGTGTAATCTGTCCTCAAAATGAAGGCCATGGGGTTCTCTTGCTAAGTACAGCCCTGATTTAGTGATAAATGTTGTGGGCTCGCACGAGGCAGACCTGCTGTGGGGCCGGAGCTGGGCTGCTGGCACTGGCATGGTGGGGGAATCATTTCTCCAGCCAGCCCACGAGGCCCTGCCCTGCGCCTCTGAAGTCAGAAGGGCAGTAGGAGCCAGTTCCCCTTGAAGGAGAGTGAAAACTCCTTCCTCATTGCCTTGATCCCAAGTCAGGAATCTCTCTCTTTCTGCGTATAGGTGAGAACTGCTCTAGGCAGCTGAGCAGCCCTGGTGGTGGGTGAGGTGGCCGGGGACCCTCTTGGAGTTGGAGCACAGTATGTTAGCATCCTCCCAGGGTGTGCTGCATCTCTGCCTCCATTTAGCCTCTTAGCACAGCAAAAATGAGGAAGCCATCAGGGAGGCTCTTGGAAATTAGTCTAACACGGTAAGCCCCCTCTTTTGGACCCACCGGGCTCCCTGAGGGAGGGTAGGACAGGAAAGGGGAAGCTAAGATTGTCCCAGCCACTTCTGGGACAAACGTTTACTTTTGCTTAAGTGGTACATAAAGCAGAGAGGAGCCCTCTCTGGCTGGCTGCTAGGGCTGATAGTTAAATATTTATAATGTCCGAATTAGCATAGTGAAAGCTCAATTCATCAATTTGTTCTGCTCTGTTGGTAGGAAGGGGAGGGGTGGCACAGTACCCCGCAGGAGGTGCAGCCGTGGGCGGGCAGGGTAGCTGGCTGCTGGGGGCACGGCTCCCCTGGCAGGGGGATTTGTTGCCCGCTCCAGTGTGGCCGGGGATGAGGCCGGCTGGGGACAGAGCTGCGGGGACCCCTGCTCTGCCCCAGGGGCTGCCCCGGGCCGTGGGAGAAGCAGTGGGGAGCAGCCTGGCCGGCCTGGGGGTGCCAGGGTGCGTGCGGGCTGCCCGGGAAGGGTTAAGGCTTTTCAGGCCGAAATCCCCCAACAGAAGGCAGGGTCAGCCTCGGAGCTGAAATCTAAGTGCTAATGACTGATGCCCTTCACCCCTCCGCTGCCTCCAAAGGCGAGTGCCCTGGATGAGCCGGGGCCGGAGAGCATTTAACATTTGAACTTCTTCCCGTCTGCGAGGCAGCAGGCCGTTGTGCGCGGGGTCGCTGACCCCCAGCCCCGCTCCCCCAGCCCCTCAGCTGCCTCCCAGCCCTAATTGAATGACAGATGGTCAGCGGCAGGGAGAGGGCAGGAGCCGGGCCCCACGGCCCCGCCGCTGCAGCCCACGCGCACCCGGGGCCACCTCGCACCAGGGCCGCAGCCGCCCGCCGAGGGGACGGGGCAGGCGCGGGGGGCCCAGGTGCACCCCCGGGGCAGGACCTGGGGCAGCCTGAGCCCGGTGCCCCGCCAGTGCTTCCCATCTCTCTGCCACGCAACAAAACGTCGCTGAAATCACAGAGCTCCAAGGCCTCCTGTTCCTCCTGGCAGTGCCAGGCATGGGGAAGGCCAGGGGCTGGCTGAGCTGTGGGGCCTGCGAGCTGCTGGGCCCCCCCACAGGGGCACGGGGCAGCCTGGGCAGCGGTGGCAGCGCTGTGCCCGGCTTCCCGTGCTCTTCCCCTGATGGCAGCACCTCAAGCTGGGGGTGTGACGTGGGGGGCAGGGGGTAGGAGCATGTCCTGCCCGGGGTGGGGGACACCATGGGTGACGGGAGGGGCTCTGGTGCTGCTGCAAAGGGGACGGGAACGGTTCTCGGCAGGGCCAGATCCTGCCCAGGCCTCCCTGCCCACCGCCCTGCCAGCTTCGCTGCAGGCAAAGCGGGGGGTGGCCAGGGAGGGCCCTTGGGCTGGGGCTGTGCCGAGCGCGGCCCCCGCTGCAGCCCGCTGCCCCTTTAACAGAGAGCCGTGATTCCCACAATTACTGGGATTACAAGGAAAGGGTTATCGATTTGCAGCCTGCACTGTGTGATCAGCGCCCGGGCGGCCCTCCCGGCCCACCTCTCCTACTGTAAGCATGAAACCATTTATAAATGTTTTATTTCACTGATCGCCTCACCCTTGCTGCATAATAATAACCCCAGCAGCATGGCGATATATCCTCTCCACTCCCCCTTTCCCCGAGCCTGCAGCCTGCAAAAGGCACCAACGTGGTATGCAGCAGCCCCTGATTTGTGTGTATGTTTTAATTACCGCCAGAGAAACCTGTACACAAGCATAAAAAAGGGCGAGGGAAAGGGAGAGCAGGCCCACACGGAGGAGGCAATGGCAGCCTAATGCACCGCTGGCTGACAGCGACTTCCGCTCAGGCACCTTCTCCAGATCGAACCCTTCGATTGTAACTGAAACAATTTGCATACTGATTCCTCTCATAGCCTCCCGATCCATAACCAGCCAGGCAGCTATTCAAATGCAAGTAGCATCCCTAAATGCAAGGCTACACTGACCAAAATGCGCTGTCCAACAAGCAGAAGGAGAAGAAAAAAGCCCTTGATTATTATTTCTATTTTTGTTCCTTTTAACCTTTAAAAGATTTAGCTGGAAGCTGTTTGTTTATGACTGGGGATGTAAGGGAGAGAATTGATCCTGGACTAGATCCTGCGCTGGAGAGATTTTTGGTTGTGTTTTTTGGTGGTTCTTTTTTTCTATTTTTATTTTTACCTAAGCTGCAAACTGAGGCTCTTTGGGGGGAAAAGAGGGTCTGTCCTCTCTCCCACCCCCTTCCTCCACCAAAACCATCTCAGCTCCTGCAGACCCAGGGAATACACAAACTGCTGCCTGTGCCTCTGCCTCTGGTGCATGTTGGGCTGATGAAGAACGTGTAATTCTGGCTGTAAATTCTTGCATTTAAGTTGGTCCAATAAAAGATCTCTCCTACACCTTGTGAGGGTTTGGTGCTTTATTTTTTAACGGGACTGGCGTGGCAGCCACGGTGGTTGCAGTTTTTTCTTCTTCTTTTTCTTCT
>VXAL01007460.1:143273-181566 GCA_013399475.1 Chauna torquata | reverse complement strand
AACCTGTTCAAATTGAAATGACAATAGTAGTAGTTAGTATTGACAATACTACACAACAGCAAAATTCTTGTAATCAGTCACGGAGTGTAGAGCTCATACTGTTTTTTCTTAACTGCTCATGTACTTGTCACTACACATAAGGCCTTAAGCATAAGCTTTTTATTATCTTGTAGTTGGATTTGTCTTTCACTTCTTATATACTTTAATGAGAATTAAAACATCCCATTTACCTTTTCTAAAGTATCTGTAAGTTTGTATATTAATATCTAAAATACGATCTTTAAATGAACTCTTAAGGTCTANAAAAATGATTTTTAAAATGACTCTTAAGGTCGTTTTATTTTTTTTTTTTTTTTTTTTTTTTTTTTTTTAATTCTTATTCCTGTTCTGTGCTGCCCCTCTGCTTTTGAGGAATTTGAGTACCTAAGATGATTTTTTCTGTTTCATGTGAATTTTTTGCATAGGTAGATTTTTACAAAGTGTTTTTTGATAACCATGAGCAGTAAGCTGTTGGAAAACATGATCTTCTCTGATGTGATGCATCATGACTTTTATGGCTCTTCACTGAGGAAAAAGTCTACAGTTTACTAAGTATTCGAGTGGTATTCTATGTCTGTCCTGCAGCTGCTTACTATATAGTTGTTTGCAGTCGGAAAGGACTAGAGCTTGTGACTGAAACAGCCCATCTCCTTCTCTCTCCACTCACTCCATAAATATGTTGTTTGTAAGCTAAACAACTGGCTTTGTGATCAAACAGATTCACTTAATTTAAGCTAACAACAACAAAAAAAATTAATCATTTTTAAACTTGTCCAAGGGTAATGGAAGGCTTGGCTTGGAAGAGTAAGGTACTGAAGCTGTAGAACACCAAGAGGTGCTTAGTGGCAGAAAAGGAGGTAGTATAGTGTGTTTAGAAGAGATTGGAAACTGGTCTGAAGGTCATGTTGATAGATAAGTCTTCCCACCAGGACAGCAGTGACGTCTGACTTTATGTGACATTGCCTGTTGTCCTGCCAGTTGACGTTGGTAAAGACAGAGTAAACATGGAATATTCCCGACATGCTGCAAATGACTGGTGGGGGTGGTGGGGGTGGGGTAGTTAATAAGTAATCTGGAGTTAGCTTCAGAGAGGGGCTCTCTGAACGGGAAACTGTGGATTTCATAAAAAGTGAACTTGGCTTTTGAAAGTGATATACATACAGGAAACATTCTTCCAAGTGGAAAAAAATGGTAATGGTCTAGCCCTTTGTTCAAAGGTGAAAGGAAACCCTGAAATGATAGGAAAATGCGTTGTGGAACTGCCAATAGCTGTATGAGAAAATAAGGGGAAGGGCTGTCTTGTCAAAGTGGTGACACAACCTGTCAGTACTGGGGAAGAGCAGTGCACCTCAGATGAGCAACATGAGGTGAGCAACAAAACCCAGCAACAAAACAGATGATGAGACTGCTGTGACTGAGCACAGCTACAGTGGTGACTGGCTGGCATTAGCCCAACAAAGAAGCTCTCTGAAGACAGCTCTTGATTCTGGCAAGAGTTCTGTCCTTGGTCTTAACTGTGCTTAAAAGATGCACTGCTAGAAATGACTGGTGCAACTAAAACCGCATTCAGTGGCAGTTGTGAGTCAGCTCATAAAACTCCTAACTTAAGAGTTTGTGTAGATTTGCTATTACAGGAAAAAGGAGTTTGTCTTTTACTGAAGATACCTCTTGCAAGGGAATAAAAGGAAGAATCATAGTTTTCTTATTTTTGGATGAAGTTAGAACATATTTGGAATCACAGTAAGATATTTTTGTAATACTTAAGTAACAGTTCTGAATTTTGAGGGTTTGTTTTGTTTTGTTCTTGTTTTTGTGAAGTACTTGTTGAACAGAGGATTCTCTAGGGGCAGAACCCCTTTCAATACTGATCTTTGATAAAATATTTTGATGACAGAATCAAAGGAAAGATCAAAAGTCATAAAAGCTTTCTGAGACAATCTTTAGGGTAGTTACACAATAGAAATCATCTTTAGATTTTTTTTTTCTAATTTAGATTTTGAAAGGTTTTTGTCTCTTCTTTTACAAAGAATAATGAATTTGTATTTGTAAGCTTTGAAAGAGGGGAAATAATATCACCATGGCTGCAGTATATTGAGCTGCAGTTTAAATGATCTACCTAGGATGATTGACTGGGGGATTTCAGGAATTTAACTGAACCTTGTGGGTGCTTACCTAATGCATTACTGAAGAAGAGAATGATGGATGTTAATAGTCATCTGAAGAATAAAGGAGATGCAGTGATGCTGCTGACACGGATTCCTGTTAACTGATTGTCCTTAAGAGTGTTATCAATTCTCATTTAGTGTGACACAACACTGTCAGTAATTAATTAGGTAATGGACTGTCGGCATGTGTAAGTAAGGTATGCAGGATGATTGTCACTTCACAAGGGGAAATGGTTATCATAGGCTTGAGCTGTCAGAACTTGTCATTGTTGACTTCATCAGGTTTCTGGAAAACAAAATTCCCATATATAAGGATTTCTTCACACAATCTGGATTCATTGCAGCATGAGAGTCCAGTATGGACACAGTGCTGCTTCCTAGCGTAATTCTTTAACAATTTTCTTTGTCAAAGTTTGCAGGCATCTCTGAGACATCCTATACTCAAACGTTTTGAAGTATCATGCGATACAGAAAGCATTGCCAATGATGTACGTCTAGCTGTGCATGAGGCTGGGCTCTTCTATTCTTGTCTTGGCTACTGATTAATCTGTATTCTTCTAAAGTATATAATACCAGCCTCTGAAGGTCTGTGGGACTACTGGTTAATTAAGAAAAGGATGGTGAGTTTTCTCCCTATAAAAGGCGTGTACTTGGACACTGCAGTGTAAATCATAGCATTAGCAAGGAAAATAGAGGAAAAAAATAGCAGGTAGTCAAGATATGAGCCACCTAGTAACCCTCTAGCCCTACAATTATATGTGTGTTGTTTTTTTTTTTGTTCAGGAGTTCTCACAAATCAATGGACTCCAGTAAAAAATGGAAAACTACCTCTGCTTATAGGAAACATCTGGCTGACTTACGCAGCTAATGAGGAAAGGTTTGTAAGTAGCATGAGGAGACATTCTTAATAACAAAACGTTTAGGGAACTGGTTATGCACGCTGTGAGCATCTCTTTCACTTCATTCTTGCTGCCTTTTATCTGAAAGCTATTCAGAGGACAAAGCTATATATGAAAAAGAAAGTACATGTTTTGCATACAGAACTGCTGTATATGTTCTGGTCTCATCAGACAGAGTATGTGAAGTAGGGTTCTTGCCCTCAAAACAGTTGAAAACACACTAGGATTTCAAGTGAGGTAGACCTGTCTAGGGATTGATAATGTGTTCTCAGACAAATCACCTGTAGTGGGCTAGAAATGAAATACTTGCCATACTTCAGGTAGCAGGTTTTCTTGTTGGATCCTCCAGAACAGTTAAGATGAAATGACACAGGGGTTTGTTTTTTCCCTACAGAAGTCAGTGAGAAAACTACAATTTGTAACAATAGGGGTTGAACTCATAATTCAGTCATTCATAAAAAGCTTGAATTGTGGGATCTATGGGCGGAAGACCATATCCAGCGCATTAGAATTCAACCTGAATTTCAGATGTGTAGCATCTGTACTTTCATTTGCCTTTGATATGGCTTTAGAAAGCCAACTTAAAAGGGTATGGTGTAGTCACATAACTAAAAGTGCTTTGAAAGCACTACCAAATAGTTTGTTTCAATATTTATTCATTTATTTACACAACTGCAACACAGAAGACCATGTTTTTGGTACGAAAACATATATGGGTTATGTGTGCTGCTGAATGGTTACACTCACTTTAAATCTCTCTTTTTAGCAGAGCTTGCATTTCTGAGAGTCGAGTTTGTCACACCTATGTTCCAAGCACTTGGATTGCTGTTTCCTCAGTTCGTGAACAAGTGGGGCATGATGTGTGAAAAGAGTCTATGAAGAATAGCCATAGTTTACGTTAGTGTATATAGCAATAGTGAAACTTGTAACGTTTATTAAATCAATTAACTGCAAGCTATGTATGTGACAGTTTGAATCGCTTTTTCTTATAAACCTTATTCTGTCTCCTGCCTATTTGTTCCTTTATCCCACAGTCTGGTTCTGCACTGTGGAAATTGCTAGCTTGAGCAAGAGCTGATACAGCCTTTGACTGAGAATAACAATGCTTTACTCCAGGGTATTCCCGGTAACAGCAACAGAGTTGATGCCAGAACCATAAAGCAAACAGCTTGCTTCGAAATAATGATGTTTGTGAGATCTATGTGAAGTAAAATGAGCCACAGGTCTTGGGGAAGAAACAGAAGAGCCCTACGGTGTTTTGCATCATAGTAGAGAAATGCAGAATAACCCTGAATGTTTCATTTCCAAGGAAAAATAAACCCCATGAAAGAAGACAAAATCTGTTCTTTCACCAACAGCAGGTTTACTATTGCTTACACGACAAAGATTTTTAAAAGTCTTTTTCTGGGAATAACTAATATTTCATGTTCAAAGGCTATTAACTCTTCAGTAGTGGCTCGGTCTTTCGTACAACAAGCTAGTGATGGAACCTCTGAGAATGGAACAAGCTTGTACCTGCATTATGTGGAGAAAAGACGTAATATATTCTTTATGTTATAAAATGGTAATCCTATGTCCTGAAAAGACCAAACCAATGAGGAATTTGGCATAAATGTCTAGATTTGTCAAGATCTGATGCCATTATGCCAAAATATTCCTCTTTTGGGAAAGTGTAACATGAAGGATTAAACCATCTCAAAGTTATGCAGTGACTGCTGGAACCTCAGAGCTATTGTTTTTACTGTGTTTCAGCGAAATTTTTTCTTACACTCTACAGTCTTTGTATTAGCTTGGGTTGCATTTGGGTATGAATAGTGCTGACATTATGATCTCTCCATGTCAAGACAGAATTACGTATTCATAGAATCATAGAATATCCCAGGTTGGAAGGGACCCTCATGGATCATCGAGTCCAACTCCTGGCTCCACACAGGACCACCCCAAAATCAGACCCTATGTCTGAGAGCATTGTCCAAACACTCCTTGAACTCCAGCAGGCTCGGTGCTGTGACCACTGCCCTGGGGAGCCTGTTCCAGTGCCCGACCACCCTCTCGGTGAAGAACCTTTCCCTAACACCCAGCCTGAACCTGCCCTGTCACAGCTCCATGCCGTTCCCTCGGGTCCTGTCCCTGTCCCCAGAGAGCAGAGATCAGCGCCTGCCCCTCCGCTCCCCTCGTGAGGAAGCTGCAGGCCGCCATGAGGCCTCCCCTCAGCCTCCTCTTCTCTGGGCTGAACAACCCAAGTGACCTCAGCCGCTCCTCATACGTCTTCCCCTCCAGACCCTTCACCATCTCTGTAGCCCTCCTTTGGACACTCTGACAGTTTCATGCCCTTCTTACACTGTGGCGCCCAAACCCGCACACAGAGCTCGAGGTGAGGCCGCACCAGGCAGAGCAGAGCGGGACAATCCCTCCCCTCGCCCGGCCAGCAGTGCCGTGCCTGATGCACCCAGGGCACAGCTGGCCCTCCTGGCTGCCGGGGCACGCTGCTGGCTCGTGTTCAACTTGACAGTGACCAGAACCCCCAGATCCCTTTGTGTGGGGCTGCTCTCCAGCGTCTCGTTCCCCAGTCTGTACGTACAGCCAGGGTTGCCCTGTCCCAGGTGCAGAATCCGGCACTTGCTCTTGTTAAGCTTCATATGGTTGGTGATTGCCCAGCCCTCTAATTTGTCAAGATCTCTCTGCAAGGCCTCTCTACCCTCGACAGAGTCAACTGCTCTTAACAATTTAGTGTTATCCACAAACCTACTTAGTATACCTTCAAGTCCTGCATCCAAGTCATTTATGAAAACATTTGAGAACTTGATGGATATTGGATCACCACGTTCAACTAGCTGCTCCATTCACATGCGCATAGCTCAACATTTCTCTAAGGTCTGCGGAAGCCAAATAATGGCAATGCCTGTCTATGTACATTACTTGAAAAAAATCCCATTAGCAGCTGACTGGCTGTGACACAAAAAGGGCTGCAGCACTCAACCAGAGCACTTCAGAAATGTGTCCCATTAGGCATTCTTGTCTCCTGCCACTCCAAGCCTGTAGCAGCTCAGACCTCTCTATTCTATGGAGGTTAGAATTAAAAGTGTGTATTGTTCCTCCACAGAGTGGGGGAGTTTGGCTTGCTATTAATGAGAATGCAGTGTGTGGCTCAGAAGGAAGGATAATGTCTCTAGCCTTTAAAAGGATAAAAGGGTTTCTGCCAAAAATCTGAGGGTGTCAGGCAGGGCGTCCAAGCCAGATCTGTCCAAATGCCAAATGCCAAAAAAAAAAAAAAAAAAAAGAGGAAAAAACCACCAACTGAAATAAACACAACACCGAGCTTGTGAGTATGGAAACATGGAGGTTCACACAGCCCGCAACTGCCTCTCTTCATCTTCACAGACTCCAGCTGTTGTTGTAATGTGCATGGAAATTAATCCAAGTAATAAACCTACTGCATTACCATAATTAGGCTGACAACAAGTTAGTGGTTATTGCCCCCTAGCATGCTTAATGAGATTTGCAAGCAGGCTTCATGGAATAAAATACCTTGTTGCTGTTTAGGTTCTCTTAATTTTAAGTGAAAATGGAAACAATTTTGTAATGGACAGACACTATTCTGTAATGCAGTTGTTCTCCTGGGGTCAAAGTGGAAATTATCTAGAAAGAGTAATTCAGATTAAGAATCCAGTTCCTGGAGTTGAAGTTAGGCCTTTACAGTGACAAAGCATAGCGTTATCACTGTGATTTGATGTGTTTTTTTTTTCATTACTCCCCCCCCCATATTGAAGCATGTTTAACATTATTTACACTGCTGAGCAAAGTTCTGTTGTGCACAAAGCTACTTCATAAACAAGACCACTGAGTCATGTTATTCTCCGGTAGGACTGCCTTGCCTCTTCCTAAAGATAAGTTGTGTGACAAGGGAGCTGGATTTGCTGATCTTGAGTAGACTATATTGGTGGTTAAAAAATATCTTTCATAACCAATTTAACATCAAGATAGTCCACTGGGCTTCACGTTTGACTTGTTTAGACTGAGGTTTGTTTGACTTTTGTGTTCTTATTTACAGAAGTATTTTGATACTCCATTGAAGATAAGGCCCCAAATCTGTATGACAGTTGCTGCTCCAGAGTGTAGTATGTAAATAAGTTAGGACAGATGCATGAGGAGTCACAGCAGCTGCAAGGTTTCACATCAGGTAGCTCAGCAAGAGAGCTTAATAAATGCAGAACAAGGAAAACAGTGCTGAAGAAAAAAATCTTGCATCCACAACCCAGCAGATTTGCTTGCCAGTGGTACAGCGGCATCGCTGAGCAAAGAAGCAAGCCTTTCTGGGGTGTTGGTTTCACGTTTCTCTCTTGAAGAAACTCCCTTACAACACCAGGTGTCACTATAACAAAGCGAAAACGTTGGCTTGGAAGTTGGCTTCGTAGGACGTGGTGATAGTAGCTTTTAAAACCACCGGTGACCTCAGGGCTGGGTATCCTGAAGACGCTTTTTTTTCATATGCCAGAGCTGGCTGGCCAGCTTTTGCCTCTCAAATATAAAGCTCTCCCTGATCTGTGCAGCAAGTTATGGATATTCTGCACTTCTAGCAAGTGGTTACAGCTGCTCAGGTGAGGGGCTGGGATCAACTGCAGACACCTAATCTGGGAACTCTGCTTTTAATTTTGAATCTGATTTTAGGGAAAACTTAAAAAGCCATGCCTCCCAGCCTGGCCTATACACTGGTAGCTGCAATAATGCACACAGGCAAATAGTGGATTTTCAAAAGACAGGGTTACTCTAGCCTGATATCATGTGAATATAAGTGCATAAACCACATACAAATCACACCTACAGAAAGGATTACACATTGTTATGTTAACTTCAGCTCCTGAATTTCCTCAGTAGTCTTAGAAAACTGGCATAGAGTGCTTAAGATAGGAAAAAAAAAAAAAAAGGGAAACTAAAAATGAAAAACGTTGCCACCAAACAACATTTCACTGGGAATATGTGTTTTCAACAGCAGCTTCTCAGGAGCACTTCTGAGCTGTCAGTAAGCAGGGCCTAAAGTAGGTGTGTGTCAGGAAAAAAAAAAAAAATTCTTCAGTTAGCCAAGAACAAAAGCAGATGAAAAAGAGTAAGATTGACTTTTCATGTTAAACTCTAAACAAGCACCTGCTTATCTGGCATGGTGGGTCAGCCTTGGCTAATTGCCGAATGCCTACACAGCAACTCACTTGCTCCCCCCTGCTGCAGGATGGGGAGAAAGTAGAAGGAAGGCAAGAAGACTTGTGGATTGAGATAAGGACAGTTTAACACAGAAAGCCAAAGCTCTGTATGCAAGCTAAGGAAAAGGAGGAATTCATTCGCTGCTTCTCATTGTCAGTCAGGTGTTTAGCAACTCCCTGGAAAGCAGGGCTTCAACAACTGTAACAGTTGCTTGAGAAGACAAACATCATAAAACAACTCCCTCTTCCTTCTCATTTCCTTGAGCTTTACTGCTGAGCTTGGCATGGAAGGTGTGGAATATCCCTTTGGTTCATTTGGGTCAGCTGTCCTGCATACCCTCCCAGCCCCTTGCCCATGCCCAGCCTATTTCTTGAGGGGTGACAGAATAAGAAAGAGTGAAAGCCTTGATGCTGTGCAAGCAGTGTCCAGAAGCAGCTGAAACATCAGTGTGTTATCAACACTGTTGTGGTCACAAATCCAAAGCACAGCTGCTATGGCTATGGGCTGCTATGAAGACAATGAATTCCATCCCAGCCAGACTCAGTACCTTTACATACTGAGTTTGCCTTCTGAATTGTCTCTAAGTTACAGCAATCTCAGTTCTGCATACCAAAAATATAAATTATGGTAACATTGCCAATGCTGACATTTCTAGGCACAGATTGAGCAAATCTGTAAGAAAATTTGTGAGCATACACATAGGGATCCACATACATCAAACTGATGAAATGCTTGTCATTCACTGAAAGTTAGTTGATGTATTCACTAAACGGTAAAATGCATGATAAGCAAATCATTTATTGAAAGAAAGATCTTAAAAACAACAACAAAACCACATTGGTTAGGTATTTGAAGGCTGTGGAAAAAAAAAAAAATTACCCATAATGTGCTGCATGCTTATGATGTGAATATTTGGAATCAATGAATGACATTTGTGGAGGGGAGGTGGTTTGTGTTTTCTCTTTTAGAGGTTCCTGAATCACTTCACTTCATGGAAGTGTGTCTTCTGGAGAAATTTGAATATGAGGGTGGTCATGAGCAGGACAAGCTACAACCGTAAGTACTTGGGGCTAGAAATCTGAAAACTATTTACTGGCCAGTCCTGAAAACTGAACTCTTTTTTTTATTCCTTTTGCAATTAATTTCATACTCTGATCAGTAATCACTGACAATTAGCCATATGCATAAAAGCATCCACTTAATTAGTATTAAAGGTCTGTATAGTACTGCATAGAGCAGCACAGCACAACATTTTTTGTTCTGGGAAGTACTGGGTTTTCTGAGAATTACAGAATTGTTCATTTACCTTGGGGCAAGCCCAGAATGTATAACAAGAAGTGGGAGTTTGGCTACTAAACCTAATGGTCTCTGGAGCTTACATTTTCAGATTTGTAGTGTGGTAGTGATTATTTTGACTATGAAGCCTTGTGCAATTCTACGCATTTAGAACACACTTTATCTTCACTGAGAAGGCCTCACGGGCATGTGGAGTATCACTATAATATTATGATTCAAAAGGGTATTTGCTCACAAATGGTAACAATCTGGTTAATCCAAACTGGTCACAAAGAAATTACCTTGAAAAGCTCCTGCATCAGGTGTGAAGTTTTCTTGGAGGGAAGGCTGTTGCTCCAGAGGTCTCAACTCTCAGACAAAGTAGGTTTTTGTGTAAATCTCTTTCCAAACCAACAAACTGATATAACTCCTACTCACTTCTGAAGCGAATTCTCTGAGCCAAATCTCAGGGCTGCTGAACTGACGGATGTGTCTTCTGATGGTGCAAGACTTAGGGGCAGAGTGAAGTTGGATGTTTCTGCTTTCTTAGCCATGTTTTTGTTTTTCTAACCCTTTCTCAGGGTGTGGCAGCTACAAAGATTTCCAACAGGGAGGATGTCTCTCCTGTTACTGACCAGACTCTCTACCCCACCTCTGTGTGCTATACAGCGGCCAAGGTCTATACAATTTTTCTCCTGAATCACTACCTCCCCTGTTTGGATGGTTTTAATGCAGAGAGGCTTGACTGTTTTTGCCGCTGAGGGTATTTCATGTACTGAAAGCAAATTAGATGAAATTTAATAGCATCAGTTAAATCTTCTCTTAATTCACCAATAATTTTTTGTTGTGATCTTAAACCATTTCTATGGTAACAGCAGAACAGTATTTCTATATTTGTAACATCACACTGGGGGTGGGCATCAGTGTTCTTCTCTGTTGAAAGGTGTTTGAAACTGAACCTGTATAGTTAAGTCTAAGACTTGCTTAAAACATAAGATAGGTTTTTTACTGTTTGGCTTTGCAGAGGAGATACAGTAGACAAAAATATAATTTTTGTTCACAAGTGTGTTCACGAACCACTTGCCTTAACTGCAGTTAATGTGAGTTAGCGGCACAAGCAATGACTCAGCTGTTAAGAACTCTTCCTTTACATAGTGGAAAGTGTAAGATTGTCAAAGTCAAATGTCTAGTCACAGTCACAACTGATAATGTCACCATGTTTATGCCATTAATTATGATGCAAGCAAACATTTATAATTAAGGACCAAATCAAAAGCACGAAATGAAAATGTGCGTGAAACCTACCACATTCACAATGTAGTTCTGTGTTACTGCTAGTATTAATATCAAATGTACAAATAAAAATTTTGATATTAAAATTAAGTAAAATTAGTACTTTTATCACAGAATAAATCTGATGGTGTCTCATCAGATATTCTAAATACGTACATTCTTAGTGCTTTTTAAAATGGACAATGCTGTTGGTTAGGTCCCTTAAGTTCTGAAAGCAGAGTTTTTCCAAGGAATATTTGAGTTTGATCCACAGTGCTTCTTGTGTTGCAAATACATGCAGGTAAGAGCATAGGACATCACATAAATAAACTGTGTATGGAACAAAATACTGTTACTGCAAGTGCATGAAGACAGAGCAAGTCATGTTTTGTAGAGAGATATAACATGACTTTGTAGGAATTGGATTTAACGTAGGAAAATCCTTTCTCTCTGGAAATACTTCCTGGGTTAGATAGAATAGTATGTCACAGGAGGACTCCTTTTGCTTATCAAATGGCAGACATTTGTATTTGTTGATTTCTGAATTTGTATCTAATAAAAGATAATATATCCCCTACAGACCTAAACATATTTTTAGCATTGCATCATTTTGTGCAGCCAGAACCTATGTATTGCCAGTATGGTCTAGCAGGAAATGGTTTATCTGACATAGCTGATCAGGCAGGAAATAGTAAAAGAAAACTGTGTTCTCCTCTGTAAATTTTTTCTTGATTAAGTAAGAAAATATATGGCAAGGTGACAATGTTGTATGGTACAATGTTTCATACATTTACAAAGGCAAGGTACCCAAAAGGCATGCAAATAAGCTAATGATGTAATTGCAATACGGAGTTATTGCTGCTTGTATGAGTTGGTTGGAAGTTTCAGTGAAGAGTTAATTTTTGGATAGGTATTTCCTGGTCAATTAAGCCAGATCACTCAATTATATTGAAGAATTGGAGTTGAGGAGTTTCTTAAGTTCAAGCAGAATAAAGATGGAAGGAAGTTCCTTTCCTAGAGTAACCAGCTCTTTTACTTCCTAATTAGGAGTGACTTGATGAGAATTTGAGCAAGTGACAGAGGAGGAAAGGAAAGTCCTTCCTTTGGCTGGTAGATACAAATTAATGAATAGAAATACTGCTTTCATGAACACTCTCTTAATCATCATTTTCAGACTTTAACTTCTTTACTAGCAATTTTTTCCTAACATTGAAGGCAGCTACAAGAATGAGCATATATTAATGCAGGAGGCCTATAAAACACCCTATGCGTCATAAGCTACTCACCTTAAACGCTTAAACAGTCCTCTTGGCCTTGTGCCAAAAATCTGTTGGACTTGTATTTCACCTTATGAAAAAGAACTCACATTGTGCTTGTGCCAATTAAAAAAAAAAAAAAAAAAGCCTTGACTTCGTTAGTTCATTTTCTTCTGCTCTTTTTTCAGTTCTTTTCTTTTACAATTGTTGTTTTCCAGAGTTCAGGAACACTCAGAATAATTTTTGTGTTTTTTCACAGTTAAAGAAGGTCCATTCATTTGAACAGTTTTACTGAGGCAGGGCTAACCCCAAGTATAACATAGTTTCTGTGGGGTGGGCCACTTAAAGGACAAAAAAAAATTATGTTCCTTCCCTGTTTCTGGTTTAGAAGTAAGTAACCATGGTGACAGCAAAAGCTTAACTTCTGAACAGGTTTGGTGATTGTCATCATTCACAGCTTTGCTCCCTCCTTAACCCCCCCCCAAAAAAATTACCTTGCCAAAGTAATTCCACTGCTTTGTTAACTTGATGCTAACAGCAAAGCTTGTTATAATTCATCCCCGCTTTAAACTGAAGCTATTGTATCATGCAGCAGATTATCTCTAATCTCATATCTACATGGTAATTCTGATGATAAACTGAAAAAAGCTGACCAGACTAGTCCAAAGAACTTTCTCCAGGAGCAAGAAAAGGCATTCAAAATCACCTTTATGACTGGTGAGTCATAGAATCATAGAATCATTTAGGCTGGAAAAGACCTCTGAGATCATCCAGTCCAACCATTAACCCAGCACTGCCAAGTCTACCACTAAACCATGTCCCTAAGCACCACATCTACACGTCTTTTGAAGCCCTCCAGGGCTGGCAACTCAACCACTTCCCTGGGCAGCCTGTTCCAATGCTTCACAACCCTTTCAGTGAAGAAATTTTTCCTAATATCCTACCTAAACCTCCCCTGGTGCAACTTGAGGCCATTTCCTCTAGTCTTACTGTTTGTTGCTTGGGACAAGAGACCAATCCCCACTTTGCTACAGCCTCCTTTAAGGTAGTTGTATAAAGCAATAAGGTCCTATGCTCCTTTCCCAGGCTGTGCTGGTAGCTCCACACAAGAAGCTCACTGGTATGCCCCTTCAAGTTGACCAACTCACTTTTGCCACGAGTCTGGGGTTGGTGAGTGCTCAGCAGGTTTGTACCCAACATGGCAAGCGTCTCCAGGAACACTGTTGTGCTGGGAGGCCTCACTTGTGAAGGCCAGGGGGAAAGTGATGCCCAGAGAGATGCTGGCTGCGGCCATGTGGGCAGCAGAAGGAGCCCATCACACCCCAGCCCAGCTGGCTCTGTGGAACTACAGAGCAGACACTGTCCCCAGCCGTCCCCAACAAGAGACACTGGCTTGCTTCATTTGGAGATGCATACTGGTTCCTCTTGTCCAGTGAGGAATCATGCCTAAAACTGACAATTAATCCCCCCAGAATTGTTTTTCTGTATTCCCAATGTTTATAATATCTGTGTTCACATGAACCCTTTTTGCATGGTGGCTTACGTGCACTGTGCACATTCACTATATGGAAAATCAGACAGGTTTCCGCATTTTGTCCCCCTTAGTAAGAGTATAAAGTGTGAGATATCGGATCTGCAGATGATCTTTATAACCTTTAATATGTCTCCATAAATGGCCTTGCAAAAATGTGAGGCCTACCTGTAAAACATTCTGTTTACAGAAAGTGAACCCAGATGTGTCAGATTATGTGGCTCTGTCTAACAAACCTGGAACATCACCTGGTTAGCTGGTTTAGTATCATTATTGATGGCTGAGATCAGATGATGGGAAAATATCTTTTTTTTTTTTTCCTTGCTACTATGGCTTGTACACCTCTTGGAAAAGTGTAAAAACAGAACTTCTGTATAAAACTGCTTTTATCTCAAAACAAACATGCTCTTATTCCTTCAGTTGCAATTAGCTAATCTGAAAATCTCACTTAGCTTAAAAAGAAAAAAGAAACAGAATGATCAAATTAGCCATGATACCATTTTCCAGAATCATTTTTCAAAGAATCTTCCAGGTCTTTAACTACCTTAGTTATACAATAATCCTGAAAGACAGGGAGAAAAAAACCTTGGGAATGGGGTTAGAATAAAGGTCTCATAGTGATTTAGTTGTATACTTGTGCACAAAACATTTTTTCAAGCAGTTTCTGTACAGCCTTTTTTAAAAAGGACAGAAATTCACCACAGACGAAACTTCTTTAAACAAAGTCTCAGACAAGGAGGGAACTTGCATTTAAATATACGCTGAAGTGAAAAAAGGAAATCGAGGCTTCTTGTTGTTGTAATCCAGATTTCATATAAAGAGTGAAACAGTTCATCTCTGTAGGGCTGTGATTGCATTAACACCAGAGGCAGAGAGAGTGCTGCATTACTGGATTTTGGTGCAGGATGAGCAATGAACAAAGGATGCTGCTAGCTATAAGAATTTTTCCTGAAGCAGCTGTCAACCCCACACAATGCTTGCAGTTACAGGGATTATCTGGACCATTGGTAAAAATTGTATTTTATTGTTGTAAGTAACACGAACACAGTAAGTTATCCTTCCTTCATTACTGGCCAATGGAAATTACATTTTGTGGCTGTGGAAGAAAAGGAGGTCAGTGTGGTTTTGGGGGCCCAAGAAGGCTTTTGTGGTCCTATCCAGATAAACAGGAAGATTCTCCTCACTTCCCCATGCGTGTTGTGAGTACAGTTCTGGCCGGAGTGGGGACAGCTGAGCAGGTGGGTGGGCAGGCAGCAGGAGCAGGTCAGGCTAGGTGATCACTTCCCTTTCCCTATACCCAAAGCCAGTGGGGAGTAAAACTGGAGATGCGTGAGTGGGGATAAAAATAGGGGATATAAATTGAGCTCTCATTCTTTTGAGAGTATGTCAAACCCTACCAGCCCCAAGCTGAAGATAATCTCCCCAAACACTTGCCGCTGCCTGATGGTTCGTTTCTTGGCTTCAGCTAAGCCTTCCCCTGCAGCACTTGTCACTGAGCTTTAACAGAATCTAAGTTACCAGGTGAGAGAGGCCATCTGTCTGGGAAGCCAGTTCCTTGTTTGGTTTATAATGCAAGGACTGCTTTGGAGATGACAATTTTGTTTTATTCCTTGCATTTCACAACTACAATGTTACAGAAAACATACATTTTAGCATTTTTCTTGTATGCTATCTTTCGAAATATATCTAAACCAATTCCCTTAATTTAAAAAGATGTTAGAGCGCCTAGCATTTTAAATCCCCTAGCCCATAGATGTTCCAGTCATTTTGTGTAGAAAACAAATGTGTGTTTGACTGAAGTCTCCTTCCTCCATTTGAACAAAGCTGAAGTAATTTTTTGAGAAATGGAATAATACCTTTTTCTAAGAAGTGGAAACTTTATTTTTTAATACACTTCCTGAGCGACAAGGAAGACAAAATGATATCCGAAAAATAAAAAAATAAAAAAAAAATACACCAGTCTTTGAATTAATGAGGGTATTTTATTCTCCACTAAACATGTATGGCTGCTTGATGAAAAGAGACTTAAAAGGATGACTCAGAGAAAAAAGATGTGAGCACAGAAAATCTGTGCTAGAGTCTGAAGATACCCTGCATGTTCCTGTTCTATTTAATGTTTCATCAAGCTCTTCTGAATTTAGGGTGTGGGAGATTTCTGAGGGAAGTGGTTTGGTGGGAGGGAGCACTTTTATTCTTTCTTTTTCTGTGGAAACTTCACCACAAAATAAGCTTTGAATTAGACAGAGCCTTACTTTTTCTCAGGTTGGATCTGGACTCATTTGAAATTCTTTTCAGTAAGTCACAGTCTTACTTCAACAGAAACCTCTGCATTGCAAAACATGCTTTGTTAATGAAATGAAACACTACTCTTTCTTTTAGCATCAAGACCTGTGAGTTACTTTGTTCCATTTGCCTTGCAGCCTGACATAGCACAAGACTGAGTGATGTAAGGCAGGAGGTGATGGATTTTGTAATGTTTGTTTGTTTGGTGTAGTTGCATAAAAACAGTAGAACTAAGACAAAGACATTCAGCGTGTGACTATTAGAAGAAATCCGATAACGGCTACCTAATAGGTAACACCGTTCTGGCAAACCAATAACACGCGTCTGGAAGAGCCGCAATGGCCTATTTTTCATCTACAAAAATGGGAAACATTTTTTTGGATCAAATCAGCCAAATTTGTTTCTGCTTTCTTTCATGAAAGAGGTCTTGAGCCTGGCCTGATCCTGATCTCAGAGACCTAAAGCCAACAAAGACTGTGAATATCTGAGCTAGAAAAGAAACATGTGGTATGGCATATGTAAGAACCGACCAATTATATTTGATTAGTGCTTGATTTTTAGCTGTTAACAGATTGCTTACTAGTTCAATATAAATCAAAGCACAGCAGAAGTTTTGAGGCTTGCCTGATCCCATCATGTCAATCCACTCTCACCTAATAATAACAGTTGCAACAACACCAAAATACTCGTAATACACAGGTGGTTAGCCACTATATCAGCCTGTTGTTCATGTCCCTACAATGTTCTTTATGCTTTAATACAGCAGGGACCTGCAATAAACATTACCACAGGGAGTATGTGAGGAGCAAACCTTCCTCCCACAGATAATGTCTTTTACAGCTGGTTTTATCAACCCTGACATATTTGTTTTCCAGTGTTATGCACACTAATATTCAAATCTTTCGCAGAATTAACAGAATATAAACACTATCATGATTACCATGGTTACATTATTATTACAATTTAACCTTGCAGATGGCTTTTGAAAATGTTGGTACCAGAAGTGCTGGTAATCAGCCCAAGTGGTCTAACTGTAGCTTCTTCTGAATAACAGAACAATACTTACAATTCAGCCTTGTACAGCAAAACAACAAATCTTCTGATTCATTGGGACTACACTTCTCTGACTGCACTTCCAAAAACTGAAAAAAGGTCAAAAGTTACCTTATGGAGTCTGGAGGCTGCTGCTGACGTGGGATGACCTGCCATCCCAGCCCACATTGGGGAACTTGCCGGGCACTGCATCACCACCATCACTGCACAGCTTTTAACAAAGACTCTGCACCCTGCTGTGACCAACACCACGAGCCTCTGAGAAGTCTCCATTCGCCGTGCCCTTGGAGCCAGTGGAACATTATGCTCAGAGTCTTGCTTATGGGCAAAGAGGAAGTTTATCTCATATACAACTAAAGCCCAAACATTGTTGTTAGGATGATGGAAATCTTAATAGTTTAATTCAAAATCATTAGTCCTCTAGATCTAGTTATTACAGAAAATGAAAGAATAATATTGCAGTTGGAAACTTCTGCATGAAAAATTCTCAGTAATAATACAATTGAAAACGCAACACACACACACACACACACACACACACACACACACACACACACACACACACACACTCTTTATAGTTACTAAGCCTTTTTTCCTGGTGTTATGCTCACCTTTCCACTGCTACTCTGCATCTTGAACTCAATAGCTTTGGACCCCTGGAAAGGGCAATACCAGCCTGCTTTGTTCTTTGGGAGGAAAATGATGTCGATGTTGCTGGTTTCTTCTTTTTCTCCCCAGGATCCACTTGAGGTCATTTGTATGTTTGCTAACATGTTTTTACATCTGCCTTCAGTGGTCTGTAGCACCACGCTACGTCCAAATTTACTATGTGCTCGTTACTTATGTTAGTTACGATTTCTTTGTTCTCTTTGTTATCCCTAAAGCCACTTCTGGCCATCTCTGGGTCTGCACCTCTTTAACTAATCATGGGTGAGTTGTTCATAGGTGCAGGGTCTCCAGTGCCAAGCCTGTGCTCTCTCTCTTATCACCCCATGCCTGTACTTCTCTGCACTACATCTTGTGCCTCACTTCTCAAGGCTTCTGCTCTCCTACCAAGCCTGCACTTCTCTATGCTGTGTCATTGTGTTAGAGGTGAAAATATCTTATTCTGCATGGAATAACTACTTGTTACTGCTATCTGTATAAAACTGTGGTTGTACTATACAAAAGTAAAACAAATTAGTAATCAACATCTGGTTACTTAAAGAAATTGCTTCCACAATCAAGTAAAACAAAGCTGCAAGTCATGAAAAGTTCAGACAATGCAAACCTGACAGGACTCAGCCCTGAGGCTTCCAAGGTCAGTACACAGCATGAAGAGTGTGACCAGCAATAGCAAGGCTGTATAACAGGGCTGCATGGTGTGACAACTGTTGTGACTATCTCAGCTGTCTCTGTTTGCCTGGGCACTGTGCTCATGCTGACCAGTAAGACTGTTCCTTGCCAGGCAGCAGCTGACGTGGTGTTTGACACTCCCCAGTTGACAACCAGATACAGAAAAATGGGACAAAATCACAGCTTTTGAAGTTCTGCCCCTTTGGCTTTGGTTTGCTAAGTCAGTCATCATCTTGTAAAGGATTGGCTCCATTTCCCTCACAGTCCACAGAAGCACGGCATATCTGTGTTGGACAGGACCACTGGATCCAACTCCATGCACAATGCAAGGTCCACTAAGAAGGTCTATTAAGCACCTCGGAGCTTTGTCCAGTCGATGTTTGCCTACGTCCAAGAGTGGAGACCATCCTCTCTGGACAAGCTGTTCCAGTGTTTGACCACCCTTCTTGAGAAGAATTGTTTCCATATATCCACTTTAAATTTCATTTGCTACAAGTGAAATTCCTTCTTGACTATTATGACCAGCATATACAGTCAAATGTCTTTCCAGATAGTATCACTAAGATGCCCCTATTCTCTTGGAAAGTATGTCTCCCGCCATATTTGATACTCATTTTTGTCTTTTTCATGGTTGCAGCACTTTAGTGGCTCACAAACATTCTATTTTTCATCATCTTCTCCTTCTCATATAGTCTTCATCTATATTGAATTGATATCATTAATACAGTCCACTTCCTCCTGAACGATAAACTTTTCTTTTTAAGAATTATAATGACTCCTAATTGTCGACAAATATCAGCAGGCATAATTTCGGAGATGAAACTGCTCAATGAAAATATTAGCAGAAAGACCGGTCCCAGAAAAGCGATGGAATTTGAGTTCCAGTATTGACATCTCCCCAGCCTGAAGGAGGAACTATTAATTCAGTCTTTAGTTCTGTCTCCTTTAACCAATTCCTAATCACCTTACAGTTTTTATCAGTAGTATTCATCTTCTCCAGCTCCTATGTGTCATGACTCAGGTATCATAACTAGAAAAAAAAGAAAAAAAGGATCTTTGTTTTTCTTTGTTTTTATTTATTTATTTATTTATTTATTATTATTATTATTTATTTTGGACATAACTTTCCAGTCTCACCTGGTCTGAGCCACTTGGAAAGATCCCATTACACAAAATCACAGAATCACAGACCACAGTTGAGGTTGGAAGGGGCCTCTGGATGTCATCTGGTGCAACTCCCCTGCTCAAGTAGGGACACCCAGAGCAGGTTGCCCAGGACCACATCCAGGAGGCTTTTGGAGATCTCCAAAGAGCGACACTCCACATTTCTGCCACCTCTACCTTAAAAAAGCTAAATGCCAAATACTGCAAAACCATTCTCATCTGTAAAACTCTGAACAGGGGAGAGGTAACAGTTCTCGAAGATATTTATTAGAACTGGAAAAAAAATGACTTTTGCTTGGTCTCAAGAAGCAGGAATAGTATGTAGCTATCTGGATACTCCAGGTCTGGATCAAGGAAGAGAAACAGAACTTGAGATAATAGGATAGATGGATGGATCTTTAGCATGTATGACTTCATGATTACAAGTATAAATAATATGCATTGTGAATGGCCATGCAACATTTTCACTTTAGGGAAAGAAAAAAACCCAAAATGTATATTATTTTAATTCTCAGCCTTGCCCTGTATAAAATTTTCGATGCGATTCCAAATTAACTTTAGAAAAAGCTCATGAGGTAAAAGAGGTATCCTGTTTTACCTTAAGTCTTACTCAGTAAAGAAATGTTCTAGGAAAATAACATTTTCAAGATGAGTGTCTTTTTCCACTGCTATAAGTCTAGTGATCTCCGTGTGACTGTCCAACTCCAGTCATGTACATGCAAATGAACAAATAAAAATAGCAAGTGGCTCAATGGTTATGCTTTACATTTTTACTTTCAGGATTAAAATAGAAAACACAACTCTCTATTGTGTTAAAATAAAATGAGGGAGAATAATGTCAGGCTGACAAATTATGTGTGTTCAATGTGCCTTTTATTCAATTCTGGTAAAACGGTATTATCTAAGCAATGGTTATATCACTTCAAACCCTCCAGAAAGCATGAAGCACATATTTATTTCCTAGACAAACTTAGCTGAGTTAATAATAGGAAATTAGTTGGTTGGTTGTTTCACAGAAATTTCTTGTGGGGGACAAATGGATGCACTTATATTTTCCAGTTTGATTTTAGGTAGTGATTGTGCTTAATGTTCTGTATAGCTGTTTCTCTTTCTCATGCTTTACACTGCAAATTGGAGTGATTTTATAGGGGGGAAAAAAAAAAAGAACAAGAAGAAAATAATTCTGAAGAAACATGGTGTGTTCTTCTTTCCTTCCAGGAACTGAAAACTGCAAGGTTAAGTCTTTTGAAGACAGCTTTCTTTTGGAGTTACTATCACTAGTTCAGCCTTTAAAAAGTGCTCAAATACCTGTCTGACATTAATAACACTTTTTTCCCATACGCAGAAAGGTAAGCATCAGAGCACAGACCTTGGACATCAAGCACAAAAACTTTGCCTTATTCAGGGAACTTGTAGGTGGGATCCCATAGGAGACAGCTCTGAAGAGTAAGGGAGCCCTTTGAGGACAGGACACTCCAAGTGTAAGAATGGTCCATCCTCAAGACAACAAGATGTTTCAGGAGGCCAGCTTGGCTAAGCAAGGAAGTCACAGCACAGCTCCAATACAAAAAGGCAGCATACAGAATGGGTAGCAAAGAGAGGCTACAAGAGAGGAATCAAGAAACACTGCCCAGGCATGCAGAGACAGTGTCAGGGAAACCAAAACTCAGCTGGATCTGAGATTTGCAAGGGATGTCAAGGGCAGCAAGAGCTTCTACTGCTGCATTAGTCATAAAAGGCTGACCAAGGAAAATGTGGGTGCATTGCAGGATGGGATGGGTGATTTAGTGAGAGCAGACACAGATAAGGCAGAGGTCCTCACTGCCAGCAAGGTCTGCCAGGCTTCTGCGCTTAGTGACAGGGCTCAAGGAGGAGAGGAGCTACCGGCGAGGGATAGTGGTCGAGCCAGGGATTGCTTAGGAGCACTGGAGCCACACACGGCCCTGGGACCCATCTGGCTGCACCCCAGGGTGCTGGTGGAGCTGGCTGATGCCCTTGTACGGCTGCTGTCCGTCAGCTCTGAAAGGTCATGGAGATCAGGGGAGGTCCCCAACCGCTGGAGAAAGGCAAATGTCACACCTGCCTTCAAAAAGGGCAAAAGGCAACCCGAGGAACCGCAGGCCGGTCGGCCTCCCTTCAGTCCCAGGTAAGATCAAGGAGCGAGTCCTCCTGGAGCCCGTGTCAGGGCACGTGAGGGAGATGACAGCGGCTGGGAGCAGTCACCTGGTTCATCCGGCAGAAGGGGCGGCTTCGGGGGCACCCGGCAGCAGCCCCGGCACCGGCGGGAGGGGACGGAGGAGACGCAGCCGGGGTCTGCGCAGCGGTGCGTGGCGGGAGGGCGAGAGGCAGGGCACGAGCTGAGGCACGGGAGGCTCCGGCCGGAGATGAGGAGAGGCCTCTTCCCCACCAGGACAGCCCGGCCACGGAGCCAGGGCCCGGGCAGGTCGGGCGTCTCCAGCCGGGGGGTTTCGCACCCCAGCCAGGTGAAGCCCTGATAAAATCTCATCTCCTTGCTGTCCCTGCTTCGAGCAGGATCTTGGACACAAGAACTCCTGAGGCCCCTTCTAACCTGAATCTCCTAAGATCCTGTCATCCTAACAGGCTGTCAGCAGCTGCTGTGTTCTGAGAAATGTTCCTTCCTATGGTTAATATTTTAACTGCTATGTTAGTACAAAAGCCCCAAACATGAGTCTGCAGTCCTTCCCGTAGGAACAGAAGTACCCAGTTCTGCAAGGAAGACTTGCCTGTTTTTTTCACCGTTCTTTCATATGCCTTTTGTCACAAGTGCTTACAGCATGTTCAGTTTCAAATGACCAGTACAGCTGTTAAAAAGTACCTGGGCAGAAACTCAGGCATATACGTTCAGGTAGGACCTTGTAAGGATGTGGTGGACTCCTGGATCAAAGTGAGCACAGGCACAAATCAGCCAAAGCAGATAGCAGTGCTAAAAGGCATCGTCCTATATCTGAGAGAGCCAGGCACAATAATTTCAGCGCCGGTAGTGCAGACTGAGCTGTTTATTTCAGGAAAAGCTGCACTGCATGCTGGGCATTTACAAAACTGGGCTATCATTGCAGTGACAGCAGGGTTAGATTTTGACATTGGGCTGACACTGCAGATGGCTCACACTGTGCACAACAGTTCTCCAGAAAGTATAAGACTCAGACTACCGTGGAAATCCTATTAGCTAGAGCAATATGGAAGTTTCCCCAGCAGAGGAATCATGGGAGAAAACTGTCTCTGCTGGTTAACATGAGCACAGCCATTTATAAATGTGATTTCAAGTCCATTCTCCTTTCTCAGCCCCTTTCCCACTTCTCATTCAAGCATCTTGTTAATATGATGTATAAATAAGAAGGATAAACTGTGAAAGAGTTTGTCACAGACTGATAAGCATTGCTATATATCAACAAAAGGGCATTGCTGCTGTGAACCTGAAAGTTATAAAGTGCCCTGCCAGACCCATGAGCAACAATTCAGACCACAACCTGTGTTTGAACTGCCTGAATCCAAGAAGGTGGATTTGTGCACATCCAGAAAATGGAACTCTTTTGGGAACATTGCAAAATTTTCTTTTGATGATCATTTAGATATGTCTTCGTGAGAACTATTTATTTAAAACTGACTGGTTTACCTCCGTTTTTATTCATTGTTTTATCGTCATGGAAATCCACACTGCTGATCAAACAAAATGCCTCTAATGTCTACTCAGCTTCTAGGTTTGAGTATTATGTTAGCAGTTGTAACTATTTGTAACCAGTCCTTCTGGCTGTTAAGCAAATAAAAAGAGGACCTGGTTTTGTGCCATTGGCCTCTGCACAAGCCAGAAGAGTAAAACAGATGGAAAGTTTTCCATACATCTGCAGCCACAGAACTGTTCCTGTGAGGGCAGCAGCATAAAACAGGCTTAGTGCAGTATCTGAAGGCATGATCTGATGGTATGCTCTTTTCATGCTTGTAGGCCTTGCCCATTTTCATCGAGCCTCTTAGTGCTTCAGTATATAACAAACTTAGAAAAAAATAGTGAAGCAATTTTCTCCCCCTTCCTTCCAGCAAGTAGAAGTCATTTACTCCATACAATTTGAAGAAAATATGAATGGTTTACCAAAGAAAACTAAAATGATTAAATACATCTTACTTATAGGCAGAGCTGAACTGCTGCTATTCTTTTGCAATTCACAAATCTACTATTCCTTGACCAGCAGCAATGTAAGCTCATCTACTCCACCCTTTACTGTAGCCTCTTGAATGCTGACAGTATATGGCATCCATAATCATGTAGACTGAGCACAAAAATTCCCATTCTACCCTACAGTATGCTTTCTTAAAGGAGTATACATGCTGTTAAGAGCCTCGTACTGAGTTACAGAGGCTCTGTATCCTGGTACCATGTTTTGGGAACATTCAGATCTCTGCCACTGTTTCCTTTGTAATAATTAAAACAAATAAAAATGTGTTAGTTTTGATAGCAATATTTAAATTTGGAAATATATAAAAAGCAGCCATCAATACAGCAATAATAGCTGGGACACCTAACTACAGTTTTAGTGTTGCACAAATTGAAAAAAAAAAAAAAAGATATTTCAATTATAATTAATTGCTAAAAGAAATCAGCATGATTTCAAACCTGCTGGTGCATGGAAAGAATTGTATCTGTATATGAGGAATTTTACTTCAGCCATAAACCAAGAGACCTTGCTCATTTGATCTAAGAGATGTCTTTGAATACATTTAGGCTAAAAATTAGAAGAAAAATTCTTTCCCTTAGAGAAATGAGGACCTGGGGTATCTGCCACTTCACAGGAGTCAGGACTGGAATCCTACCTAGCTTTAAGATGGCAATTGATATTGCAAGGATTTACGGGACTTCATGAGGTGGTATCGGATGGCTGATCTCAGTGATTGAGGAGGTCCTTCCTGCTGCTGTGTTACCATAAAAATAGTAATTCTTTAAATGATTATACAATTAAGTCTGGGATGATAATAGCTTTATATGTACTAGGAAGAAGCTTACTGTTTCCAGCAAAAAATAATTACAAAACTACCCTAGAAAGTAACAGACAATGGGAAGTATCTGTCTTTAAGCACTTAACTGCGATTTTTCATTGATGATGCAGTATGACAATGCTCCTAACTTTATCAGCTAATCCCTCCCTCTGTTCCTTAATAATGACATGAATTGTGCTACTTTCCCCTTCACTGTTATGTCTGCCTTTCTACTCAATGCTGGTGAGGCCACACCCAGAGTACTGGTGTAAGTCCAGATCTGGGCTCCCCAGTACATGAGAGACGAGGAGCTGCTGGAGAGAGTCCAAGGAAGGGCCACAAAGATAACTGAGGGACTGGAGCACCTCTCCTGTGAGGAAAAGCTGAGAGAACTGGGACCATTCAGCCTGGAGATGAGAAGGCTCAGAGGAGATCTTATTAATGTCTATAAATATCTGAAGGGAGGATGCAGAGAGGACAGATCCAGACTCTTCTCAGTGGTGGCCAGTGACAGGACAAGAGGCAATGGGCACTAACTGGCACACAAGAGGTTCCTTCTGAACACCAGGAAATGCTTTTTTACTCTGTGAGTGATTGTGTGCTGGCACAGGTTGGCCAGAGAGGTTGTGGAGTTTCCCTCTGTGGAGATCTTTAGAAGCCGCCTGGGCATGGTCCTGGGCAACTGCTCCAGGTGTCTCTGCTGGAGCAGGGGGGTTGGACCAGATGATCTCCAGAGGTCACTTCCAACCTTAGCCGTTCTGTTATTCTGTGATTCTGTTATTCTGTAAAAGGGTCATAACTTTCACATATTAAGTCCTACTGGTTTGAACAGTTACCAAAATATGTCTAAGCCAACCATGCAAACACACAGCAGAGTCAGCTCGACCTTTCAAAGTAGGTCAGGAGTTGAACAGCACAAAAGCACTCATATATAAATCTTGTGTAGAAATAAATAAGGTATTCTACTGAACTAAGCACATCTTGAGCTATATAATGTTTATTTCCACTGTAAAATGCTTACTTTTTTATTGGAGGTTGGATGGCTGGAAATTATGAGCCAATGCCAGTTTCTTGTAACTCCCAAGACTAGACAGACCATCTGACTCTTTTTTCTGTTCAAGAGAAAGTTTTTTTTACTTTTTTTCTGCTTTTTATTCTTTTGTATGCAGGCTGTGCTATGTGGGTTGCTGAAATACTTGCATAATGCTTAGGGTTCACGTTACGCAGAATGTCTCCTTTGCTACTTTATACTGAGTTTCCCTGGATACAATGAACGATCATTCAATGGAATTGTCAATATGTACCATCCTAGCAGCACTAACCACTCTCATTTCCATACAGTTACAGACAGTAAGAGGCAAAGTGCTTTTCCATTCTTTCTTTACATTGAATAAGAACTGCAAACTCATGATTCAATAAAAGGTATTGGTTTGATAAGGAAGACAAAGTTCCAAAAGGAAAGACTTATAATGATATTTTAGATTCTTGAATGTACGTGAATCCTTTAGTGTTCAGTGAATCTTCAAGATGATTGACTGGATATACAAGGCCTTTTTTTTCAACTAGTGGGAGTCAGCTCCCATTAAGCACCCATCTATGAGGCAAGGCGGCCTGAGAGTGTCAATCTAGTACATACGAAAAGCTGATGGTCTTTTGAAGGGAAGTTCAGCATAGCCATGAAAACGATCTCTTTTTATGACCTGATATAAGACATACGACAAGGACTAACTTTATCTAAGAACTGAATTAAAATCTAATCATGCCTCCCAAACAGCTAGCTAAATAAAAAGCACACCTAAAATTATGTTACTGTGAAATGGAAGAATGGTATGGAAACACATCTGATATATTCAGTAATTAGGGTGTGATTTGTAATTGCAGAAAGCAGTTCCTAACATATCAAGCACTGTATTTTAAATATAAAATAAGCCACTTGCTGAAATATCTACTTTTTCACATATAGAAGTTAGATTGGGAAGAAAGAAGAAGCAGTTTTAGTGAGAGTTTTGAGAGAAAGAAAATGCATTGATAAGGAAAACTTCCTGTCCATTTCTTCAAGGACATGGGGCTGATTTTTCCAGAATAATAGAGCCAACTTGTTTATTTGGTCCTTCTTCATTGTGCTATTCATTGTACTATTCACAAATCCTATAAATAGAGTCTTAGTTAAACAACTCTTGCTATGGCTGCTGCAGGGGCATAGCTGTTGAGAGAGTTGCATTACAACCTTCTTATATGGAACTTTTAATGGGAAATAAGGCATTTATTTGGCACATGAAAGACATAAAGAGCTTTTTCGCTTCTTCCTTCCCCTATTCTCCTCAAGTTAGTGAAAAACCAGAATCTTAATCTACAGTTCATCCAACCACAGACTGTTGTAACTAGGGCCTTGAAATGGCTTAGGGAACAAACATGTGATCTGAAGCCAGATGTTGTCATGGCAGAAATTGCTGTAGCTTTTGAGTCCAAGGGAACATAGTGATTATGAAAGAACAACTTATTAGCTGGAAAACTAGCTGAAAGCACAACTAATTGTGGAGACCACTCCATTATATGGGGCAGGGTGACCTCAGTTTCATCTTCCTACACAGTCCTTGAACTCTCTTGCTGAGGCAAAACTAGAACTTTCAAATTCTTAAGCAGAAACCTCATAAATCCTTCAACAAAATGCTCTAGTGGCAGGAGTCACAGAGCTAGCAGAGTAAACCATTTCATATCCCCCTTTATTGAAACCACGTCTCTGTAACTTCTATACATCTATTGGCAATCTGCTAAGCAAAAAGCTATTAAAACTCAGGGTTTTTGTTTGTTTGTTTGTTTGTTTTGAGGGAGGTGAAAGCAAGTACCTGCTGCAGATTGGACAGAGCAAACAAAAGGAATTTCTACTAAGAGAAACATGTAATTTCAGGAGTTTAAATCAGAAAATAGAAACAAAAACAAAACAAAACAAAAACAAAAACAAAAGGCAGCCCCAAAAGCACTGATTAGGCTTGCATGTGCAAGCTTAGTGAAATCAGATATTTTGTCAACAGACAGACTTTCACAGTCAGAGTTTGTAATGTGTTATCACTCTTAAAAAAACTCGAGACTATTTAAGCGGGTGCATCTAAGCATGGTTTAAAAGGGATGAGTTAAGAACAGAGTGGGTGGCTGCAGGTGGGAAGTGAATGAAAGTATTTGGCGGTGAGGAGTTGAATATTTGTGTGTGTTGTTATTTTTGTTTAAGGCATGTGAACTGAGATTGCTGTTAGTGTTAATACAATCTTCAGCTGGTCAGTAGCTTAATCTTTAACCACTGCAGATTGTCAGAAAAGGTATCTGCTCAATCTCAAACTATTTCAATTAAGTTGCCTGGAATATGAAATACAAGCTGGCTTTTCTGAGTAGGTCCTTCGTTGTACAAAATCATTTGACAATATAAACATTGGTTACGAGTCTTCTCCCTGGAGAAATAAATTTGTGTCTCTCAGTAATAAAATAAATATTTAATACACATGAAATCTTGTATCTCTCTTCTACTGCCATCCACCCCAAAAGTATAGATGCATGTAACCTTCCCTAGTTTCATTTTGTGATTAAAAACATCCTCAGCTGACCATTTCCTCTTCTTTTGTAGTATGCCAGTGGCAATGTAGACTCGCTTTTTCACTTCAAGTTTGACTCTTCAGGTGTGCAGTTGTTGTGGTTTGGCCTGTCAGGCAGCTAAGTGCCACACAGCCATTTGCTCACTCCCCCCACAGTAGGATGGGGGAGAGAATCAGAAAAAGGAAGAACATGTGGGTTAAGATAAAGATGGTTTAATAGGACAGAAAAGGAAGGCAAAATAATAATAATAATAACAGTAATAAAACAATATGCAAAGCAAGTGGTGCACAATGCAATTGCTCACCACCCGCTGATAGATGCTCAGCCTGTTCCCAAGCAGCCTCCCCTTTGCCCCGGCCAGCCACCCCAGTTTTATTGCTGAGCACGACACTACATGGTATGGGACGTCCCTTTGGCCAGTCTGGGTCAGCTGTCCTGTTCCTGTCCCCTCCCAGCTCCTTGTGCACCCCCAGCCTCCTTGCTGGCAGGGCAGCACGAGAAGCTGAAAAGTCCTTGGCTCTGTGTAAGCGCTGCTCTGCAACAACCAAAACATCGGTGTGTTATCAGCATTATTCTCATCCTAAATCCAAAACACCGCACCAAACCAGCTACTAGGAAGAAAATTAACTCTATACCAGCCGATACCAGGACAGCAGTGACCAATTCTGACCCTGTGGCGGTCAGCCTTCATTACAAGGTGCTATTTTTGTTAAACTCACTTTTGCAGTTACATAACTGAGGGAAAATCAGAAGATATAATGGTAATTATTTCAAAGTCACTACCATTTAATTGGTTCAGTTACCTCCAGCATACCTCAGGATTCCCAAATGTAAACAGGACTTATATTTTGCAACAGTAGGGCATACTTTTAGGTCAGAATCTGCAGAAGGTCACCGCTCACCTCAAATGATCAGTAGGAGTAGCTTGAGAGATTCACGAAACTGTCCAAAAAGAAACTTTTCTTGGATACTTTACTTCTCTGCGCTGTTCCTTAACATTGTTGTATTTAAAGCACCCTAGGGTTTCCTAGCACACGGCTCTGGAATAGTCCAGGCACTCCTAACTTTTTTAGTTTCTCAGTATCCCCTGGCACACTGGCTGTGCTGTATAAACACCTCTGAAACATAATGCGTTGCCTAGAAGACTAGAATTTACCACACTTCTCCCGATCCCAGACAACCAGTTAGTTGATCAGTAGCTACTTGTGAGGGCGGTTTCCCACTAGATATTGGCAATCCACTTCTGCACGGTGAAGATGATCCTCCTTCTCATAAACCATTGCTGCAATGCTGGAGTCCAGGTATATTACAGCTTCAAAATCTCTCCGACTTTATCCTGGAATCTATCTGCATAGAGACTCCACTGAAGATTGAGGAACATCTGTGACACCTAATCTAGCAGCTCGGTTGCTGGGAGGCATATAGCTGCTATAAGAACAACCATGAGCTGCTTGTCTCACTCTCCAGCTTTTTAGCAAGAATTTTTTTAACTTAAATCTCTTGAAAATTAGCCAGTTAAAAAGCAAAAGGTAAAGCTGAGCGTTTTCTCTAACATCCATGTTGAGAAAAAAACAGAAATTAGTACTGATATTGTGAGAGCTACAGAACTCCTCCTGGGAATGTATGGGAGTTTCTTTTCTTCTCCCTCAGCCCAGCAGGTCTTTGTGCCAGTATACGGCTTCAAAGCTGTAGGATAGGGACACATCAAAACTAGTGTGGCTGTAGAGTCAAAGAGTAGATGTCCTCCTCAAATGACGCAGCCAGAACAGAAACAGTTCTTTTGGCTGGTACCTGCCTGTTATTCCAGTTGCACTGCGAAGGCAATAGGTTAAATTCTTCCCCTAAGCAATGAAGCATTCGCAAATAATCCACATAGGTGGATCCTGTGCTGTTTTTCTGCAATGTTGAGTGTGTGGAGGACTGAGGAACAGGAGCCCATTTGAAGGCTTAGATTTTTCACTCTGTTGCATCTAATCCAAAACCTACAGAAATACAGCAGTTTAACACTTATGTGTGTGAACGAGTGTGATTTACCAGGGACCAAGATTCTCAAAGGAAACAAGCCACTTTGCCTGCTCTGTCTTTCTGTCACAGCTTACTATTTCAGGCACTGCACTTACATATCAAAAGGGCCTATGAGTCACGAAAATCATTCTGAATCACAAAAAACAATCTTGCTTGTGTCATGGGTGAAAAAAATAGCTTAGCTGTGAATGCTAGCAGGCAGCATATAATTAGGTGGATATATGTATGTGAGTAGATACCCGAAGCTGAACTTCTGCATTCCCACTCAGAAGCCGGCCTCTTGCTAATTGCAACCGGTATGGGAAAGAGTTGTAAATGTTGGTAACACGTGGCCTAAACTAAAGTACCTCCTGAATCCTCCCATTGATAAAGGGACATGAGACAGAAGCACCAATTACAAGGCTGATCACACGTCCTGCTCCTGCACACAGAAAGCAGCTCTGGAAAGGAGCAGCTGAAGATCCTGGATGAAGGAAACACCCTGGAAGTGGGAGAAGACCCTGGAGATCAGGGAGACGCACAGAGATGAGTTCCAGGGATGCGCAGGATCCTTAGCCAGTAGCACGAAAGACAGGTAACTTCTAGCAGCAGTGCAGCAGGAGCTGCCATGACTTTCTGCCCAACCATACTGGATTGGCAGGGACCTCTGTGCTGGGGTGGGAGGTCAGGACGTTGGTAGTGCCAGGGGAAGTGAGGGAGTGAGTGTGTGAGGAAGCCTTACTTCCGCTGGGTCTTAAAAAAAAAAGTCTGGTGTTCAGATCCACTATGGGTTGTCATTTAATTTGCCTCATCTGTGACAGCTTTACAGCTTGCTCCATAGATTTTTTTTGGCTCATTTTGAAAGCATTTCTGAGCTGACATTTACTAAAATGTGCCAGCTGATGCACACAGATGCTTTGGAGTGGAGATCCCACTCCTCTTCTGCACAAGTATTAAAAAAGTGATGAAAAAAACAACCCCAAAACAATAACCCCAGTGTTTTTTATTGCTTTTTTTTTTATTATTTTCTGCTATAGTGAAGTAATAAAATGCAAAAAAGAAAGCAATATCTGTTTTCAAAATATTGAAAATTCAGAAAAAAGCTTCACACTGAATGTTTAGCAATGTATTTTATCAGATGAAATACAATATGGGACACTGTACACAGTCTGCTGTTGACCCCCAGCTCATATGACAAACCAGACAGATCTCTAGGTGTACTATAAATATGGTGGTACATTATGGTGTGTCTCTACTGCAATTGTACAGATATTGGTGGTTTGCTCTACACTATTATTACCAGCCATTTGGAAGAAAATACAAAATCATCATTGGTAAAATCTGTAAAAGATATAAAGGCAGTAAATGATAGAGAGTTCAGTGCTCTGATCTGAACTGCTTAACTGCCTTGTCCCAATGAAATAGTATCTATTTCAACATAAACAAATGTAGGGTATTTGCTTAGGTATAAAGAATGTGGGGTGTATTTATTCAGCTGCTAATCATGCCATAGGATTGACAGTGATCAATAATCAAGAATATGACTTCTCAGTGCAGTAGCACAAACAAAATCGCAAATATGCTAGTTTCAGATATATAAATAGGAACATTACATAACCTCTGCATTTGGCGTTAGCATGATTGCTTCTGGCATACTGCGTCCAGTTCTCAATGTCCATGAAAGACACTGAAATCAGAGATGATCCAGAAAAGAACCATTAGGAACATTTAAGGATGGGAAAACAAGCTACACAGTGAAAGACAAGAAACACAATCTATTTAAGTTTGTCAAAGAGAAAGTGAAGAGATCTGCTTCATCACAATCTGAAAGCACAGCTTTCATAATGGGTTCTTCTAAGAAGTATAAAAATATTGCATGTCTTGAAATTCAAGGTAAAAAATTTCAAACTACCAATAAGGTGCATTTATTTATTTATTCATTCAATGAAGGGCAATTAGCAATAATAATAATTTGGCATATCTTATTAAGGGTTGTAATTAATTCTCCATTACTGGCAAGTTATATATCAAGATCTTCCTAGAGATATAGCCAAACATGCATAAGCTCATAGATTACATAGATGATCAGACTACAGTATCACAATTATCTCTTCTCCTTTATTCCTATATTTAGCTGCATGTATAGGTGAAGAGAAAGTGTGGAAGTGTCTTATAACACATAATACCTTAAGAACGTAGAGTATAGTGTGTTTCAACTTACAATCTGAAAGAAAAATGGAATCTGTTAGTACGACTAATATGAAAAACTGAAAAGCATACTTTTTCAAAAATGGGAATTTTACTTAAAAGTTTCAAGGAGGTCTAAACAAAACATTATACAAACCATAGAAAGCCTTGAATGCTGCAAGACAACAAATTTGAAAATAAACCTGAATCTTGTAGCATCCATAAGCAGCAGAAAGACTGCATCATAAACAGAAGCCACATAAAAACAGAAATGGAAAAGAGCTGTTTTTTTACCATGCTGGTCTATAAAATGATGAAAAGAAATAAAGAATGTCAGGCATAACAAAACAATACCTTGCTAAAAAGGAGCCCTAACCTTATGCCCTAATGCTAAACCCTAACCCTAAATGCTAAACCCTAACCCCAAGCCCTAAGCCTAAACTCTAACCCTGAGCCCTAATGCTAACCCTAAGTCCTAAGCACCCAGAAGTGGAGCCTGTAGTTTCTCTCTCGGCAGACTATAACCCTAACCCTAACCCTAGACAGTGCCCAGGTCCAACACCCACCCGACCTAGAGCTCCCATGAAAAAGTACTCACAACAGACGCCTTTTGGTAGCCCTCAATTTGCTTTGGCAGCCCTTTCACAACCAGAAGAGACTGTGCTTTCTCTCCCTGCAATCCCTAACCCTAACCCTAACCCTAATCCTATCACAGATACATGGCAGCCACAACATGTCTTGATGTCATGTCATTCTGCTTTGTGTCCGTATGCTGGCTGTGGACATGTTCATAATGCTCCAGTCAGTATGGCTTCTCCACAGCTTTTGCAGGTGCATTTCCAGCAGGACTTTTTTGCCTTGGCATTGGTATTGGGAGAAGCTCTGCGATGCTTTTGTGAATTCCATCAGGATTCCCTTCTGGAGGTGTCAACAATACCGTGGGGCATATAACTGTGCTTCTCAGACATCAATTTGAGATTCAAGACAAATGACACTTCATAAAATTCTGAGCACCATTATTCCCTTTTGAAAAAAAAAAAAAGGATCGGTATCTTCAGAAGTAGGCAGACACCTAATAGCTTAATGATCCCACCTTACCAGAGTGCCTCAAAAGGACAGAAGTTTGTTTTGATGCTCTCTGTTGTTGTTCTAGGATTGCATAGCCATGTTGTGTTTACCAGCAACAGAGTTCATGCTAGTTGCTGGTCCTAGGTACACAAAATGTGTCCACACCTAGTAGATGATTCCCAGTTGAACATGTCTGTACTTGGTAAGAGAAATCAGATGTCTGTAGTAACACCCCAGACTGCCTAGTCACTGCTAACAGAATCCTGTGCATGTTTAGAGAGCTAACTGCTGGAGGACCTTGTAGACACATTGCAAGTGGGGACCTCTGTGTGGCTTCATCCATACAATGTTATCATGGGTTCCCTTCCACCAAGAAGGAAACCATGCCAAGCACACAAGTGGTGAACAGAACGGACACTGCATGACTCTTAAGTGTAGACACAAGATAAATTTGCATCCAAAAAAAAATTAACATATAGGAAGTTTGCATGTCCAGCACAGAAAACTGCTACTGCAAACACACTGACTGGGCGCCCGTACAGCACAGACTTGACGTACTTTCAAGTTATACTAGAGAGCTTGAGAGTCAGCAAGTCAGATAGAATAGTAATTTGATAAGACTCACACCAGTGAAAACCCAGAGGAAAACACAAGCAATTTTACTCGGGTAGGTTTGGAGCGTATATTATTAATTCCGTTTGTAAGTTAGATTACTCATACTGGTTCACAGATCACAAAGCACTCGCAGAGAAAATGAATTCCAGCATTAAGTGGAATTGGACAACTGAGGTCCTCAGGATTATCAGTCACCACCGTCACACAAGGTTAGAGAAGGAAGAAGCAGTCATTTGCTCATCTCTCAAGCAGGCGAGGTGTTCGTGTATGGACACTGTTAAAGAGAAAACCAGTAAGAACTGCTCATTTCAGTTCCTTGTGGCAATTATTAAATTATTAAATTTTTGCCTACATGTCCTAAAGGTTTTGTCTTCTGCTAGCAATGCAAAGTTAGATAAAAGTCTCATCACTGACAAAATGTTGATGTTTATTATTTGGTTTTATGGGGTCTGAGCATGAGAATGAGACTAGCAAGTAAAACAATTACAGCTGTTTATGATGATGTCATGACTAGAAATCAACCAATCCTGTTCTCTCTATTATGTGTGTTGCATTTACCAGATAATGGTATTCCACAGATAGAATTTTCCAGGTGAAAGGGCTCAGGCAACTATACCCAGCCCTGGTCCAATTTGTTCCCAATAAGCCTCTGTTGCAACAGCAGACACCCAGGTTTTGTTCTATTCCCTCTTAACAAAATCAGAGGTAAAGACTAGTAAGTCTATTGATCCATCCTGTCCATCCTGTGGAAACTGAAGATAAGTTTGTCAATGAAATCTTTTGGCATATTTCACTCATTCATGCTTGCAATTCTAGTAAAGGATGAGCTTTACTGATATTCACATAGTATTTTCTGCATTTTCTTCAGAACCCCTCTGGCTTAGTTACTACAACTCCTGTTAGGAACAAGCCTTGGTAATAGAACAGAAAATCTTTATCAGTGTTAAGACAAACATAGCCAATCTGCGCATCACATAAATACCCATCAACGAACAAATAAGACATATTATCTTTAAATTCTAATAATGGGATGCTTTATGACAGTACTATGCCGGTACTGCACTTTTTTGGAGGTGAAAAACAGCAGAAGGTAGCTTTGGCTTCCCTTGCAGACGTCTGAGCCTTGCCTTCCCAAGCCTCTGTAGACTTGAGAACCTAAGGCTGAGAGCTCCCTCCAGCACCAACAGGGAGCTCTGCCCATGGTGGTAAATGAAAGGGATCTTGTCCATGAAGTCATTTGTTCTTACTCCTCTTGAGTGGGGTAATTTGCAGTTTTAGGTGGATTTGGAAGGTATTGTAATGGATATTGATGATATAAATGTTTCAGGGAACACGAGGTGTTTGAATTACCTGGTACTGGGTAAACTCTAGCTTGCAACTTAATTTTGCTCTTATCTGAGAGTAGATATTTATCATGCTTCACTTCTTTCTTTTTCTGAACAGCTCCAAGCATTTGCTGCATACTCAGCGCTTTCATTTTTGGACAAAAATCACTCAATAGCAGATAAATCAATTATATTTTGTTTCGCCATTGACTCAGTTGCTATGTTACAAGCTATACATGCGGTACATTTTGACAATCAAATGAAATAAGAACAAGCACTTCTGTATTAGAACAATAATTATTGTACCCTGGATGCTCAGGCTTTGCAAACACTTAGCAGAGTCCTGAAGACAGAAGCTTTTGTTTGGTGACATGTACCCTATCAACTATTTTTTTAAAGTGGGGGAAAAACAAGTTCCTTTTTCTTATGTTTCTCAGATATTGCAGGATCACCTTAGGTGCTCTGAAACTTTGAAATAAGGCATTGAGTACTTGTTTTGTACAGTGTACCAAATGAATCAAAAGATCATAAAGTGAAAGTGTTAACAGGAATAAACACATTTTAATCCAATTAAAATCTATCTTTGTGCTCCTAGAAGAACGTTGACGGAATATTCTACTGTTGCTTAGCTTCAGGAGTCAGATGAATTTTAAAAATTGACTAGAAGACAACGACTTAAAAGACAAAGAGTCTGAAAAGCTTCTGAATGGTGAGCGACTTTTTTTTTTTTAACAGAAGTATATCAAAGTACAATGATTATGTACTTTAACATGAATGTGTTAATCCAGGTGTGACGATTTCAAACAGTTTTTAAAGCTAAGGTTTATTTTAAAATGCTTTTTAAACAAAACATTTTATAATTTGTAGGAAGCTAAATTTCTCACTCTAGAACCTTAACCATTTTGCAAAAAAGTATAGGTTATTTCAATCACTGCTTGAGTTAATTATTAAGTAGCAATCACACCAGAGCATTAAATTTCTGTCCTAGGAGGTAGAATGCTGAGCTTAGCGTACCCCAGTGAAACCAAACATTCTTCAGTGGAATCCTCTAATAAGATCTTGGAAGAATGGCTCAGTTTTTCACAGCTGGCAAAGGTCTCATCTTGAGCCATGTCAGTATCTTAGGGTGCACATGTATGACCATTGCAAACCAATATCTAAATAAAGCCTGGGAGGAGAGGAGGGTGTTAACCATTCTTCCACCACCCTGTTAAGGGTTTCCCATGCTCCCTCATGTTGCAGCTGGAAAACGGGGTGAGGTGCTGCCGCAAGGAAAGGCAAGTTGTATGGAGCAGTACAGCTTTCCCAGCTGCTGCTGGGAAAAGTTTTTCATTCTCTGCTCACAGGAGGAGCAGTGACCTTATCTCTGCAGGGCTTGGTCTCGGTTCACCCCATTTCCCAGCTCTATGCCCTTTACCTTTTGACATTCAGCAGCAAAAGCAGCCTACTGCTCGCTCCTTATCCGTCATACATCAAAAGACAATTTTCGTTGCCTGGGGTCACAGCTTGGTATACCGATGGTTTCAGCTGCAGCCTTAACAAATACAGGAGTATCACCCTGAGAAACATCTTTGCAAGAGGGCTTTTGCAAGTGCTAATTTAAAAGAGTTTATGTGTTTGTTTATTTATTACTCAGCTGTTCAAGGAAGCAGGAAGTATTACAGTCTTGAAACCAAACTGAATTCCATGAAAGATTCACATGCCAGGTTCTTTTCCAAACTAGATTAACCTGCAAGACCAATTTGAGTTTTGTTTTGTTCTGTGAGCTTATCAGGTCGAAGAGATTAGAAATACAGTGAAAAACTGCCATGTGTCTTAAAAAATCTATTTTGGATTCTTCTTGAACTGCAAGATCTTTCACAAGAAATTAAACAATATCAGCATATAAGAGTGACTTTCACATGTCCGTTTTATTTTGGACACTCTTAATGGCCTGACCAAGCTGACAGCAAAGTCAAGGTAAGATCCTTCATTTGGCACCAGTATGTCCACATTTTTTTAAACTTGCTTTAGGGTAACCTAAAAGATTCTTGCTCAAAAAAAGGCAAGATAAAGGTTGATGACATGCCCACAGCAGACTGAAGTTAAACACATCCTGTGCTTTCCCACTGTGTCTTTTTCTCCTCCCATCGTTGATCCACAGAGTTTGCAGGAAAGATGATCTCCTGCTACATGTTTGTGTATTGTCAGCACAGCGAGAAGAGCAAAGATCTTTTAATGACAAACTATGTAATCACTAACTTTGCAATCCAGCTTCAGCACTAATAGCGCCAGCGCCCTTGGTGCCAAGTTCATTCATCTACCTGATGAAGCAAGGTGACTTCAAACAGGAGTTCACAGGCCACTCATGGTGTTATCCCTGGCATACAACATTCTGGCTCCTTGGAGGCTTCTCATTACTATTCTCACATCCTCTTAGCCCATGTTCATGATGTTTTTCAACTTAGATTGTTGGAGCAGGATATGGTCCTGGAAGTGCAGTTCTCTGCGTTAACAAAATTCATTTTTGTCTGCCTCTTGCTTTCCTGCAGCCTTTTCCTCCTGTCCTGTAGACCATCTCTATTGAATGAGGCAGTTGGCTGCTTTCTTCGGGTGGTTTAGGTGCCTCAGCTGGCAGCTACTTTCTGCTCCTGCACCTAGTAACAGTGCAGGAGCTGAGGACTGAGGAGCCAGTCTGTGAGAGGTTTATCTTTGAGCACTGAGTACAACCGCACAGGCAAAACGAAGCAGTAAGTCCCATCCAAAAACACACATGCAAAGACTATAATATTTGAAATTCTAAAATTCTTCTGTTCTTGTGAAAACGTCCAACAAACTGCCTGGTGCTCCAGGCACTGCGCGACAGGTGCGCTCGCAAGCTGGGCCGAGGGGCCCAAGGGTCCGAGAGTGACCGCGGCGTTCGGGCTGGCGGCCACAGCTGGGTCACCGGACGCGCCGAGCATCGCGGGACATCTCGGCGGCCCTCCCGCCGCCTCCCGGTATGCGGCTGGGACCGAAAGCCGCCGGGCACCGCTGGAGGCCTTCGCCTGCGCTGCGCCGGCCGTCGTGGGGCGCG
>VXAL01007460.1:122794-133127 GCA_013399475.1 Chauna torquata | reverse complement strand
TTACAGATTGAGTGAAGGAAATACAGAGTGGTTTCTATGGGTTTAGCCAGTGTTAAAAACCTGCATAGCTTTGGAAGAGGAATTTTTGTATTTATTAACATTGAGACTTTAAAAAGCTATTATGAAATTGAAAATCTGTATTTTACCTTCCCACTTCACTGCAACTCCTGTGGAATTTCACAATAACCAAATGTTCTTGCAGTTTGAAATCAGACTGCCTGTTCTGCATTTTGGCAGCTAGACTATATTTTTCCAAACTGTTGAAATTGATTTCTTTTTATAGAGACGAACTCTAAAGAATGGCACCACTACAGCTTGCTACTTTGCAACAATTTACACAGATAGTTCTCTTCTTCTGGCTGAAATTATAGGTAAGACTATAAGAGTGAGTTTTGAAGGATGTTGTGCAGACTGTTGGTTGAAGGAAACAGACCTTGGGAGTTTTAGGCTAGCTAGGGATCTGTCTTTCTACTTTATTAATTTTATTTTTTATTAATTTGCTCTGTCATACTATGTCCCCCAAATCCACCCTAGTTACCCTTAACTTAACCATCTCTCTTGCACTGTAGTTTGCTCCCTCTGCCTGTGCTGGTCTTCATTCCCAAATCAGCTGCTCACTGAGCTTCAGTGAGATCTGCTGGAGTTTCTCTTCACCTGCAGTGCTCTGCTGTTTCTAACCTTTTCTGTTTGAGGATTAAAGGGCTGACTGACAAGAGGTGCAGTCGGTGCTTTAATTTCCTGATACTCTGAAGTTTCAGTTGAGAATCAACATCAAAAATCTCCACACACCCTTCGAAACCAGAACAGTGAGAGTTGCATCAGGATCTTATCCCTGCCTTCTGTTCACTGTTGCAAATGCCTATCATTTCTTTGAAAGTTTTGTGTTTCTTGCAGGATTTCTCAAAGCTCAGCTCCTCAAGGAGAGTGATTTAATGAGAATCCCAGCTTCCGCCAAAAATTTCCCAGTCATTATGATTTTGTAGAAAACCCTAGAACTCTGAGACCAGTGTATTTAACATCTCAGACATTAAACACTGGCAAAAATAATTTTGAAACACTTTTACAAGTTTAGAATTTAACATTACATGCATTTCTGTTGTGCTACACCTGAGTTTAGAGTCGTAGTATTGATAAATCTCAATAAATAAGAAGTAGCTCCAGCTGCAAGTGGGAGGCATGTTAGGACCCTTGTTCCCTTCTCTTAAGGAGAGGGAATTTGCTGAGATCTTCATGCCTTTTCTCAGCTCAGAGTGATCACCTACTGCAGCTACTGTACGTTGATGCATGTGTTTCTCCCTGCTGGGAGATGTTTCTTATCCTCTGCTTTGCAGTGGTAATCTTCGTTTGCTACCATTATGAATTCTGGTTGTAGTTAAACTACAGTAATCCAGTCCTCAATTATTACACAAATTTGAGTGCTAATGTGGAAGAGGAGAGCTCCTACTTGAGTGTATTTTTTCTCTTTCCTCTTTGGCTTTAAATGTCACAAGATGGCCCCAATTTAAAGATAAGAAAACAGCATAAATTGTGTTCATCGTAAGTGAAGCTGGCTGAGGTGGAATTTACTATTTTGATTTCAATGCAGGTTTTGCTAGCAGCTTTTGTAGACAACTGGTGATTTTGAATTTTGTTTTCTTATGCATCTCAACAGATAAATTTGGACAACGAGCATTTGTTGGCAAAGTCTGTATGGATATAAATGATGCTGTACCACAATACAAAGAGACTACAGCTGATTCTGTCCAAGAGACGGAAAGGTAAGATGATTAAATTGATCGCACAACCTCTTAGAAATAAGACTTTTTAATACACCTGAAAAGTGCGTGTGAAGCTGATCAAAGATTTACAGGTGTAGGAATTGTTATTAGGAACTATTCTTTTCTTCTTATGGTGTTATTTTCTACAGTTCTGGCAATTCATGCTTACTGCACAGCACATGCATTTTCTCTGTGGCTCTTCCAAAGGAAGGGAGAAGCTGCAATGTCATGGTTTGGAGAGGATTTGTATGTTGTGGCCTGGCTTCTGCCTCCTCTTTTCCCTTCACAGATCTGTGGGTAGAGGTTATGTGACCTGACAGGCGTGGTGGGGTAGGGAATCAGTTCCTTTGCCCCCATTAACTTCTGAGCTATTGAATAAAAACTTTGTGAAATGAAAGATAGAATATGTTATATGCCACTAGTAGTCATCTGGAAGAGGAAGACCCGTGTGCAAACCTGTTCTTCTTCAGAAGATGGTGGTTGGAACCTCAGCTTATTTTCTTGCCGAGAAGTACATAAACCAACAAAGTATAGGTTATTTAGAGCTAGGTCTTCCAGTTTCATAACAATGCTGATCCTGCTTAATGAATGTGCAAGAGTATGAGAACAGCCACCCCAAGGTTTTGGGTTATCTCCTGAGAATGATATTTGTGTTACAGTTTCTGATCCGGTGAATATTTCATTATTATATCAGGTGAATCAGTAAGAGGAGAGGTAGTCAGACAAAAACCTAATTCACATTGCAAAACTAGGCAATGATGTGTTAAAATTCCTTCTGTCACTGCAGAAATTGAGCTTAGGTATCTCACTTCCAGCTGGTGATCTGGCACCAGCTTCAGTGTTGTGAATCTAGCCTCCAGCATTATTTTCTTTTCTACCTAAAGATACCTGACAGATATGATCCAATGTTTGTTGTGACTAAAACTATGGAGTGTTTGGACTATAAACTATGACATAAAAATTCACAGAGACCCTGTCCTGAACCCATCTCATACTGGCTTTTGGAAATTCTTTGCATACATTGTGCATACAAGTACTAAGGGAATTTCTTCTCTTCAAAGTCAGAGAAAGTCTAACATTAATATAAGCATTTCCAGAAAATAAAGAGTCCTTTAAGTGAATGAGGACATCTGTAACTACTGTAAGCAATGTATGAAATTTTGTGGCATCTTTTAAAAATCAGATTTTTAAATCATAATATATTTAATGCTGTGATTTAAATTCATGGGCGGACAGGAGTGTTTTATTTTTTTTCTCTGAAGTTGCACCTGCAGCATGTAATTATATTTTCAATGAATTTAATGTAACATGTATTTGGTTTCCAGTGAGAACTCAAAGTAGTTACCACGTGTCTAATGTTACTTATTGCAAATGAGAGAAATTCTGCATATTCAGCTGGCATAATTTATTGTAACTGTCCTGACTTGACTGTGTTGCATCTTTTTATTTCATCTGAGAAGCTGGCCAAACTTTCTATAAAAAGTTGATCTATGCCTGAAATGCTTAACAGAACATTCAAGTAAATATTTTCTCTATTTTTCATAATTTATAATACAGATGACAGATAACAGGTTTATAACAGATTTTTGTCTATCCTTTTTCAGGTTTGTTAGAGAACTTCTAGAAAGACAGGTAACTAAAGTTCTTTCTATTGACTTCTATATTCAGAAAATGTTGTGTGAATACATGAAATAGTTAATCCCACTGACAAATTCTGCTGGCTTAGTGACAAATCAATAACTATAGATCTTTCTGTATAGCAGACAAATCATCAGTCTGCAAAGCATTCTGCTAGTAGTGTTGCTGTGAAATTGACGTGTAGCAGCATAAATTCAGAGTTGTGTGGTCAGAGCGCAGCAGGGTAATGTTCTGTGAAAGTTCTTTATTCACTTTAAAGCGTTCAGCTTCCTGTAGAGGACAATTTTCTGTAAAAGAAGGATGGAAGTCAGTCTATCACTCTGTCATATATAAACAGACAAGTAAAAGAACTTTTCACCAACACCAGGTGGTGTCTTTACAACATAGTTACTAATCCATTACCAAATTAGTATTTTGGGTTACCACACGTCTTCCAGTGTGTTTCTAAAGAAATTTTGTAGGTACAGGTTTACACTCCAATATTACAAGCAGGGTTACTTTTCTTATCAGCCTTTTGGTTTTAATGGCTTAATTTGTTGACATTTATATCTCGAAACATTCAAGAATAGATGCCTAGAGTTTAATGCTTAAATTATATGTATTAGTAGTGTAGTAGACTAATCTGCAGAAGTCTTGAGCTCCTTGTGTCTGGGAGGTGATATAAGAAACTACAAACCAAGTTATCAAGTGCTTTTTTCTAGTGATTCCATATGCACAAAAAAAAAGGTAGATATTGCCTGTATCTGAAGGCAGAGTTGTAAAGGTATTGTCTAACTTTTAATGAAAATTTTAATCCAGGAGTGCAAAGTAAACACCTGTAGTTCTTGTTCACGTATCCACTATTTCCTACAGCACAGCGTATCTGGTGCTACCACTAATCTTCCTATCTGTGAGTACAGGGACAGTAGAGTAAAGGGACGGTTTGCTCCACTCCATCATGAGTGGAGAAGACTAAACATGAAAAAGGCTTTGGCTTTACACAACCCTGCAGCTGTCTTTCACTACCTCTTTGATGCTTACAGAAGCAGGAGTCAAAAAAAGGTCTGGTCATCTGACTTCGCTCTCATAACGCATACTTGACTTTGAACAAATATGAAGAAGCATCCAGTGCTTCTGCTGAAATCTGGTAAAATCTCAGAGACTTGAGGAAGGAGTTCTAATGAGATGAACTTCACTGAGTTTCATTAAAACTGTTTTCAGGGGAACTTTGATTCTCTTCCTGTGATGAAGTTTCTGATAAAAAATAAGAAAATGACTATACAACTTTATTCATGTTGGCAAGGATGCAGTAAGGAATAAGCAATAGAGATAAAATCAAATTGTTGTGTAAATGATCATCTTAATTATGGTTACTGGTATGTATGCAGAGTCACAAGAATGTCTTTTTAATATTTTCAGTATCCTAGGGTACAGCCTATAGTAACCCCCCGCTTTGGCCCTTCCTGCACAGAAGATTTGCTGCATGCACTTGGCGATTTAGCACAAGCTCATGATCTCCATGTACAGGTAAATTCTGAGAGCTCTGTTTACAACTTAAATATTGTGGATAGAAAGCGTAAAGACCAGGCAGTTTTCATAATTTCCGCAAAGCACTTAAACCACATTCTTAACTTGGTTAAGACTTAATTCTGTCTTTTAAATTCCTCTTAAATTATTAGTAGCACTCTACAAGAGCACTATGACCTCCACAGCAAATCAGAAAGCTCATAGCTTGAAGAATTCAGTTCATCATCACAATTCATCACACCCCAGCGAATGGTTTCTAAGAGACTGACATCGAGTATTGTGAGTTAGAGCAACCCTTGGATTGCTAAAGGTTGCTGTCACTTGTCCAAGGTAGTTTTGTCCAGCTCTCTGCCATCTGCTGTTTCTGTAGAGGGCAGATTTCAGTAGAGAAAAGAATTGCTATCTTTCTGTGTCAGTTACTTGTCTTTCTATCTTATTTAATATTGGTAACATTGTAGAATTTCCTGTATGATAATGTTTCTGCATTTAAAAAAGGCATATTTTGAAGCTTATAGGTCTGTTGAACCTTTGAGATTTTTCTATTTTGGTTACGCAGTCCTAGTATGTACTGTTTTAAAGCTATCCTACATTAGGACAGCTTGTCATTACAAGGTGGGAATTTTGAAAATACAGGAAGTACATGCTCCTTTGGCAGCACAGGAGGAACCAGGTTTGTATCTGAGACCAAGAATTAATCAGCCCATCTGAAGATACATGGAGCAGTTACCGTATATGTTACCCTCATCCCAGGGTCCACTTTGTGGTAGGCTGGTATCCTTCTTTTACCTCGTGGTCATATCTATAATTTTATTTGTTATTTTAACATTTGCCAAATACCAAGTTGGTTGTTATGTCACCACACTACTGGGATGGACTGTCTAGGTATACCTTCTCAGGTCAATTTTAAAGGAACAAATGGAGCTACTCTTTTGCATCACAGGGATCTCTCCGACGAAGGTAGAAACCCAAGGACTAGATCTAACTATACACTTTACAAAGACTACTTTCTATCATTTTGTGTTTAGCACTAGCAGGTTGCTCAGAAGTTTGAAATGTCAGGTATAATGTTATTTAAAGAACTCATCATTATTTGTTTTCTTATTGCAGAGTCACGTAAGTGAGAACGAAGAAGAACTCAAACTTGTGGAGAACATGTTTCCTGCCTATCGGAGTTACACTGATTTGTATGATAAAAACAAACTGCTTACCAGCAAGGTAGCTGCGTATAAACTTCCACAGCATAGCTTAGACTTATCCATGTGTAGAATATGCTGGTTAATTGTAGTTACCTGAAAAGTTTGTATTGTTTTTTCAAGGTCAGTGGCATCTGGGAGAAAGTAAATTGCTCTGCGTTCCGTGTTGCACAGGTGTTGGTAAAAGTACTGAAACTTTAGACAAGCCTATGCTTTACCTAGGCATTTTAGGGAACATGAACAGTAAAGGTGTTTTATGCTCCCTGAGCCTGTTTCCAAGGGTCCAAAGAGGGCTGGGGGCAGTAGGATTGGAAGGAGGCTAGGTAAAGCTGATAATGTAGGAGCAGAAGCCAGTTATTCTTGTATTACAATGTTCTTGCATGCTTTTTTTCCTGAACATTTGTTCTATGGATTTACAGTAGGGCGAACTTCATTTTTTGTCAGTTTTCTTAGAGAAAAGTAACTTGTCCTGTTGTGTTCTGTGTGTGAACCTCACATACAGACAGGTATACTTTACCGTTCTACTATCCAAAAGCATTCTCATCTCAGCTGATTTTACCAAATACTGAGAGGCGTAGTGGCCTGAAGATTTGTAATTAAATAAAGTTTTAAGCTGGTTAGGTAAAAGCAACTAGATTTGATACCTGCTCACAGTAAGTACAGGTTGGAGTGTCAAGGCAAGCCTTATTAGACATCAGAGAACCCATGCAAGAGCAAATATGAACAGCCTAACTACAGCCGGAGTGCTTAAATGTCAGTCAAACTGATTTAAAATTTAGGAGAGAATTTTCAAAGGCATGAAGGACAGCTGGAAACTTCATAGGAATTAGTTATTGAACTCACTTTTCTGTCTTTGAAAATTACCCCAGTAAATTATGTATTTACAGTCCTTTTTACCTGAGCGGTCAATACAAACCACTTAAGTATGTACACAATATTAACTTTCGCTCTCTTGCGTAGTGCTGTGCACAGTTTTTTTTATGTCAGCGTACTAGAGACAATACTAGCACTGCAAAAATGCGTGTCTCAATTCTGTCAAACATCTATATCCACAGCACTGAAAATGATTACTGAAAATTGGGGTTACCAGTGCCTTCTGTTACCAGGCTTCTTGTTCTCTGAGGAAGCATCATATTAAAGTCAAGCATAACAAAACAGCAGACACTCCCCCCACCCCAACCACCAGAACTAAGACATCAAATAAATTTTTTTTAAAAGTATGTTTTTCATGCCTGTGGCTGAAATACTTCATAGGATTATAGAATCATCTGGCTTGGAAAAGACCATTGAGAGCATCAAGTCCAGGCATCAACCTGACCTACCAAGTCCCATCACTAAACCGTGTCCCTTAGTGCCACATCCACGTGTCTTGTCAATACTTCCAGGGATGGGGACTTCACTACTCCTTGGGCAGCCCTTGACCATCCTCTCCATGAAGAAGTTCTTCCTAATGTCCAATCTAAACCTCCCCTGTGCAACTTGAGACTGTTTCGTCTTATGCTGTCACTTGTCACCTGAGAAAAGAGACCAACACTCTCCTCGCTGCAGCCTCCTTTCAGGTAGTTGTAGAGAGTGATGAGGTCTCCCCTCAGCCGCCTCTTCTGCAGACTAAATAGCCCCAATTAAAACAAAATGATACCATCCTTCTTTTTTTTTTTAAAAAAAAGTAGAGATCGGCAGAGATATGGTTATGTAGCTACCATATGTGTGTCCTTAACTTACGATGTGACTATTCTCCCTGCCTGTTCAGTTACGTTTGAGCTTGATGAGTAGAGAGGGCAAGGATATAGTGCCATTAGGAGATGCTCAGTGAACACAGTCCCTGCACAGTTCTCATTTATATCAGCAAGATTGCAAGGTGTAACAGCTTTTGCCCTATTGTATTCTTCTCTCTGAGTGGGCATTTGGCATATGAGGTAACATGAGGTAGGTTTGTTTGGGAGTAATTATTTTATGTCCTATGAAATGATACTGTTCTGTGTATACTGCTGGTGAACTTACCTTTAAAATTAGCAATGTAGGCCAAGAGAGAAAACATAGTTGCATAGCAAATGAGCCGGTTTTACTTAAAGAATATTCCAGATGCAGTCTACCTTGTGCAAAACTTTAGAGAGACAATGGGAAACATGCTAAGAGTGCATACATCTTCCATTTTATCTGTTACATGCCTGGCCCCAGTACTTCAGTATCTGTGGTAGCTATGACATGCACATCACAAGGTTACTACAATGCTATGTCAAGTAGAGGGTTCTTACTTGTGTTTCTTGCAGCTCTTATGTGACAGTCACAACCACGACAAGACACCACAGCACCCTATCCTTTTATATAAGTAAATGAAAAAAAGCAGAAGGAGTGATATGTCAGGCTTGCTGAAGTTAATGAGAGTTCCTCCCCTCTTGATTTCAAGAGCTTCATTCAAGAAGTGCGTGCATTTCCCTCAATGGTAACAGGTGCCCTTTTGGCTATTAAAGGCAGTGCAGCAAAAAAATTCACAGGCACTGAAGAAAATGCTGTTTGGAGTAAAATTGGTGGTTCTGTTTTTCTTTAAGACAGTGATGGCTCATGCCTGTTATCTTTCTGAAGAAGAGCTGGAACTTTTTAATCTTCGTGGAGCAGCAGTTGCACATTGCCCCAGTTCTAACTTTTCGTAAGTTAATAAAAGAAGGTAATGTTGTGCAGTTGGATAGAGGTGTTTTTCACATGGTATCCTCAGTCCAGCCTACTGTAAGAAGGCTATGTATGCAATGCCCCATTCCACCAGAAGTGACATACTGGATCAAGCATGACCATTTACGTTCCACTTCTGTGTGGTGTGCTCTGGACTGACTTGTGGTCTTTGAGTATCATCACATATATATGAGTATTTTGTTTTAAACTTTATTTCGTATGACTGTTTTATCAGTGACAGATTCAGTCCAACTCCCTTCTCCCCCCAAATATATAAAAGTTATTAGGAAATGGGAAAGGGCTACATGGTCTTACTTATATTAAAAGAAATGAGGTACTATATAGTATCCAGCCAGGGTACTAAATATTAACAGTCATTTTTCCTTTAACATAATGAGTATCTTGTTTGCAGTGACTTACTGGAGCTCGTGAAATGAACTCCCATCTCCTGGGAGTACACTTTAAATCATATTTGAATTTTTTTCACAGATACACTAAGAGCTCATTTTCAGGAGATAGCTCTGAAACTGTTTTATTAGAAAACTAAAACTTTTTATTAGGAAAAGTTGCTTTTACTTTTAGTGATTAAAACTCATCATCCAGATTTATGAACATAAATGCTCCATCCCTGTTTAATAAACCTGATTTGTCACATACACTCTGAGAGCCCTTGTCGTGAAACTGCCCTAAAGCCCTCCCCTTACTGAACTGGGGGAATCAACTTTCCTCTGTGTGTATCATACAGAACACGTTTCTTGTTCCAATCCAGGTTGTGCAGCGGCATTTTAAATGTTCAAAAGGTTCTGAAACACAATGTGAAGGTTGGCCTTGGCACAGGTTGGTAGTTTGCTTTAAAAATTGTTGGAAAGAAATTATTGGAAGGTGCAAACACATATGCTTATGTTTGCATTGAAAAGTCAGCGTACCTCCAACTTGTAGACCTGCTTTTTTTTCACCACTTAATATCTAGAGGTGGCCAAAATTGTTGGAGGAGTTTTGTTCCTGTTGTGACAGTAAACAGTGCCTGAACAACAAGTTTTCAGGTTTCAGTTTCTGTTCTGTATTGTGTTTTATTTACCTGGCCTTGTACATAAGACCACCCATGTTAGGAATCATACATTCAAAGACAGTGCATAACAATAAAACTTCTTGTGTTTACCACCTCTTACACTTCGTAACACTTAAATCAAGCTTACAATAATTTAACCCAGAGAATTATTCCCAAAGCTTGTTTCTAAGATTCTGATCCCTTCTAGATGTTGCTGGTGGATATTCAGCTTCTATGCTTGATGCTATCAGGAAAACAATGATGGCATCTACCACACTTCGAATTAATAAAGTGAATGAAGGAGGACTAACTCTTAAAGAAGCTTTTCGACTAGCAACTCTAGGAGGAAGCCAAGGTAAGAGATTTCTTTATAATATACTGTCATGGTTTTGGCTGAGACAGAGTCAATTTTCTTTGTAGAGGCTCACACAATGCTGTGTTTTGGATCTTTGGTGAAAATGGAGCTGATGGTTTCAGTTGCTGCAGGGCAGCGCTTACACAGAGCCAAGGACTTTCCAGCTTCT
>VXAL01007460.1:105875-122740 GCA_013399475.1 Chauna torquata | reverse complement strand
TTATTATTATTACTATTATTATTTTCCCTTCCTTTTCTGTCCTGTTAAACTCTCAGCTCACGAGCTTTTACTTTTTTTCTTCCAATTCTTTCCCCAGTCCCACTGGGCAGGGGATAGGGTGAGTGAATGGCTGTGTGGTGCTTAGTTGCCTGCCGAGTTAAAGAGCAACATATACGTAGAGAATTACCCCTCTTTTTGATATTATGTCTCCCTGTCTATAAAAGATGGCTGAATTCACAGATTTCCTGATTCCAGAGTGAAGTCTAAAACTATATTTGCTAGGCATAGATTTCCTTCACTCTCTCAAAACAATACCACACTCACTACAGAAACGCATTTGTATTAATATTGAGAATTGAATAAAAGCATCTTAATGATTTTTTCAGGGCTGTACATTTTATTTGAAAAGATCCTCAGACTTAATCATTGGTGCTTGTAAGTTTGTCATACCAGTTGGAAAGACTTTGTCTTCTCAGCAACCAACACTTAAGGAAAAGCTGTGCAATTACTGTAAATCATGCGTCCTGTTTGTGATCAGTTTCTAATTTTGTTTCTTCTTACTGAGATCTCAGTGAGGCAGCTTGTGACTGTCTTTTTAGCAAAGCAGAACATGCAGATTGCTCCTCAGTGAAAGGAAAGCACAAAGTTTAAGCAGGATACAAATCATAGTTATTTAAGAGACAGCGGCATCTGCTGACTATAGTCATGTAGTATATGTGTTGTTCTGGCATGTTTTGCCATGATCAGTGTACACGTACTGATGTATACAATTAGCAAAGTTTTAGCAGAAATTGTGTGATTTAGCAGGGAGCAAATCCACATACAAGTAAAAATTTGTTACAGTTTTAGTCAACAGAAAAGCACCCAATTCCTGCTGAAGAACTAGTCCCAAGTCTTTTCAGTGTAACATTTTTGTTGTCAAAAAATACCAGTTAACTGGAAACTATTAATGGAAGCTTGAAGATGTAGTGAAAATGTCATCCAGTAGGTCTTGTCCAGACTGTAGCTGAATTTCTGTAGAGTGTAATGAGGAAGTAGGTAAGAAAGAAAATGGTCAGAGGACAAAAAAAAAAAGTTTTTTTTGTTCCCAGAATATATAGTGTTCTCATCTAAGTTGAGAGTAAGTTAGTTCAGATACAGAAGGGAAAACTTTAAAATCCCAAACTTGTATATGGTTTCCCCTCCCAGCTACTCTTGTGCTTGTTTTATCTGCTTCTGTTTTATCTGTTCTTAAGCTTACAATAATATAGTAAGATTGTTTTATGTATTGATTTTGAACTGTTTTATCATTTGCAAGGGTAGAATATAAATTACTCATACAACCTTCCAGTAGCCTGGACAAGTACAGTTTGGGAAAACTTAAATGAGAGATTTTTCTTGCCATAATTTGCTTTGCTGAGACTCTAAACATTTGTCACCCTCTTGTGTTTATTTTAAAAATTGCATTCTGCTCACAAACCTAAAAGAATATGACATCATTGTAGTTGAAACTGGTAGATAGCCAAAATATTTCACCATTTTGAGGAGTTTAAACATTTTTAATGTATTGTTAAGTTCCTGCCACACACTACTGAAGGCTGAAGTTCCTTTGTCAGACAGGAGCAAAGTGAAAACAAGCGGACAAATTATGTGCAGATATTATTACCCTTTTTGATAACTTAGTTTAACTCCTGAGTATTGGAAAACTTGATTTAATATTAATTTAACAACCTTGAGCTATCCTAAGTTATTTCCAAGGAGCCTCAAAGGCCTCTAGGTATTCCATACACCCTTTCACTTAAGGTGAAACTGTAGATTTTCAGTGCTTATGGACCTGAGAATGAGAGGCTGCTGTAAAGCTTGAAATAATAAAGCTGGAAACAGAGCATAGGACAAGTCTTACAGCTGTGAATGGGACCTGCAGATCTGGCTATGACTTTTTTCTCACCATATTGTTCTTTGTTATTACTAATTACCCTGAGTTAACCTCTCAACACACCGTTTTATTATCATATTATATGTTACTATGGTAATATGTCCATCCAACCTGTCGAAGTTGCTTAAGCTGTTTTATAAACATAAACAATTAAGTCTAACCCTGCACTAGCAAGGTGAATGTTATTATATAACTTACTATTTCTCTGACTTCCTCTTGCCACCCCTTTTGGAACATCAGTGTTTGTGCAATGTGAGCAATTACTATTCCATTTTAAACAGTTGGTGGTCTATATATCAGATCTGCAATGACATAAAATCAATGGAGAACTTTCAAAGAAAAAAAAATCAAAAGAGGTGTTCAAATTGTTTCCCAGATTTCTTTTATCCTTAACAGATGCCCTTCATAAATTCACCAAAATACACATGATTTTAATGAGAAGTTGCTTAAAAACTCAGATGCTAACCTACTCAGTGTATTTGCTTTCATGTTTTTCCTTGCAGTCATCTAAATTCTTGTTTCTTTTTTTTCTCATGAACATCTCAAATAGGTTGCCAGATGCTTCCATATAATGGAAAGAGGCTTGCACTGTGGATCTGTTTGTGAGCTTATTTTCTCTTTCAGCTCTAGGACTGGACGATGTGATTGGAAACTTTGAGGTTGGCAAAGAATTTGATGCACTGCTAATCAACACCAAGGCTTCAGACAGCCCTTTCGACTTGTTCTCTGCTGATAGTTTTGAGGTAATCTGAACAGGATTAATGATCCAGAAAACTACTGGAAATCATGTTGGGAACGTCTGTGATACAGGCAGAATGTAACTCTTTCCAGGGTTGTTCCAGTAACATGAGTTGGGTGTACTGCCCTACTGCTGTCTATATCTCAAACCAAGAGGTACAGAGGTTTTATCAGAAGCTTACTGTCATCAGTGAGAGGCATATATCACCATGAGCAAAAATGCATGTAGCATTTTAATGCAGTATCTCTAGTTGATAATTAGGGTTAGCTAACTGCAGTGCCATAGCACTGCAGCCAAGAAAAAGCAACTTAGTTAACATTTTGAGTTCAAACTCAAAAATGGCAATCTGTTCCGAGATGAAGGCTCAGGTACTAGTGCTTTGACTTCACTAGTATTGTAAATTGAAGCTAAATTAGCAGTTCCTAAGACTATAAAAAGGCTTACAGTTTTGTCTTATTTTTCAATAAATAAATGAATTTGAGAGCTCTAAAAAGAGGAAAGTATTGTTTCAGTCATGTATTTGTTTATGCTGTTGAATTTGTGCAGTATTTTCTTCCTGAGATATACATACAGCCAGCTTACTGAAAATTAATTGTGGGGAAACATGTTGATTAATTTTACTGTCAGCAGGCATTTTTAGGAAAACTCTTTTTATCAGTTGTTTCGAGTTTCAAATAATTACGATCTGGGTCTGCAGATACTGCTTTCTGAATATGTTTTTCTCCGGTTTTTTTTTACAGGACAGTCTTGAGAAGTTCCTGTATCTAGGTATGTTCATAAAACTCTGGTGTTGTATATGTCACAGATCTTCTGAATCAATGTGGAGGTTGCTTTACATTCATTTATAACTGCTGAGTAGGAGTTAAGTAATTAATTCCTAATTAAAGTTTTTGTTCTTTGGGACATAGTTGTCAGTTTAGCATGAGCAGATGCACAAGTTTAGTTGTTAGATTTATAGCCACACCTATCTTTATCTACAGCATGAGCTAAATCATGTTTCACAGTAAAGTAACACTGACTTACTTTTTTATGCAATGCCAGTCACCAGTTCAGAACAAAGTCCGACTTCTGCCTACCAGTTGCTGTTGTAGCTGAGGTGCATTCAGCAGGTACCTGAGTGGTACTGCTGCTTGGTACTTGTGTTAGTTCAGATAGTGTGCAACAACTATTTCTGTACAGATGTATATTTTTAGTTTTTGAATTTGCTAAATACATAGAAAATACATGACACCATTGCAGCAGCTGAATGCTATGTTAATTGCTTCAAAGAAGCATGGGTGGTTTAATGTCCATTGATCTTCATGGTATTTATGGTATCTGACTATTTCTTTTGAAATATACTTTCTCACTCCTAGGAAATGGGTGACTTATAATGATGTATTCTAAAACTGATTTTGTGGATTGCGTCATTTTAATTAATTAAATCAGTGCATAAATTTATGTGCAAACCTCTCTTTTGACTATGTTATTTCAGGTGATGATCGGAATATTTCTGAAGTGTATGTGGCTGGAAAGCAAGTGGTTCCTTTTTCAAGTTCAGTATAAATCCGTTTCCCTTTTGCAAAATCTGCTGATCACTCTGCATCTGATTTGGAACAGAATGGTTAAACACAGTGCCTGATCATCAGGAATAACACTTCATTTCTGTTTAATGTTTTAACATTTGCAAATGTGAGAAATTTTGTTATATCTTTCAAGATTTACGTTACCAAAATTGTCACAGTCCTAAGAGGAAATAGGCATTCAAATTTTTCTGTAAAAGTAGCATATGTGCACTAACAAGGGATTTGGTAAATATCTTACTTAAATAGGACAACAGGTGTTCCTTTTAATAATAGTGTAAGAAGAGCAAGGAAACTCTCACTGTCTATAAGATATTTTAATTGAAAAAAAGGCCAGTGCCAGTAAATCATTTGTGTAAATAATAAATATCACAGATGAATGTAATTTCCTTTCTGCTATCACCAAGTAGGGAAAAATTAGTGGCATTTAGAACATTTTTCATTTTTGTTTATGGTTAATTTTTAAAATACTGATTTCATTTAAAACATTTTTTAATTGAAATTAAATAAGTGTGTATTTATAAGTCGTTAAGGGTCCTTGTTATCATCAAGCTCAGATTTGTTATTAGCAGTCATATAGAAGAGAACTGGTGGAAGAACCAAGTAAAAAATACAGAATTGGTCAAACAGACACAAGCTGTGAGAGTGGAAAGGCTGTACTGTTCTGTGATGCTGTGAGCTGAAACTGTATTTCCTGAAATTGTGCTGTGACGTCTGGAAGCAGTCAGCCTGATCTTCTACCAGTTCTCTACCCACTCGATTGAATCTCCTTCAGCTGAGCGACAGCTGAATGAAACTCTTGTTAAACCAGAAGCAGGCTCTGAGATATCTGAGTGGGCTTCTCTATGGCAAAAAAAAAATGAATAGGTTTTTCTGGACTAGAGGGAGTGCTTCCTCTAGTTCAGCCTCCTGCAGAACCTTACCAAATTCATTTGCTCCTAACTGTTCAGGCTGTGGGTTATACAATGTCCCTTCTCCTTTCTGTAGTAGAAGTGAGTTGGTTTAAAACAAAACCTGCAAGAAGTGGGCTGTCTCTGGCTGTTACCACCTTTGACTTGAGGTGTAATTCCTCAGTGGAAGAAGCAACTCAGCTTTAATGTGCTCTTTTGGGTCTTTCAACACTGGGACAGCCCTGTACAATGCCAAAATGTGCCGTTTTTATTTTGTTAGTCTGTGTGGCTTCCTTTCTTAAAAAGTGTATTTCCCTACTTGTTATTGGAGGCTGTTCTTTTCTTTTTTTTTTGGTAGGGTTAGTTTGAGGATTGGGTTGTTTCTTGTTCCTTTGTTATGTTTTTTTTGCAATGCAAAGAATGTAAGCTTTAATTTCAGTGTCAGTGGAGACAATATTGCACTATGTTACTATAAATACTTGTTGAGTATGGTTTTGAGCCTGCTTCAAACTCCTTTGATTTCATTGAGTTTTGTTTCACGCTTATCTCACTGTCTGGTGATATAAAGGCACAGGACTTCCTTGTGCTCCTAAAACGAGGTAACTGCATGGAAGTCTCACTTAGTGTCTATGTATAAGGGAATGTTTGGTCCAATATAATACCTAATACTAAGAACTTGCTCTGATTGCAAAAAGCAATTTCAGAGCTTACGTACTGTTACGATTATGCCAACATGAGACAGTGTAGCATCAAGTAGAACTGTAAAAGCTAGCTTAAAGTAGCTAAAGTTGTTCTCAGTGTTTTTTTTTTGTTTGTTTGTTTGTTTTTTTTGCTGACATGGAGTAGCCCTACTGAAAAGCATGGTATTTTGGCTTGGATATGCCACCCTAAGCAGCTGCACTGCTTGCTCATTTAGAGCTAGCTCAGGTATCTTCCCATGGCACTGCTCTGTGCCATATGTTTGCTGAGGTACACTCTTTGTTTCCATTATGTTTTAATCATTCCTAAGGCTTTAGGATTTAGGATTTAAGATTTAAAGATTTTCAGATTCCATCAGGATGTCTTAAAAATTTTGTTTTTCTTGTGTCCCAGTCACCTACGTAGTAGCACACTGTCTTGGCAAATACAATCTGCAGTTCTTTAACTTGGTTTCCTGATTCAGGGAGCATTTTTCCTCATGAATTTTGACATGAATTTAATTGACCAAATTTCGTGTTCCAAAACCAAAGATCTGTGAGACATATGTTTTAATCCTCCAGTTACTGTCTGAAACTATTTTTAGGGATTTGCATGGTTTGCAGCTTTGGCTTTCTTGCAAGAATGTATTCTGGGATGGAGAAAGATTATGCAGCCTTGTGTACTATGTATGTTTGTGCCGTAGTTCTTCGCTTCCAGAGCTATGAATTATATCAACACTTTTATTTCGGTGGCAGTACAAACTGTGCCTGACTTTATTGCTTTCCTGCTATTTTGTGGTGTTGTTAAGAATGGGATTCAGTATTTCTTCTTGAACGATTTGGGGGGAAGAAGGGATTGCTTATTCGCAAGCTGGGAATACATAAAAAAAACCTAACAGGCTCAGCTCCTGCTGGCTCAGTTACAAAGGGACTCCCTAGGATAATTGCTGCGAATGAGTTTTGGATTTGAATATTGGTTGTGTATTGAGCAATTTGATTCCTGTTAAATTCAGGCATGAGGCAGGAACTCAGCTTTTTGATTATAGCTTTACTGGTATCTGGTAGCCAGACGCTGTCCAGACTTAGAACTGGAGAATCAGCTTTTCAAGAATCTCAGCTGAAGGAGGAGCTCAGCCTGCAGGTAGTACCATGGGCTTCCTGCGGCACCACACATTCCCCACAGCCGGGAGGGGCAAGGGCCAAGATGAACAGCATTACACTGAACTGTGAAGTGCTTAGTGGTAAAGAAAGGAAGCCTGGATTTGGTGTGAGAGGAAGCCAGTGACGGAATTAATATAACCATGAAACAAACAAACTGGATGGTAGTTTCAACAGCAGCATCTTAAATAGAATTGAATAGAGAAAGACTGTAATGCCAGAAAAATGTTGAAATGGGGTCCTCAGAGGTCGGCCCAAAAGCTTATCCAGTGGAAGATGGCTTACACACAGAAATATTAAGGTTTTAGGAGATACAGAGGATGTAGTAGCCAGATTTCTCTGAAGGAATTTTGGGAAAGTCACCAAGGATCTCACTATGAAGTATTAGTCCTCGGAACTCTCTGGCTGTGTGCAGATTGCCAAGATGCTCGATGCAGTAGGAGAAAATCAGTAGATGAAAGCGATTACTGCTGAGACTCATACCTCTATACCATATGCAGCCAATGCCTAGGTATAGTCTGATTCCTTGGACAAATGTCCCCGCTGCGTATGTGGTTTGAAGCAAGCCAAATAATTGCTTCAGACTCTTAAGTCTCTACTAGAGGTTGGAGTGTATTTGGCATGCCTCCAGTGTAGTTTCCTCCAAGAGAAACTTCATCCTTGTATACCAAAATCACCCTGCAAACCGAACCAGTGTTCAGTAAGTGGGGGTGATTGGGACATTCACTTCAAAACACCACCATAGTCTCAAACCAAAAATGCTAACCGAGGCTAGGACTTACTCATTAGCACAGAAGACTAATCAAAGCAACTTCCTTTCTCCTCCTCCCCCTTTCAAAAAATAAAATAATTAAAAAAATAAAAATAAGACAACCACACACTAAAGGGAGATGAGTAAGTAGAAGAAAAGATAAGAATAATTTTCAGTCTCCATAAATTGACATCATGCTACTGACTTAAGATAAAGCCTCTGGAAAAATGTACAACAGCTGTTTCCAGGTGTCAGTCCCCATTAGTTCTCTTGCCAGATTGTGGATGGGATCTTTATTTTTAATGTGTCTTTGTGTGCAGCATCAGCACACCGTTCAGACAAAGAATAATAAGGGTGGTTTGTGGAAAGCTTGCTTGTTGGAACATTATGCTTAACGTGTTCTATGTTCAGATGAGCACTTATTTATTATAAATGGAGTATATTTGAATTACTTTTATATGTTGATCTCATTGTGTCACTTTAGTTTTTGATTATTAATGAAATGCAAGTAAGTATCTCTTATGCATTATGCAGCGTTATTTGAATTATTCATGTGTGGCAAGTGGAGTTCTGTACTTTAAAATGTTGGCTTGGCCTAATGTTTATTCTGTATTTTTGTGCAATCAGAAAGCTTTATAGGGAAAAAATATATATTTGTTCACTGTACTGAACATCTTCATTATTGTAAGTGGAATTTCTGTCAAAAAGAAATGTTAAAATGACCCTGTTTAAAAGTCTGTGCCTGATTATACACTCATGAATGAAAAAAGTATAATGTTTTTTTGAAAGCCAACATGAATAGTAATGTTTTTATTAAAAAAATATATATACAGAGAAATAGATTTTTTTATTCTAATCATGATTATGCAGTGCACATTAGCAAAAGGTAATCATTCTTGCTAAATGTCTACTAGTCTACTGAACAAATAATATAACTCTTCCTGATTATACATTTAACAATAATATACATGTTTTGAAAAAGAAAAAGCCTAAATTCTTTCAGAGAGTATCTCAGTTTTAATAGGAAATTATATTAATAATATTGCTCAGAGAAAGTGTTTAAAATTTTTTTAAGCATTTCCAGAAACAGTCCATAACAGATGATAAGGTGGACAGGTTTTAAAATAATAGTGGATTTGTGTGAATAAATGGTGATGCATTATATGCAGCCCTGTGTATAGTAGTGGTCAATTCATCTCTAAAGAGATGGTGCGCAAGTAGGAGGAATTTCCGAAAAAAAAAAAAAAAGGCAAACAAAAAGAAAGGGATGTGGGAAATTTGAGAAAAGATGGAAAAAAAATTCATTTGAAAAGAGATTAGAAAAGAGTGGTAGCAGAATGCAAAATAATGCAAAGTATAAAGAAGCTAGATTAGGGGAAGTCATAAAACCACAATGTGTATCAGTGAAGTTTTAGGTGGGAAATGCTCAGAAAAGAAGATAATTTTTTAGGCCATGTTCTGTTAAATCATGGACTTCATTCCTTCAGAAAGTCATTGAAGCCCAACAATGGAACAGATTTCCAAAGGGAAGCAGTTATTTATATGCTTAAATAATAAAAGCCCAGATTATCACAGCTAATTGTAACACTTTTCAACCTCTTAAACTCTTAAAGATTTAAACCAAAACTACCTGTAACGACCCCAGAAGAAGCCTAATACAAGGGCAAGTTATGCTTTATCTTCATGTTTCCTATGAAACTTCTGGCATTGGCCAGGTCGGATACTAAAGCAGTCTGACCTCGGGGAAGAAACTCTGCTCCTGCATGTCCCACACATCATCCCCTGTTACATGCCTCATGGTGCAATGATGACAGAGTCCAACACAAGAGAACAAGGATCTGGTGTGACTAGAGTTCCTCAGAATAAGCTGTTTTAAAAATCAGATTGTTTTGAAGCTCAGAACACTGCAGAGAGCACAGCACATTTTATATTGCACAGGCGTATACCTAATAGTGAACTTACAGGTACCAGGAGCTTTGGCCTAAAGGTTTTTTTTAAGCCCTGTTACTCTATGTGCAACAATACATGCTTCTCTCAACAGAGAAGCAAGTAAATGACATCTGCAAGGCTCTCTTTACAAAACAAAAACAAAAACAAAACAAACAACAGCAACAAAAACAATTCTTGGGAAGCCAAAAGGACATCAGCAACAATCTGATGTGTAAAGTTAATAAAACTGTTAGTTTTCCTCAAAAGGCTGAACTTTTGGAGGGGAATTTCCTGGAAATTTCAATGGAAATTTTTTCTTGGAAAAAGCCCTAAATCAGAGTGCGCTTCATCCAGTGAGATCCCTTGTGGCTTCTGGCGGTGATTTGTGCAGAAGTGAATGCAACAGTCATGCCTGGAGTCCACTTTCTCCCTGTCCGGGGCTCACTTGCATGTTTAGTTCATGGTTTCTCATTGACTTCATTTTAGTGTGAAAATAACTGGTCTGAATGAGTGCGGATGGGAGAAGAATAAGGCTTGAAAGGTAATCTTACACCCACCCACCTAAAACTTCAACTCAAAAGGTCTGTCCCATTAGGAAAGTACTATTGTTTGCACAGCTCGTAGGCTCAGTGTTTTGGCTTAGTGACTTGAGTCAGCTGGTAACAAACAGCTAGGACCAGGATGTCAGCTGTGAGCAGCTGACAAAAACAAAAATATTTTACCTTGGTCTACACTTGAGCCACCAAAGGCTTTGCGTAGCCACGTGTTCCTAGGCACCTTTAGATACAAAAACTCTCCGGAGCTCAGCCTTCAGTGGAAGGGACCAATGTTAGTGGCAACTGAAGGTTTCGATCTCTGTGTCCTGTCTGACCTGGCTTTGGAGCTGGGTTGTGTGTTCCTTTAAAAGCTTTTGCTGATGAAAGTTTTAACAAGTGGTTACACATACTCCTCCGCTGTTGAAGATAGCAGCAGGAAGACTGTCAACCCTTGCTTCAATATGAGCCTTATTTCTGCAAAGGAGAGGTGATTTTTCAATGGAGTAAGCTTTTCTGATTCTGGTCCTCGGTTTTGTCAGCTTGTCAGCTGTTGTGTGTAGGCTCTGGTTCGTTCTTTCATGAAAAATACCAATCTGGAGTTATGTTGTTGAATTCTACCTACCTTTTGTGCTCATGTGTAGTTTCAAGGAAGAGCAGTGTATTTGGAAAAATGGTATACGTGATTTCCTCTGTTCTGCTTGCTTTTGATCATGCTAAATGGGAACTTATGTACTGTTGAAACAAAATAAAGTGGCCTTGTGTTTACATCAGCCCTCTTCTCTTTCTGTGTTTGACTTTGGAGGAGAGAGGAGAAAGGTGGCAAGCTGACTAATGAAGATGTACAGTGAAGACTGTAATATATAGCAAAGTGTCAGAGAAGCATAGTACTTACCTGTTCCCTGGGGAACTCAGGCACTACCATTGTAGGGGTTTGTAAACTCTGCTTCATATGTATGACATTATTTTAAGAGATCTTTTTCCAGACTCAAAACTCTTAGACTGTTTGATGTAGGTTTTATACCAGGCTTGCTGGCTTGATAAATCAAAGCAAGTGCTTCAGTAACATTTTTGTTATTTTGTGTGGAAGTAGACTACCCTGAAATGCTTTCTTCTTGTGCTTGGCAGCAAGCACAGATATTCACATCTCCTTTAATGTGTTTTTCTTCATTTTCCTGGTTCTCAAAGCTTAGGCATAAAAATGTCCCCAATCTAAGCAGCTCTGAAACACACCAGGAACAGATTTCCTTAAAACAAAAACTCCCACAGGAGAGCCACTAATTACACAGAGGAATTGTATGCTACAGTTTGGGAATTATGTGCAAGTCGTTGCCAACTAATGCAAAATTATGTGCAGAAGAAATACAGTTGTTTTGCATTTTCATCAACCAAGTTATGCAAACTACAGGGGAAAGACAAAATAAAACTTCTTTATAGATTAATGTTCTTAATAGGAGGGCCCATTTAGGCTTTCAGCATAGGAATTCTGCTACTTAGCATTTTAGTTTGGAAAATAGCAGTAAGAAATGCCTTTGTGACATTTTGCTAGAGCACTATGTTAAGATTTTATATGAGACATCTATTTAAAGCAGTGTAGACCCCAGACATGAGCATAGCAGGTGTGTAAGCCAGTTTGAAAATGTGAGAGCCTTTGGGTGTGTTGTCAGTAAATCTCAGGCTATAATTACCTGTTTCACTACAATGAGTTGATGGAGACATGATGTACACAGTGAATGCAGAATTTGCAAGCTTAAAAAAAAGCCATTGAATAGTCACAAGCACATTACCAGTGTGATTTTCATCAGTCTCCTCCTATGGCTATTAAGAAGAATACAAAGACTCTTCTTGGTTTGGGATCAGGTATTGAATCATTTATAGCTAAGATTAATAGGTTTATAGTTCATGAGTTAAGAGCATAGTTAAAATGCAAAAAGAAGGTTGCTTGCCCTATGCTTATATCCTGTAATTGGCTATCTTCCTTCCAAAGTAACAAGTTTGTGACTGCATTCTTGCGTTAATAATTCTAATTAAAAATGTCCTTTTGAAATTAACCTAAAAATATGTTCAGAAATGCCATGAAATCCAGATGGAATATGAGCAGTGCCTGTTCCTTTCCTATTTTGTCCTAAAGGTACCTTTTCAAAATATAATAGAAATTCTACTTCTTAGAACTCGAAAGTACAAAAATGGTCTAATCTTAGCCCCCAGTTAAAACAGATTGCAACACTGTTGAAGGGCCATAGCTGTACGAAGCACAACTCCTCTGGTGCTTCGTAAAGAGTATCAGTTCCAGCTAGCTGTGGGCAGTGCTAGCGCTCATTATAATAACGAAGGTGCTGGATAAACTGTTCCCTGAGCTTTTACTTTTGAGGACAAGGGATGAAAATAACTGTGGGACAAAGGGGGGTTATGAAGACAGAACTTTGCAAAATTTTACTCTTAGACTTACTGCTGCTGGTTTACTACAGGTTCTGCTTGGTAATACTGCTCTTCTGATTAGTATGTGGATTGTCCTTACATGTTAACATCCGTGCATTCAATTTTTGGCTAAATATAATTCAACTTTATGCATCACAATACCTTTGGATAAATGCCTTTATGTGTGAAAATGTAACGGGTTGCTCAGGTACTTAATTTTATGAATTGCATATAAAAATATGTATATATATATAGGCAGGTATTTGCATAAGCAAGCTTGTGAAAATACTGTGACATTATTCATGACTTCTTTTCATATTGTTTACAAAAGGATTAATACAGAGAGAATCTCCAAACAGGTCTACCTGTGTACATGCAAACCTGTCTTTGAAAGTCAGTGCATGCATCTACATTAGCATTTTAGTTCAGGAGTGAGAATTCGAAGAGAGTCTTCCAGTCATCTACATTTCTGTGTTTGCTTTGCATCACAGAGTGATCTAGAACTGCATTGCTTTTAAATGAAATAGAAGATGTACTTAAGAGTGCGCCTCCTACACTCAATGGACATTCAATCCATGGGACTGGACCAGAGCTAGTCTGTAATAAAATGTTGACTTGGAGCAGACTGTGAAATACGTTTCTGTTACGGAATTTGAAGGTAGCATTAATGCTTGTAATTTCTGAGTTATAAAGCCTGTCCCATGAATCAATTCTCATTTATTAATGCAATTTGATTTATGTCATTTTTTTTCTGCCATAAAAGATATATTTGTTCTTCCTTGACATTATTCTAACCAGGTTGTTCTTCATGATGTTAAGAAGTGAGAAATTACTGGCAGAACATAATTTATGGAGATTTGGTTGAAGGTTACCGCTGAGACTGGGATTAAATCATAACACAAACTGAAAAAAAAAAAAAAAATTAATGAGAATAATGGCTTTAATCATCACAGACTAAATATCAGAGACCAGAATGTACCATCACCCCCTGTAGAGCAAGTCCTGTTTCCCAGGTCATCGTTTACTCACATTTGTACATGCAAACAAGGATGTTCTTAGCAATCCCTCAGCACAGCACAGTGGTGCAAGATTCATAGACCCTTCACCTCACAGGCTAATTATGCTAGATGTCCCTATGAATTTGAAATGAACTAATGCAAAAAATGTTTAAATAGAGAATTAGTTCTCTTAAAAAGACACAGCTATGCCCTGCTCTTACTTCATGAATAGTTCACAGAGTAGGCAGTGTTTTGGTTTCACATTTGGCCTCAGGCAACTCTCCTGCATATGATGACATTACATAGAATTCAGACTTTTCAAATTTATTAAATTACTAAGAAACATCTAGTTTCAATAGCGTTTTTGTTTTTGTTTTTGTTTTTTTTTTAATGAATGCTTTTCTGTCTCTCTTCCCAAACACTTACCAGTAGTGCAATGACAGAGATTTACAGGCCTCTGCCTTCCCTGTGAGCCTGCACACTGTAGAGGGCCCTCTCACTGCTCATTTTCCAGTCTTGTCAGGTGGACTTTTGGCACCCCCATCACCACATCACTAGGTCACTGACCACCAAGGTCACTTTTTAGCACCAAATATACAAAAGTTATGAAAACAATCTTAAAGATCTGCATGTTTTTTTTTCAAAAGGGCTCTTCAAATCCAGCCATGCCCACTGCTGTCCAGCATGGTGACCCACCAGGTGGCACATCCTATGGCTGGGTTCTCCTGTGTGACTCACGGTGAGAAGTTTACTCTTGCTCCAGATGAGTGTATCAAGAATTTTTAAGCATAGGAACTGTACTTTTTTTTCCCTTGTTGTTACTGCAGAGCCCATCATCTACATTCACAGTTTTGGGAACTCCATATGTTAAAGAATTTGTGCTGCTTCTCCTGCATTGGTCCTGAGGAGCAAGGAAGACAGGCTTTCTTTTCTCAAATGAAGAAGAAAATACAGATCTTGAGAGATTTTGCCATACATTTTTCCTTTATTTTCACTATATGCTAGAGTATATAATTTCTTATGAGTTTAACCAGAAAAAATGTGAACTCTTGTTGTTGAGGAAAGAGTGGCAACGGTTGCTGGTTTCCTTCTGAAGCATGGAAATGATTCCTGACCCCAGAGCAAAGAGACTAGTTCACTTTTCAATTGTATGTTGCATTAGTAGCTTCATGTTTAGATATGAACTAAATGGAGTTCAGAATTCCAGTATTAAGACAAATATGTCTCTGTCCTACCAACACTGACCCACTGGCAGCCTTTCAGATAGAGAAAATAGCATCCACGGTAAATTAGTAGACACTTATTTCAGGAAATCACTCGTGTTCCTTTGTGCTTGCCTGCATCAACTCTGCATGTAACCACAGCCGTTGAAGCAGGTTGCGGTGTCTCGGCTGCCAATGCCCATCTCCATCCCGCTAGCTGTGTGAAAGTGGTGGGGGCTGCTCTGCCCACAAAATATGCATCACTACCCCCAGCTGCTTACCCGTCACTTGAGAGCTTCCCAGTCTTCCTACCTGATTTGACCACAGCAGTGTAGAAAATGCAGTGGTCACCCTTGTCGTATTTTTTTTACAGCTTGTGAAACTGCAAACAGATGTGCTGAATGAGACCAGCACTGGTTTGCAGCACACGCCAGCCAGTGCTGTGTGATCCCCCCAGCTTTCCAGCATCATTATACAAAGATTTGCATGTCCCAGAGACAGTTGAGGGAAAAGAGGAGAGTCTGAGCTATGCACAGGAGAAGATGCTTTACAGAAAGAGAAATTTACAGATTTTTAAGTCTAAGCCTATAAAGAAATGAATTGTTAAAGTCCTCTACTCTGGCCTCTCTTCAACACAGGCCCTGAGGGAGAGTGGTTGGGGCAGCCCCACCTGCAGGGCAGAGAGCCTCATTGAAAGCCAGGGCACGCACAGAGTGGGTTGGGTGGCGGGCGCTGGAGGTGTTCCAGGCACAGTAGATAAAACCAGCACGACACCATAATGACACCAACTACATGCTCCCTGTCGTGGCTTAGACCGAGGCTTGTTCCCTCAATGCCAGTGCTGTGCTGAGCTCTGTGGTACCCGCCTGGATGTTGCTTCGACACCCCATCTCTCAGCCTGCGCAAGCAGCCCGAGTGCTCTCCCTAGGCCTGTCCGGAGCGTGGAGCTGAGCGCAGTATCCTGCACCGGGCTGGTGCCCCAGTCGCTAGGGCGTCCTCACCTCAGTGCCGTCTCAAACTCTCAAGAATAAAATTATATACAAATTACTGCGCTTGCACTGCTTGTGATACAAAAGCTGTCTCAAAGTAGTTCATGTGCACAAACAGGTGGTGTTGGCTGCTTCATGTCGCTGGTGGTGAGGGGGAGCTAAAGTTCCTGCTCTGTGATGCTGCAGGGCATCCCCGCTGTATTTGCTGATGCCTGGCTGCAATTACGTTTCCTGGGACATTGTAATGATCTTGCCGTAAAGTTATTGCCATACAAAAATAAACAATTTAATGGAGAAGGTGGGGAAAAAATTAACAGGTTAGTCTTTTTCTTTTATTTAGCTGAGACAAATTAATGGCACTTGGCTGCTCTCAGAGTCAGATTATTTATCATTTTTGTCTAGTGGTGCTAGGAGCCCTTGATTATAAAGGGAAAACAAATAAAGAAGCTGAAATGCTCCCTTTCAGGAAGATTTCCTGATGAGTTCATAAACTCAGACAGAACAGAAGGTTTAGATGGTATTGACTTCTTGTCTTTCCTACCATTTCTACAAGATTTGCAAGATGCAACTTGTAAGGGCACAAATGTAATGAGTGTGTTTTTCGTATGTTAAATGTTTGTGTGTTAACAGAAATATATGTCTAAAAATTTTTAGAGTTTGAAAAAAATATTAACTTGCACTTTAACTCAAATGCAAAGAAGTAGGTAATTTTTTAAGGTCAACAGTAAGTGCTACTTCAACGCCATTTTAACTTGCAAATTGTATGTGTTCCCATGTGAGCCAGACACAGAGCTGGTGACTAATTTTCAGTTTTGCGCTTGAATAAAACACTAGCGAACGTATGAAAAGTTCATTTCAGGTTGACTCTGAGCTTACGGGGTTTTTTTGGATGTTTTTTGTTCAGAGTAAGCAAAAAGAAAACTTTAAAGTGAAACAAGGAGAAGGGCTGCAGGAGGAGGATTCCGCCGGGAGGCACGGCGTGACAAGTGCCGAGGCCGTGCCGTGCCGTGCCGTGCCGTGCCGTGCCGTGCCGTGCCGTACCGTGCCGTGCCGTGCCGGGCTGTGCGAGGCCGGCAGTGGCGGCCGCCGCCCGCGTGGGGGCGA
>VXAL01007460.1:3758-73326 GCA_013399475.1 Chauna torquata | reverse complement strand
GCAGGGGGCGGGGGAGGACGCCGGTGACGTCACAAGGCACGTCCGCCGCCGGGCGGGGAGGGAGCCGCGTGCAAAGCGGCCGCCCCGCGCGGGGCCGGGCTGCGCCGCTCCTCGCTGTTGGCTCCGCGGCCTCCCGCTGGGCGCCTGCGTGTTGAGGGCCCGCCGCTGCCTCCTGGCGGGGCGGGCTTTGGAACCCGGGCGTTGGCTTGGCTGGCGCTCAGATTGGCAGGTTGAGGGTGGTTGAGGCTGACGATAAGGCGTTTGGGTACTGGTGCGCGCCCAGACCGTATTTCCGGGGTGGTGCGTACACCGTAGGCAGGCCTCCTGCCAGCTGGGTGTTGGCAGCAGCACCTTCTGCGTGCCCGGAGGAGGTGGTGGTGGCCGGGACGGGTGAGAGCGGAGGAGAGAGGGCACCGCTGTAGAGAGAAGCAGTCGGAAGGTCGTGGTGGCCTGGGCACTGGTGGGAAGAGGAGAAGGAAATCAAAGGAAAGAGAGTAGAAGGTGCATCTGAACGTCAGGAAGCACTTCTTTACTGTGCAGGTGACGGAGCACTGGCACAGGTAGCCCAGAGAGGCTGCGGAGTCTCCTTTTTTGGAGACCTTCAGAAGCTGCCTGGGCATGGTCCTAGGCAACGTGCTCCAGGTGTGCCTACTTGAGCAGGAGTTGGACCAGGTGACCTCCAGAGGTCCCTTCCAAACTCAACCATTCTGCGGTTCTGTGAAGCTTGTTACTTAAGGCTTCCTGCTTGCTTGCAGAGCAGCAAAGGGTAGCTTATGCCTTAAAAGCTCTGTTGGTATGTCTCCAACATATCTTGTTTTTCTTGAGAATAGATCTTCAGCTATAAAATCCAAAGCTGCTTTAGATAAGCATTCAATTTATTTAGATAAATGGGCAATTCAGCTTTGATTCAGTGCTGTTTGTATCATATTTCGGTGATACTCTGAGGTAACAGTGCATTGCATGTATTTATGGGGCTCTAAACTACTTAATCTGAAGAAAACAGCTAGAATTGGAATGCATGGCTCGGTGGGAAATGTACTACTGAACTCATTAAAAAATCTCTGTCTTTTTTTTTTTGTCTGACATGCCTTCTAGAGCTGATCTTCCTTGTTTGTCAGAGAGATGTCTCCTGAGGCCCAGCAGTTTCTATCTGAGATAGGTGGCACTTGCAGGTAAATGGAATTGCGCTGTGTTGCAGTACAGCACACTCCGCAAAAGTGTATGACACTGTGCTTGCTGCAGAAATCTTACTTGCTGTGGAACCACAACCACACTGTAATGAGTATTTGGAATAATGCCCCTGTTATCTGAGATACTTGGACTGGCTTCAAACTTGGTAGTACAAAATAGTTCCAGCTATTACAAGAACACATGTAAGTGCTGCTTCCTGACTTATGTTGTAGAAGAGGGCTCTTTGAAAGGAGTGCTCTCAAGAGGTGCGTAACTTCATCACCTTGAGAGGAAAACTGGAAAATGAAGTTGAGATATTTTTTGTCCTTAGCAGAGATTTTGTGACTAGAACCAAATCTGAGGATGATGATTGGTCTCATCGCAAAACTAAAAGGTGATCTGCGAGTAGCCCGAGAGTAATCTCCACCTCTGTTAGTATGGCAGGGCAGAGGACAGAGACAGAACAGCTTCAGGTGCAAGCCATGAACTTCTGTGGCTTTTTCCAAATCTCAGTGAGCAGAGTGATTTTTTCAAGAGGTGTGTCAACAGACAAAGTTTATCTGAAAGGCAAAGAGCCACTCAAAGATAAGGTGTCCCAGAAGAATGGGAAAATGGGCAGAATTTGCTACTAAGGTGCATTGCCTACATGCTTGTCTTGTGCTTATTAACTGTTGTATATAAGCTGACTTAGAAAGGTAGTACAAGTCTCAAGCCTAGAAAGCAGGAGATGGCATAGATATGTAAGTGTATCACATACCAGGGATTCTACTGAAGCTGCAGAGCTGGGAGACCCTCCGTTTTTCCCGAGATACAGAAGGATCGCCTCTGTGACCCTAAGCATTTTTACCGGAGATTTCTTCCTTCAAGGCTTAGACTTCCAGGACCATCTGTTTGCCTTAGAGTCATTAGGACACCTTCCGACTACTCAGGGTGTTACAGGAAACAGGTGGCCCTTATATTATAATTTTCTTTTTTTTTTTTTTTGATCTAAATCTACCTATCTGAGTGTCTTACAAAATCAAATGCAAAAATGCAGCAGCATTGCCCCAGTACAGAAGAGAACTTTCTATTTAAATTGCTGATTATGAATTTCATTGCCAGGTGGCTGATCATACTCTCCTCCTTCAGAGAAAACCCCAGCATAATTAAAAAATGGAGGAATAAAGAATTAGCGACACATTTTACTTAATTCAATGCTAAAGAGCTGATTCTAGCTCTGTTTTGAAGATAACCTAGTCCTGTAAGTGTCTGGGACATTTACTGTAAGATTCACGCAAACTTCTTTGGAGACCTTTTCTAACTCAGCTGGAATGTCAGGGACCATAAAAGGAGACCACTCCCAGGGTAACATTAACATTTAACCCAAGGAGCAGTTGGGAGAGCAAAAAACTACTTCCATCCTTAGAAACCACAGCTTCAGAGAGAAGGGAGTAGTTTTGGACCTCATGTAGGTCTGCTCAGTGGCATTACAGGTAAGTTGTGAGTCTGAGGAAGTAGGTGACTTTGGTTAGAGAGAGACGATTTTAAACAAGTCCACTCAGGTGAACACCCTCATTGTACTTTAGTAGCTAAAGCATAAACACACGCCATCCTTCCAGTGTGTTACAGCTGTTGTTCCTTGTTGTATTTTGTGAAATTTTCATGGGTATAGATGTGTTCTCACCTGGAACTTTCAGGTGAGGGAGGCAGGCAGTAGTACCTAGTTTGGGAATCACCAGCTTTCTTGGGCTCCTTTGCCCTTCAGAGCTGCTGCCCATGGCATCCCACCTACTGGTTCCCTGAATGAGCAAAAATCTCCTCTACCCTCCCAGGGTCTGTGCTCTGCTGCTCGCCTCACTCCCTTGCTCCTGTCAGGAACCTGATTGCACCATTTCATGGTCACTGCAGCATCACTGGCTGTGTCTCCTCTCTGGTTGGCCCACCAAGTACCTGTATAACAAGAAGTTACCCATGACACCCTTCAGCCATCTCCTGGATGGCTTGTGTCCTGATGCAATAAAGTTCCCAATGAGACTGGGGGTCTGTATCACATAGACTTCCAAAAGTTAATCAAAGAAAGCTTCATTTACTCCCTTACCTCGTCAGTGGTCTGTGACACACTCCCACCACAGTGTCATGCTTGGTGACCTCTCTTCTGACCTGACACACAAGGTCTTACCAGTCCCGAGCCCAACACATCTTCCCGCAGAGGACAGTCCCCACCTCCTCCTCAGTCTTGTCTAGATTCATTTTTACCTCCCGAAGACATGTCAGTTCATGGACTATTCTGAATAGTCTGTCTGCCCTTCATGTGATTCTTGCATCCTGCTGTCTCATTTTTACCCCTTAAGAGCTCTTATTAATACTTTGATACTTTAATAACACTTTGAATTGTTTTCTGACTGTGCTTTAGATAGCTTTATATCAGTGGATTACTTAACTGGCTGGTTTGGCTACTAGTTTAATTTCTCTAACTGCTACATTATCCTAAAACCAAAATCAATGGGCAGAATCTGATCTGTAGTTTGCTAGCCTGCACATTGCCAAATTGTGTCTGACTGCAGGGACTACAGATTTCTGCATCAGAATAGTTTCTGCAACACAGTGCAGAAGATGCCCAGGTGTCTGTGTCATCCAAAGCACCTCTGCTGTTTAAGTCACTCACATCATCTAAATCAGAGGTCTCCAAAGTGGGGTGTGGGAGATGATTTGCTGGGGTGTAGGAGGAAAATGCTAGAACTTCAGAAATACATGTTTATAATTAATAAATAAGTATACATATATTGGGTGTGCACGCTCAAAAATCTTTTACTAATAGGGGTGCATGTCCAAAAAAGATTGGATACCACTGATTTAAGTTATGCTGGTCAGTCACATCTATCAAATCTGGCCACTGTAAGAAAAGAATTTCAGTGTTCACAGAATTGACACTGTGTTATGCACCAAGAAGCACCTGAGATCTCATAAGTATCTAGTTATCTGTTTGAAAAAAATAATTTGATTCTTTCATAAAATAATTACTAAAGCTTTTTTTTTTTTTTTGCCAAGACTCATATGTATTGCAAACATTGATCGTGTTGTATTAAGCATTGATTGTTCATCTTTAAGCAGATTAGATTGGAGACCTGTCTGTATCTCCTGAATCTTTTCCTGAATCTTCTCCTGCCAGTCCATATGGATAGGCTGTGCTGAAATATGAGTATACAGTATGAGTTGGGGATATGCTGTTTGTATCTCAGTCTGTTTAAAATCTGTTGCAAAGACTAAATCTTGGCTTTATGAGCATAGTTATGTTTTACATGTGTAAAGTATTCAATTTGTAGGATGTAGTAAGAGTAGAGGTAGATGAGAATTTTCATAAAAAATGTAACTTTCCAAATTATTCATCAGAAGCTGTTGCCTTACAAAACAATAGAGTTTGCATGTAATTTTACTAACATTATTATCAGCCAGGTGTCCTGCAATTAGTATGTGCATTGTTCATTTACTGAAATCTCTGTTGCTGGTAAATGATTTTGATACCATTTTTTTTCATAATAAATATAAATAATAGATTCATTTGAAATCTTGTAAACAAATTTAATTTATTTCATGATCTTCAAATATTTTTTTCTGCTCTTGATCTCTGTAGTACCCTTGAGATCTCTCTCTCGTTTTCCCTGGTTGCTTCATATTTTGCATTTTGTTCTTTCATGTTCAATGTTTCAGTCTTGGCTGTCTATAACTTCTGTGAAAAAGCAGCATGTTGCAATTAAATATGTACGTCAATAAAATGCAAATGAAAAACCCTGACATTGTATCAAAAGATCAAAAGTGTAAAAGTGTATATGGGAGATAAATCAGTTTCTGAGTAAATTTCTTGATGTCTAAGTTTGTTTGTTTGTTTTGGACATAGACCTTTATCTCAGATGGGTTGAAAAACGGTTAGGTAAATACACAAACCTTAAAGATTTCTTTTTCCATTTCTCATCTTCTTGGGCATAATTCTGATCTTAGTTACTTCTGTGGAGATTTTGAATAGCCACATGATGACTGGTAAAAAGTGCTTAAGAAACATTAACATTTTAAATGTAGTAAATCTCAGTTTAAATGTAGTAAATCTCACATTTAAAAGCACAAATTCCATTGACTTCTATGTACTCTTACTGTAAGCTGGAGTGAGAGCAGAATTATGGCAACACTGACACTCTTGAAGATGTCATTCTGAACTGTTAGCAAATTATAGCCAAAGCATGTTAGGTAGTTTTGTTTGTTTAGTGAGACAGAAGGGCAAACTGTTCAGTCATGTATCCTCCTCACAATGATCTTCCTGAGAAAACTACATTACTGGTTGTCTGCATCCATTTCTCTTGGTAATCTTAACTTTCTAGATTTTTTTTTTCCTGTATTTACATAGGAGTCAGATATGGTCACTCCTACTACAGGGAATTTCTGCCCAATCTGTTACTTTATTTCACTTGACAATCAAACTTTGTCTTAATTTTCCTTGTCAGATTTCTTTGCATTTTTGGGCATCTTCTGAGCAAATATCAGACTGTTCTTCTGGTGTCGTTTAACTACACATCCTGACATAGAAAGCCTGAAACATGACCAGGTCTCAGTTGTGGAGAATCAGCACAAGTTTTCATTTTTCAGAAAGGGAACTAGTAGTTAAAGGTGGATGTTGTGGTTGTAGTGATGACAGATGTTAAGATGGGAGTGCTTAGGGAAGTAGAGTAACTGTATTATGAAAGCAGGTGAATCTGCAGATTGTGTTTGTTTAATACAGCATATTAATGTCCTGGTTCATGTAATGCAGTTGGTGGTGGACAAATTCTCCTTTCAGCTGTGTCTGTGCAGCTATACAGACCCTGCTAGGCTGCCCAGCTCTTCCTGTGGACAATTTGCTCTGTTATAATACAGTTCTTTTTGTCTGATGTAAATGTGAACTAATCCTTCTTGACCAATACAAGAATATATATAATATGAAAGATCATTTCCTCAGGGCACAGCATTCTGAGTGAGATAAGATCCTTGCAATAAGGCAAGGACTTCATTTGAAACAGGTCACCTTTCTATCTTTTCAGAGTGGAATTTTTCTGAGCTGATTTGGTTATGGCTTATAATTTGCTCACCACTGAGATGTAAATATTTGGCAGGATACCACTGGTAATGATCTATGACTGTCCTCATTCAGTTTAAGGGAAAAAAAGCCAGCAAAACCTTAGCTGTTGCCTCCTGGGAGTTTTCAGAAACGTACTATTTTTGTTTTCTCTGATGCTGTGAAGAACTGAGAGATAATTCATTAGTTTGCTCAGAAAATAGCTTCTGATCTCCATTTCCTATAAACCAACACTTTCATGTGCTGGTTCTGTGGGAACCCTGTGAGTACCATGATATTGGGTCAAAACCAACCTATAGCAAATTTCCTAAGAGAAATAAATTTTGAGTGTAGATTGGTAGAGACATAAAAGAAATTTACTCTTTTAAGCTGCTTGCATCCTTCACACAAAAGAACCCCAGGACTTCTTATGCCTTGGAGCTAAGACTGGATCAATGAAATGGAAAGGGAAAAGCTTTAGATATGCTGCCATATGGAGACTCATGCAATATTAGCAAAGTTGTAATGAATATGATTCCAGGGTGTTGGGTGTATTGAAGCCAAATTTATTTTATGGCTAACATGGAGCATTTAAAAGACTGGAATTTTAGAGGCATTGCTCAAATTCACATATCAGGAGGAATACGTTCTATGGTAACTGGAATAAGAAAGAGTCCTGAAGACTTCAGAAGGCTGTACATCATGCAAAGAATTGCTCAGAGTTATTGGTCTTTGAAAACTTACTTCCCACTGAAATTTTCAACAGTGCTTAACTGAGGGATTTGAACTGTACTAACTTTTTGCTGAAAGACATCTTTTGTGGTATAAGCTATTGATAGACCCCAATTCTAAGAGTTAGTTATATTACTATATTTTTTATAGCATCACTTACATTATATTTTATGTATTATTTATAGTATTATTTTGACTTCAAAGCTAGATATGGGTGCATAAAAATTCATGTAATTTGCAGACCAAAGAAAATAAAAATTGTTACATGTGATAAAGCTAGAAAAAGTAAATTACTAAATAAAATTTGACTGAAAGGAATACAAGTAGTTTAAAAGCAGTATATGTGTGCTATCAGAATAAACAAAATAAAGTAAACATGACAAATGTTCAGACACTTTAGATGGGCATACATTTAACTACAAACAATACATTTTTAAAGAAAAGTAACATGGTGGGGTCTGATTTTCTTTTCTGATATACCTATACACTTTCACAGTGAGGAGAGACTGCTTCAATATTGGCAATCTAAAAGCAGTTTGTTTGATCTTTGGTTCAAATCTTAGGTGCCTAAAAATGATAACCACAAATATTCACCGGCAAAACTGGATGAAAAGTGATCAATAGACATATAATTTCTCTCTGCAAACCTAACTTTGCATATTAGCATGCTCTTCTGGAAGAGTTAATGCCAACTGAAAATTTGGTCTATATTTTATAAAAGCATACCCCTTCAAAAAGCACTACTGTAAAAGTTGCTTGGTGTTCAAACTGAAATCATACATACACACTTTTTAATTAAAATGCTAATACTGTTCTGAGCTTCTGCTTATTATTCTGGATCTTTAAAATTTTATATGACATGTGAAAGATGCAGTAGAATGTACTGTAGAGTATGTATATATGTGAAATGGCATGGTAGCACCTTTCAAAATTTTAAGGGTGACTTAATAGGCACTTTCCTGTAACCACATACTTACTCATTAATAGACTTTCATTAACTGATAACACCACATTTATATGTAACACTTGTAGATTTGCAAGCACTTCAGAAAGCTAAAACTTCTCCATTAAACTTCTTCCTTGTGTTCCTGCTGTAACACACTGAAGTTAAAGCACTACTTTTCAAGAGAAGCTGGCAGTTTGGTGCATACCCAAGCTGAGATATCCTTTAGAGAAGATCTGGCAAAGTTCCTGTGAGACACACCTTGAACATGTGCATGTTTCTTTTAAGGAGTTGTAGGTATGATACCTGAAGAGCCAAAATAGCCTGATATCAGGTATGATACCTGAATTCAGGTATGATACCTGAATCAGGTATGATACCTGAATAGCCAAAATTCCTAAAAGCCTTTGAAAATCTTAAGTGCCTTCTAATAGCTATGCAGCAGATCAGTGAAACCAGGATGTAAATTAATGCATTTCCACAGCTTCTGGTTTCTTGTAGTGGCCAGTTTGGGCTTCTGCAAATGAATTCTTTGTATGCCAGTCAGGTGCATGCAGCAGTCTTCTTGCTGTAGAGCCTCAGAAGATGTTTACTTCAGTTGTGAATTTAAAAACATTTATGATGACCTTTCACTCACAAGCCATTTGCCCTAGACTCCTTTCAGAAGTGTCTGTCTGCTTTTTTTTGGCAAGTCTTTAAACTCCTTGTAATTCAGTCTACTTTAAAGCCTTGTAAGTGTAAACAAATGCATGTAATTTTCATTAAGACATCAGTCTGTCATTCAAGTTTCATTTCCAGAGGTAAGATACTTTTGGAAAAAGCATGCAACCACTGCTGAGAATGTAGTTTGAAACATGAATATGCAAAACTAGCATATTAGAGAAAGCATCTCCTTCCTTGCTCTTCAAAGACACTACAAGCCTACAGAAAACTTCATGTTACCTGTCTCTTCATCTCAGCACTGCAAGATTTCTTTGTCTAAGTATTCCTGACCCCTTCCAGGTATCTGGCAACATCAGTTTGTAACTTGCACGTTTCCCTTTGGTAGTCTTAATACGAATAGAATAATAGAGGATTTGTTTAGAAAAGAATAAGGATAATGTTTAACTGGGCTTGTATATACAGCAATGATGATACAGAAGGGAATGCAGACAACAGGTAGAACTGTCTATCCAGATTCATTTGCCAGACTGTCCTGCCATTCTGAGAAATGCTGCATGCTCCCTTGCATTTTAATCTGGAATAATAATAATAGAAAAGGCAACATTCACAACATTTGTCTATAATACCAATACATGCATGCATGGTACCGCATTTTGGTACTGCTCATCTCATCACATTTACTTTTCTTTTAGAAAGTCCCAGCTGCTAGTGAGAAGATGCATTTCTGTCTTCAGTTACAGAGTGCTTGCTGTACTGGGATTAAAGTAGGTGTTACATAGAACCCTTCTAGAAAGCAGTCAATGTATTTATATACCTAAATATGGATTTATCTACCTAATTTTAGTTGAACATGTTAACCTAAGAGATTGGGACAAGGACATATATTATGGCAGTGGAAGAATCAAAGAAGGACCCTAGGAATCTTGGTGCTGTGCCATTGGTTCGATATCTAGGAGACTGCTTCAGTACTCCTCATTGTAAAAGATTAACCCAGTCCATCCCTGCTAGCGCACTCAAACTCAGTTAAATCTGATCCCAGACATTGTACAACTCTGAGAAGCGAATTTGTTCTTATGAATGAGTCTCTTCATGGCATTGGGTTGCTGTTTTACTATGATGGTCTGCAGGGGTTGGACAGTTTGTTTACTCTGCCATAAGGTAAGTTTAATTGTTTGATAATATGGAGGTTAAAAGCTGCAGAGGCAGGCAGAATGTCCTTTGAGAGATGACATTCAGTCTGTAAGCACTAATGGAGATTTCCGGGCCTATCCTGAGCAAAGTTGGTGGTACCTCCCCATGAGTAATCTTGCCTTCTCTGTCATCATGGGCCTGAAAATGCGTATTGATTTTTTTGTAAAATAGGAATTCCAACAATAGAAATAAAATAAAAATAATAAAGCTGTGTCATACAGATTTTTCCATCTGGAAGAAGATTTTATCGTCACCATTTATGAGAACTCTGAAGAAGTATTCATTCTTTGAACTATAGTTGTATTTTCTGGCTTATTTTTGCACCAAGTTTAAGCATCCTAAATATCCTATATATCTTTCCATCCTGTTAGGCTTTCAGTTCCTGGGCTTAATTTACTTTTTTCATGCGGTTTTAATTTTTTTTTGTTGTTGTTGTTCCTTCTGTTGGGTTTCTACTGTTGATAACCTTCCTCTTATCATCTGTTTTAAGCATCGCATTTTATTTTTTAAGTTTCGTGGTTTATTGAATAAAGAAGATTTTGAATCTAAATAGCCACTAAGAAGTTTACTGAATATTTGTCAGATTTCACTGAACTCTTGGGACTTTGGATTCCCAGCCGTGTGGAAATTGAGGTCCTTACTTGTCCGTGCAATTCTGTGTCCACAAGGTAATAGTAACAATGTTTTTAGAACATTTGCAGCGCTCCTTCACAAGACTTTTGTTCTACCATGAGTATCTCATCAGCAAGAAGTTGTGCAAGGTTCTTTTATACACATTGAAGAACACCCTCTTTTCAGTGTGTTCCAAGTAAGCACACACAAGAGAAACTAACCTTTTTTTTTTTTTTCCCTGGGAAGAGAGCCAGTGGTCAGGCACCTTTCTTGTCAGTTTTTGGCAAGTAATTGAGTGTCATCTTCTTAGTCTGGTCTTCTCTTCTCTCCTATTATTTAAGCAGTTTGTGGAAGGAGGTGGGTTATCTCACTGAGATCTTTCCATTTGATTTATTACTTCAACATTTGAAATACACAGTAGAATATAACATCCAAGAGTGTAGTTTAATATTTAAAACATTTCTTTCCTTTCCATTTTTACAAAGGGACCAGCTTTAGCAAGACTGAGGCAATATACCTATGAGCTGTGTTTTGAAGAAAATGAATACTATAGCTCATAAAATATGAAACAAAGATAAATATATAGTATGGATGAGCTCTATGAAGTCTGATTTCATTAGCTAAAAAGAAACTCATGTCTGAAGTATAACTAAAAATGTAAAATTATATCTGTGCCTTTTTTTTTTTTTTAAACTGACAGCTTTATACTTGGAAATTTTTCACTGCTTCTGTCCACAGAAAGTGATAAAAGCAGCTGGGGGATGTTTAAGTAGGAGGCCTGTTAGTAAGGCCTACAAGTAGAGCTGGTAATGCTGAGACCCTTCCTTTCAGTTGCCTCTTACCAAATTTGGGATTAGATGCCTGTGGAGCAAGTTTATGCTACAGATGTGTCTTGTCGATGTTATCTCAGACCGACTGTGCTCCTGACTCTCCGAGTGCCAGCACATTTATAATGACAATAACTGTGTTTTCATCGGCATAGCTTCTTTCATTTTTTAGGGGAACAGAGGTAAGATTTTATTATACTAGTGCCAGAGGTACTTTGCTGGAACAATGGCAATTTGTTGGTATAATATAGCAAGCTTTTTGTAAGGGGAAACTTGCTCTGTCAAAGACAGAGATGTCTGCATTGTAACCTGTTTGCAAACTTAACATTAGTACTGGTATCTTGCAATTTCTTTTGCTTCACTTTGCAATCTTAACCTTCTGTGCATACCCTGTAAAAATTAAGATACCATTTGAGATCAAAAGTAATTTCCTAATGTCAGCAGAAAAGCACAATCTTTGACAAAAATAAAGTTAAGAGTTGAATTGCTGCTGTTTGGGAAGGGTGCACAAGAGAGACAGAAGATGAAACAGGAGATCTGGGCAGCCGTGTGCTACTGAGGCAGTGCAGTGCCTGCTGGCAGACCAGGAGTCTACCAGTAAATCCACTAATTAAACATTGCTATTTGCCTGAATGCCAGCTATCAGCCCATATTTTGCACTTTCTGTTTCTTCCCCAGGGCTACTCATCAGGTACAAACAGGGACTGTATGCGGAGATCCAGGGTTCAGTTTGGAGACGGACTTCACCTGAGACACAAAGTGCTTAGCCCAGTTAGCTGACCTGCATGCTCATCAATATTGAAGCCATAATGATGAAACCAGAACTGAAGCCAATTATTGACAGGACTGAAGCCGGGGGGTAGTGGGGGAGCAGGGGGGAGTGGTCAGGAAATTGGCTGAGTCTTAGAAGAACCAAAAGAAACATAAATGTTACTGTCATCAGTCTCAAAATGATAACCCCCAAGCAGTTACCAATGATGTAACTGAGATTAGGTAATAATGATAAAAGTTGACAGCCTAGAGAGGCATACAGTTAGGCCCGGTATTTTATCACATATGTAAGTGATAATACCCCTTTTGTAACTGATGGTGACACTCTCACTGGCTGTAGCACAGCAAAACGTAAACAATATTAAGCATTGCGTACTTGTAGTTAGGTCACCAGAAGAGGGCCAAAGACAGATAAACACAGCATCTATCAAGCCTAACCAGATCCCTGTTGAAATCCCTGTGGGCAGAAAATATCAAATATCAGTTGTTCTCTTTTGGGGAGGCTGATTTTATAACCAACAGGTAACAAAGATATAGAACTCTTCCAAAGGAAGATGCCAAAGATGCGAAGAAGCCAAAGCATAGGAAATAATATTAACAGGGCACCAGGGCATCTGAGTCATGAAGGGATTATATTCTGCGTTTTCTTATTCTCTGCTTCTGTTTGCTACACAGTGGGAAAAATACGGTGGTGGTGGTGTTAAAGGAAACACTGTGGTTATCCTCTACACTGAAGGCTTTCCATTCCAGAACTTCATGAGTATTGTTAGTCTAAGTGTATCAAGCACTAAGGTCATTACTAATAAGAGTATAAAATAACATAAAATAATGAACTAGTAGTAATGAAAGGAAAAAACAAAATCTAAAGATATTCTACCTGCAGATTATCTCAGTGTAACTCTTGTTTTCAGTTTCAGGATCTCAGAGGAATTGCAGTGGAGAACAATGTTGATGTTAACTTTTGGTCATAATATCTCATCTTGCCCTTCCAACAGATGCTTGGAAAGTTTTGCAGCTGAATTTTGAGCATCAATCACTTCCCTTTCCACAGCAAAATTAACCCAGGCACTGTGTGGAGTTACCTGGGTTTCTTCTGCAATAAATTCAGATTCTGGGACTCTGCCCTGAGACAAAAAGACCAGGCCAGACCTTTCCATGGGTGCAGATAAGCAAACGCTCCTGCCAGCCACAGTGCAAGCTGGGGATTGCCAGTGGCTAGTGAGCCTATTTGGTTCAGGGCAGCCTTTTGGTGACTGCCTGCTGGAGATGTGATTTACACTGCTGGCAAGACTGTATTTAAGAGCAGCAGTGAGGGTCCTGCCTGAATGGCTCTTTCTTTGTGTTTGCTCAGCAAGGCAATGGAAAATCTTTAGGGTGTTTGTTTACCCATGGCCTAATCAGTTTAGCTGGCTTTATTTCAGCGTAGATTTTAATGGTGTCTCAAAGGTGTTAAGCTGCTTCGATGGAGGACTGAGTGAAAATAAGTCCTTTTGGTTTCTAGGCTGGGCCTAGATTTGATGAGTCTAGTCCACAGGAAGTGGGGATACGGGTAAGTAGGGAAAGGTTTCAAATGTTATACTAGTGAAGATATTATACTCTGTGAAGAACCTGAGAATGACCCAGATCACATGAAACCTCACTATTCAGGAGTGCACCAGAAGCTTTGTGTTGATATTTCATGGAGGGTTTCTCAGATGGCTGTCCTGTACATTCTTACTGAAAACAGGAGCATGGGAAGCCAAAGACGAGGTGAAGGGTGGCTCTGTCATATGCCTCCTCACATGGACCATGGCCTGCAGAAGATTTATGCCCCGCTTGCACATAGTGGCTGGAGCATTTCTTCCGCATCTTCTTTTCTAATCTTCTCAGAGCGGTGCCATACTTTACAGTAGGAGGTCTTGATGAATCCACGCAGGTCCCCCTCCTGTGATACAGAGATCACAACAAGCCTGCAATTTAACCCACATGTTCAATGTATCTGTTTTCATTCATATTATTATGAAGGCCCTCTACTTGGACTTTAGAGCAGCCCTGTAACATTAGCAGAAATACTGTAAAATTAAAAACCAACCATACCACATGAAAATGTTGTAGCTTATGACTTGGAAACTCAGCTTAGCGCATTCACTACTTATTGATTTATTTTACCATTCCCTTTATAAAGACAGAGCCAGCTCACACTCAAGCCCGCCACTCATTTTCAGTTTTCTCCAATAGCCTTGGTGCTGCTATTAAATAGCTAGGAATTAGTAAGTGCTTCAAGCCTAATACCTAGTCAAGCAGATGAATGTTAATGCACTGAGTCCCTCTCCAGCTTGCAGCTGTTTCGTGGTGGTGCTGTGTGTGCTCTGGGAACAAAGCAGACAAAGGCTGGGCTTGTCCGTATGCTGCTGCCTTTTCTCGTGTTCAGATTTGGGCAGGAGTGTAGTGGAAGGCTTTCCACGCTTCTGGCTCCTGTCACCCCTTTGTGCAAGGACTTTGCTCATTTAAACTGTAAAATTAGTCATGCTCATGCTTGCGCCAAGTCGGTGGGTTGGTGTCTTTGGGACGTTATAGTCATGAACTGTGGCTTTTGTTAAAGGAAATGAATGGCCTGCTAGCTGCTTGTAGGCTTAAAACTGCTGAGAAGGGATACGCAGAGCACACTTGGCTGTGTTTATTTGCCTTTGGGTGCCTTCTGGCCTGGTGCCAGTGTCTGGACACCGTTTGCTCCTCTCCCCCCTAATCAAAATTTCAAATGAATTCGCACAGTGTAGACGGTAGGTTTTGTATGACATGCTGCTTGATTTTGTTTCCCTACCTTTTACCTGCTGTGGTATTTTGGCGAAAAGATGCAACTTCTTGGTACTCTCACATCTGCAATGCCTATTGGGAGCTTTTGTTGAGCTCCATGCTTTCCCTGCTCTCAGCCCTGGACATCAAGCCCCATCACCATGCCACCATGGTATGTCTAACTATATCTTCTGTTAACCGTGGAGCGTAAAAATGCCTCTCTCGTTTCCTTTTCGTGGTCAGAAGTGTCTTAAATTACTTCGCATTAATAGGGAACTGGAGTGTGTAGGTGGAGCACAGGGGAAGCCAGCCTATTTCATGGTAGTGCAAGGATGACAAAAAGGTTGTATGGGGCTCTGGTCACACCCTGGCAATCGAAGGAGTTATCTGGCAGCTCACAGGAGCTAGTGGCAGAAATAATCCTGTGGACCATCTTTCTAGAAACCACAGTATTATTAAAATGTGCATTTATCTGAGTCCCACAAAGAGTCAAATGTTAAGAACAAAACAGCTGCAAAGGTTTATATTCACCTTTGATGTGCAGCCTACTTGCAAATAGTCTCTATTTCTGTGTACATCAGTAATTACTATGAGTCACTGTATGTCTGATGTGCGATGCAAATTACTAACCCAGATTAAATTTTGGAGTGTCTAAGACTGTACATTTTAATGTTGATTTTCACCCACATCTCCAAAGAGGGCAATTTTTTTTTTTTTTTTCCATATTTATGTTTATATGTATATATATTTATTTGGGGTGTTCGGTAAGCAGTGCTGCTTATATTATTGAATTGAAAAACTATGGTAAAACCTTACAATATATTCTGATGCTGGGGATCATGACACCATTAATCCACACAAAAATTTATGTCTGATATAAGAGGATACTGGTTGGGGAAATGGACAGGAGCTGTATATTCATTAGTGCTTATCAGCCACTGAAGAATCTTGGCATCCTTTATTAACAAATTTTGATTTTTCTGAAAATGATCTGTGCATCATCTTCATCAAAGTTCTGCTTGGCTCAGGAGCTCCAGTGCTTCACTAAAGATTTTTCAGCTGCTTTTTCTAAGGTTACCTGAGCACTTTCTAATTTTCATGCTGTATGTTTTCAGTTCCTAGTGTTCCTGACATTTTCTTTTTTTTTTCTTTCTTTCTTTCTTTCTTTCTTTCTTTCTTTCTTTCTTTCTTTCTTTCTTTCTTTCTTTCTTTCTTTCTTTCTTTCTTTTTCCTAACTGGGAAATTTGGTTTTGTGATAGTACTTGAAAGCAAAATAGGTAAGTTCTATAGTTATTTTTTTGAATTTTACTGTCATTAGAACAACACAAATTTCAATCTTGTGTATAACCATAGTGCTTTAGAGGAAAATGTTATCATTCATTAGAGAAACTTGCAGTTTAAATTGACTGCTGAAAGTCTGCTATTTTGTTTTGTTTTAAGCTACTTTAGACTGCAAGAGATCAAGCTCATGAGATTAAAAGGTTATCCTGAAGAAGTAAAATTTTCATGCCTGAAGTTACCCAGCTGTTACAACAAGCCTTCCCAAACCAGTGACAAATGACACAACACTGTAGTAACACTCAGGCGTGCTGGCCTCTTGAGCTTTGGTCTTGCACTTGTTTTAGAAGCTTTCAAGGTGTTTAAGGATGACCCGGTTTTTAAAATCCATCAGTGATGGCAGTTTGTGAGTCTTAATTACCATCAGCTGGTTCTCTTTTTTCTCTGTTCAGTATGAGTAACTTAATGGGGAACATTATGTCATTAAGTACCAGGAGGATCTTTGCATGTTAGAGTTTGACCTATAACAAGCCTGGCAAAGCCTACAGATGGTGATCTGCGATTAAGATAGCAGCTTACAGGAGAAGTGCTGGTACTGGAAATGCTGGCTCCAAACTATCAGCAACCTACGTTTTCAGTGTAAGAATTGGGAGTTAAGATGTGTGTTTTCTAGGAAGAAGGTTGTGATTGTTTTAGGGAATTCAAAAGTGAGTGCTAACAGCGTACCTTCTTATGGTCGCTGTGACCACGGGTTTTGCTTGACTGTAGGAACAGGCAAACTTCACAGAACTTGAAACTTTGCAGATTAATGCAAGTGGCTACTTTATTTTTTTTTCCTACAAAAATGATTTAGATCATTTTAAAAATCTGTATTTTCCAAATTTGTCTTTGAATTCAGGTTTTTAAAGAAATGATGCTTTCCATACAGCCACAAGCAAACTCCAGAAACCTCTGAGAAAGAAACGTGAATGTTGTGAAACCTAACATTTAAAAGTCAGGTTCACAGGTTCAGTTTGCTGGGGCAGCCTTAGTTCAGGCCGCCTGCGGTTGTGCATTATGCTGCAGGCTTTAATTACATTGTTGCATACATTTCTTTCTACTCAAAATCTTGCCTATCTTAACACTAACATACACGAACCTTTCAGTGTCTGACTTTGCATTGTTAACTTCTATCTTGCATCAGGCTTTTCTTTTGGTGTGGAGGAAGCTGGAAATGTGGGGATGTAATTTCCAGAGATTTCAAAAACTTAATGGAAGTCACTCTTTAAGCTGAAGAAGTCATCTTGTTGAGCTCTCCTGACCACCCGTCATATGGGCCCTACACAGAGGTAAGGAGTCATAACACTCTTCATACCCATTTCAACCAAGAGAGTAAGTGAGAGCCGTAGCAGCCTAAGTGGCTTAAGTTTCCTAAAATGCTAACGAGTAAAACCAGAGATGTGTAAAGCAGCCCAGGCTACAGGCCTCTCTTCCTGGATGGTACACAATACAAGGCTCGCTCCTTTCCTCTTCCAGTTTGGGAGGCTGAATACAGATGTAAAGATGCTCCAAGTGGAGTCAAAGTTCCAGGCCCATAATACTGGATTATTTTCAGTTCATTCTGTCAGCTAATACAGCCTTTGTTCTCAGGGCAGCTATTCATCTGCTTTTTAATCAGATGGGAATTGCATTCAGCCTTTTCCCAGTTCCCTCTCAGTGCTCCCTGAGGGATGCTGTCTTGAGCCTCTCCTATGAGGAGTTAAGCACTCACACTTTTCAGGAGCTGCCGAACTTCTCAGAGGAACCAGACCATGTAGTAAATGGCAAAGTATTCTTCTAATGAAAAGAATATGTTGGAGGAGAAAAGAAATTAATGTTGAAACAAAGCCCTGGAGACAGCTTAAGACACTGTTCTTAAAGAAGGGCAGGCATTTTAAAAGACTCAGAAGAACAATAAGAGCACATTTTTAAAATCAAAATCTCATGGAAAAAGATCTTTGGGGTTGAGGGGATGGAATACAAATTTCAGTTCTACCAGCTGTAATTAAAACCAGAAGATTCTTTTGGGATCCTATTAAAAAAAAAAAAATCCAGGATTCCTTATGTAAATCATTATTTCACCTCTTGCTGCACCACTGAGAGAGAAAAGAAAGCCGCAGTGTTACAAGTTGCTCTACGTGGGAGTTTCAGCAAACTCCTTTACCTATCATGAGCTCCATTGATTTTACTAATTAGTAGGGTAGTGTCCTGAAGGGAGAGACCTGGCAGCTTTGGGGAACCTCAGTGCTTGGTTGGGTCTCTACTTTATGGTTTTACCAACACGCACTTATGTTAGCTGAGGATGTTTTATAATGATGACAACATCACTAGAGTGGGTCTGGCCATCCAGGCCATCAGGCAGTACCGAGGAATGAGGAGGAGCTCTGCCCAGCCTGTTGCCTGTAAGGTGTTGCCATAACACATATGGTCAATGCGTCCATCCTCCCAACACCACATGTTGCACATGCAGTGGGGCTACGCTGGCTTTCACATGTGTGTGTGGAGGTGAGGAGTGGGTCTGAACCGTGAGTGAAAGCCCAGAGGTTACCACATGGCCAAAGGGACGGGCCTTGGGGATCACACTGGCTTCACCCACAGGTCCCGGCCAGTGGACTCCTGGAGCCATGTGAGCATGGCTGACATCAGCAGTGCTGTTCAGGGGCATGGGTGTCTATCCTCTGCAGAGATCAGCAGTGTGGAGGTCTGCTACCATGCAAGGAGGGATGGGGTCAAACCATGAGTACCTGCAGAGATTCTCCAGAACTTATAAATGGGTGCCAGCCTATAACTGATAAAGATCTAGCTAGCTTTTTTAATGTTGAAATTGTATAGATAAGAGCTTTTCTATGAAAAGGGTGTCCTCTTTGACCATTATAACTTTCATAATCACTTCTTTAGCCTTTTCTTTCTGAAAACATGTAGGCAGCCATTGTCTCAGGAAAAGAGAGACCAGGAGCAAAAGATTTCCAGTGAATGGGGTTTTATTTTCTTCTCTTTCTTCCCATGAAAGAGTTCATTGTTCCACCTCCACAGTTTGTTGCTAGCTGTGGAGAAAGGAGCAAATTACTGTATGCAGGCAGAGGAGAAGAATAGTATTGAGCAGGGATGAACAGGGGTTTTCATCATGACAAGAACTGGACAGATAAGAAGTCAATTGATTCATGTCAGAGGGCTGATGTTATACTTTAATATTCCAGTAGTGACCATGTTATCTCTGGTGCCTTTTGGAACAGTTTGCACTTTGATTTATCTAGAATTAGAGCTTTCAAAGAGATTCAGTCAGCCCCTCAGGGAAACAGCTACTTGTCAGCTGTGATTATGTTTAATTAGTGTGAGTGGCAAATTTGCCATTTTCCCCCTTAGTCATAGCTCACCAAGTTCTATTGAGCCTTTTGGGGGGTTAAAAAAAAACATACACAAAAACCCCACTGTATTGTCTTTTATTTTCTGGGTTCTGAGTTACATTGTACTATCATATACTTGATACGAAGTTTTATAGTAATTACTGTTGATACAGAAAAGGATAATACACCAGACAATGTAAAAAAATCCCCCTTCTGCGTTTTACAGAGAATAAATTTATTTTCCTTTCTCTACATACAAAAATAGAAGTGAAGAAGTGTGGCTGAACAAATCAAGGCAAATTGGTATTGTTTCTTCTAGGAAGTTTGATAGCACTTTCTAGATGAGAATTTTTACCAGTAGAACTGTATTGATCTAATTATAGTGCTATAGTTATGCTGGAATAAATTCCCATGTGAGCAATGTTAGGAGAGTGTTCATGCAAAGATTTATGCTGATACAGGTCTGGTGAGATAATCATACCAACATCGTTTGACCCACACATTTTTTCACATAGATAAAATGCTTAGCAGAAATGCCTGGCTCAGAGACCTGCATCCCATATACAACAAATCTTGGAGTCACCTGCAATAGGGTGCTCAAGAGTGGCTCACCTACCTACCCTTTTGTGCCACTTGTGTATCAGTTCTTCTGCAGAGCTTTAATCATTAAAGCATTTCAGCATCATCCTGGAAAACTTTTCCTCAGTGAAACATTATAGATGCTTCATGATATGTTGTCAAACACAGTATACTTTTTCATCCCTGTATATGGCATTCAATAAGAAAAACAAACTGGGAGACATCTGTAGCTAATTTTGGTCTGGAGGAAAGGGGTGGAATTTTCAGGGATGTCTGTAGGCCAGGGACATTAACAATGACACAGGCAATGTGTATTCAATGTAAACTGGTTAAAAATCTGTGGGTGGTGCTGCTGTAAGCGGGATAGTTACTATGACAGTATGTACAAATAGCCTGGTGGCTGATTTATGTGCAAAGTCATGATTGATTTCAAGTGGGTTTGTAGGTCAGCATTTATGTTTGACCTCCTTTTCTAAAAATACACTTCTCAAATTTCACAAGAGCTGTTTTGTGACAGAATTTGGTCTTTATTAACTCTTAATAAATACCTTCAGTTCATTTCAGTGTTGCATGATCAGGTCTTAGCATGAACAGCACAACAAGGAAAGATTAACTTTGTGGATCAATATTGATTGTACCTGAGGACTTGTGTGCATGTGGAATTTATTTAGTAGTAACTCAAGTTGCATTGATGTATAAGGATCTGCATGAATGCAGTATATTCCTTTAGTTTAACCTAACTGGCAGTTACTATATATAGCTGGGTTTTGTGTTTAGCTTTGCTATCATAAAATCTGAATTATCTGGATGTAGAACATCTGTATTCAATATGCATCAGAGCTTTCTGGGAACAATGTTGCTAAATGCTGCACAACATCTGCAAACAAATTTTTGGTAACCTGTGTGAATACAATGAAATGAAAGAGAGAGGCTGGGGTTTGGAGGACAATAAAAAATGCAGCAGGGCAAGGAGGCAAAACCAAAGAATTGCTGAAGAAGGAAAATTGTTGTAATCAGGGAACTGGAAAGGAGTTGCAGAATCAGATCTTTTGGATAAGTGAAATAACAAAGTGTGCTTTCTTGTTGCCCTTTTTCTACACCTTCCTCTTTGGTATCTGACTGCCTATACATTAACCTGAAGTCCCATCAGCAGGAGGCTCTGAAAACTCCATGTGAGAAACAGCTGCCATTAAGAACCTATGACTAAGAAATTCCAGTAATAGCTGGGATAAAGAAGGAAGTGGGTTTTTTTGTTTGTTTGTTTTGTTTTTAATCATAGGAATTGTCAAGCAAAGCACCAGGTTTCTCTCATCTGTATTAATATTGTATTTTGTGTGATGTCTTTAGGGAACTGATACTTCTCCAGAACATACAAGCTCAGTGAAGCATGCATATAATACACACTTTGTATGACAACTATATGGGATGCCCCATCTAGGTGCAGAGACTGCAGAGTGGACAGTCAGTAGACAGGGTGCCATTCTGAGTTGAGAGCACTACACAGGAGGCAGTGTAACTGAGGCTATGTCACTATCGCAAAGCAAATGTCCTTTCTGGTCTTTCTCGCAGGTTCTGACTCCATGATTGAACATCTAGACCAGTGGAGCACTTGGGCAGTGCTGTGACTTCCTTCTGGCCTTTGTGCTTGAGTTTCCCTTGTGTGGAAAGCAGGATGCAGGGGATGCTGCAGGCTGTACTTCATCCTGTCCTGGCACTGCCACTCAGCTGCGTGTTCACCCAGCCTCCTGCAAAGGCTCCAGGGCCCCGTGGTAGTGCTTAGGAGCCCTGCTCACTGCTGTCACGTCTAGGTCCCATTGATGAATTACAGGCAGAGGGTACTACAGCAGCTAAGAAATATTTTTGTTGCTAAATATAAATGAAGATTTCATTTGCATTTGCTTTAATTAAAAATACTTATCTTGTACATTGACTTTACTCCACTAAATGAACCTTTCTTTATATTATGAAAAGTGAGAGTGGAAGCGATGAGAGAGTAGGAAAGCAAAGTGAATCAGGGTGAAGCTATATGGTGCAGTGCTTCAAAGGAAATATCAAATAAGAGGTGTATACAGGCACTCTTCAAGGACCTAGATATTGAGAAGAGTTTAGCAAACTTAGGGGTTGGTGAGATAGTTCCTGCTGCTCTGTGAAGGATCAGCACAAGGGCTGGTGCTGCCAGGCAGTTTTGGTGAGGATTTTCCTTTGACAGGTGTGAATGATTCTGTCTCCTGCAAGGAACATATCTTGAAGTATCTTAACCCTCCAGCTGGTGATTCCTTCTATAGTAAAACCAGTGACCCACAGAAGCTGAGTTTCTTTTATTCCTCTGGACATGAGGCTGGTGCTGGACTACTTCAGCCTCTGGGATTCTCAAGAGGGCTCCAAGAGGCAACAAGGGACCTTGAGTCCAAAGGTTAAAGTTTCCAAACTGAGATGTCTCTGGTCCTGCAGTTCAAGCTCACACTGTTTGCACAGCATGTAAGCAGCTGCAGTTTAAGGAAGACAGAGATACTGTTTATTCAAATACAATCTGATTTTCTCTTTTTGCCCATTACACAAAATGCTACCAGCAAAAGACCCAGCTCCTCCTCCAGTCTTTCAAGAAAATATGCTTTTAAAAAGCATTTGAGAAGGTATCCCTCACGGAGTAGCTGCCATTTCTTTGAGCCTATAGGCCTATGAGCCTGTTAAATAGGTAACGGTAATAGTATGCTTACCACCTTCTTATCAATAAGTGCATCCTCGTACCACAGTACCCTCAATAAGGCACAGTGAGGGTGCAGCAGAAGTATGGGCCCGTGAGGGCATGGACATTGGCTAACACTGTCACACCCCATGAGCTAGGACGAGTGGCCTACTGCATTAGTCCAAGCCTGTGTGCTACAGACAAACCTCTTTCATGAAGGAGACGTTCCTGATACTGGCAGAGTCCCTGGCAATTCTCCTGTAGGTGGTGGCATCTCCAGGTGTGCTCAGACTGCCTGGAAAATTGGAGGCTTTGTCACTCTGCAGTACTTCCTATACTGCTGTAGACAATATTGCAGCCAACACATCAGAATTGGGTTCTGAGGTTGTTATTGAACACCAGGGATCACTGTTTCCTAAAACCATACTCTGCTGTTACTCTTCAGCTGCTTTGGTGACAGTTAGATGGTTCCTGGTATAAGCAAAAATCTTCGTCAGCTGTGGTAAAAGGCGAAAGAAAACAGGAAGATTCAGAAGACAGAAAAACACACAGTGATGTCTACGCATCCAAATAATCAGTAACAATCCTGAAGACTGCTAAGGGCAAGTCAGTGGCAATATCTCTATTTAGGGGTTGTGCTCACCTTCATCACAGCAGCTCTGCTTGTTGGGCTATCAGCACTGTATTGGTTAGTGTCTGCAGGCAGCAACGGAGCATCACAAACTTTCAGGTACTCTAGGTGCTTGCAGAAGGTCTACCGTGTTCCTGTTGCTGAAGTGCATGGATCTCCATCTTCTGCAGCCATGGGCTAATGTGAGTCTGCAGCACTGACTGCTTCTTGCTGACAATGCCTCATTATTACTCCCATAACAACAATGCACTAAATGAAGCTATTCTAAGTGTTGCCCTTGCTCCTCCTCTTCCTTGGCCTTATTCTTGTTCTCCTTCCTGGGCAGCTACAGATGAGACAGAGGAACCTGTGATTGTGGCCACTAAAACCACTCTCACAGTTTTTTGTCCTGCAGCCAGCTTGCAGCGACCAGCATCATGTCAAATATAGACACGCCCTGTGTGTTGTGTGTCTGCCAGGCTGTCAGACTGAAGCACAAGTAACCTCTGTGGTGGTTGTGGCTATTCACTGATACTGGCTGTTCAAAAGAGTCAGACTGTGGGATGGCAGGAGAGCTTCCAAGGATTCTTCATGTGTGATGCCTAGGAGGTGCACAGCAGATCTTGATTGCTTCATGGCCCACATCCAAACATGCTCTACCAGAAGAATGCAGCAATGAATGGAGGTCAGCAACGTTACGAAGAAGTCAAGCCACAGGAGGAAATCTTCCTTGCCTGAAAGCACTAACTCACTGCAAAATGAAAGCCATTAGGATGCAGCCACTACGTGCCTGTTCAGATGGTACACTTAAAATGAAGTACATCATCTTCATCTAACCTGAAGAAAGCAGACAAGCTCTAAATCTTTTTGTATATTGATCTGACTTGGGTTGATGTCGCTGAAATAAGTGGGTTTGCACAGGTGAGCTATATTTGTTCACTGCAAGTGCTCTAGACTGCTTTCTAGAGAGGTGTTGGCTTGGTAAATGTGATGCAAAAGCCAGAATAATGCTGGCATGACACTTCTTGTGGTTTAACCCGTCAGGCAGCTAAGCACCACACAGCCATGCGCTCACTCTCCCCCCACCCCCTAAACCAGTGGGATGGGGGAGAGAATCATAAAAAAGGAAAAAAAAAGCTCATGGATTGAGATAAAGACAGTTTAATAGGACAGAAAAGAAAGGGAAAATAATGATAATGATCATAATAATAATAGTAATAATGATAATAGTAAAAGAATATACAAAGCAAGTGTACACAATGCAATGCAAAATGCAATTGCTTACCACCCGCTGACCGATCCCCACCTGTTCCTGAGCAGTGGCCCCCCCTTTGCCCTGGCCAGTCCCCCCAGTTTTATTGTTCAGCATGACACCACATGGTATGGGACATCCCTTTGGTCAGTTTGGGTCAGCTGTCCTGGTCCTGTCCCCTCCCAGCTGCTTGTACACCTCCAGCCTCCTCGCTGGCAGGGCCGTGCGAGGAGCTGGAAAGTCCTTGGCTCCATATAAACACTGCTCTGCAGCAACTGAAAACATCACTGTTATCTTCATCAAAAGATCCAAAACACAGCAATGTGTGAACCTCTACGAAGAGAATTTGACTCTATGCCAGCCAAAACCATGACAACACTAGAGCTTAACTTCTTTTTAGCATTCAACAGTCTGGGAGTACTCTTGCCTTTTTGTGCTGACGCTCCGGCTATAAGCTGGTAGTGAAGTCTAACAACTTCATTTCATTACCACAATATCAGGGAAAAACTACATTGAATTAGCTACCACTCACAAGCTAATGAAGTTAAACAAAAGTTGCATTGTCTTCCCAGGTCTATTCCAAGTTACGGCCTAACTACAGACAGTCAAGATTTGTCTGCTGCCATAAAATGCCACAGGCCAGAGTCATGAGGGTGTCAGGGCATGGAGGCCAAGCAGCAAGGCTTGCTGAGCACCATCGCAGCACTCAGAGATGCTGCTGGGCTGTGGGACTGCCAATTCCCTCAAGGCTAATTCAAAAAGCCTGTCAGCAAATGGCTGGGAAATACAGGACACTTATCGCACTGCTTCCTTGCTGTACAAATCTCAGAATTCTTTTCCCCAAGCAACTCTGTAAAGAAAATGATAATACAAGTGCATGAAAATAAAACCAGGCTGCCGCTCTGAGCACTGGTAGAGCCAATGCTAAGATGAGATCAAACTAGGATCAAACTCGGTTCTTCTGCTCACAGAATTCCTGTCTTCCTTTCATCGTCCAGCTTTCTTTTTAATGAAAACCAACATTTAATAAAAAGAAGCCACATAAGCTTGTCTGACTGTCATGAGATAGAGTCACTTTTTGTCTTACAGTTAGTTGCTACTTACTCATTTAGTATACATTAGGCCACAATTTCAATCCTCTCCTAAACTGCGTGAAGAACTATGTGTGCGTGTTAAAATCGTCTTTTCCCTGTGTATGGTGAGAGCATGCTGAGCACATTGTCATTGCTACCAAAATGCAAATGAATAGAAATAATAAAACCTTATGCAAGAATTTACGTTATACATGCACAGGATGTGCATACAGATCATATTGGCAGAGCTTAGTGGGCCAAGCTTTATAGCTTTGTTTCACAGTGTCTTGACACAAAGCTTTCTGTAAGCTATGTTGTATGCTGTTGCCTTGTTATTTCATTTTACAAAATATAAAGGCCCCATGTATCTTCCTCATATGGCTCACTGGGGAAGACGGAGCAGGTATAACAATTAAGATCTTAGAGTAATGAGTAGCACTGCTTGAGAGGTGGAGATAAATACATCAATTGGGAACTTGACATGTCTGGTTAACATTCAATGTCAGCCCTGATCCTGAAAATACTTGTTCATTTATTTGACTCTGAATGCATTTTTGGTCAGGGAGTTTTACTGTCCTTCCTTGAACTGACAACGTGGCGGGGCTGGGGGCGGGGGGTGGGGGGGAAGCCAACCAGAGAAAAACCCGTCCCCTAGGTAATTTTTCTTTTCCAAGGCTGCTGTATGTAGCCTCTGTTCTCTCAGGAGTATGTGTTTTGCTTGGACTTTTTAAAAGAATATTTTAAGCAGAAACAACTGTAAGCTGGGGCCTCCCCAACCACATCAGTGCTGCTTGGCTCTGCGCTGATGCTGAGCTTTTCTTACAGCTGACAGTGCAGTTCTCTTGTGAACCCTTGTAGTTGTCACTGTCCCTTGGGAAACTATTATTAAAATGTAAACATTGTTACTTAGAACCATGATAAATCTCTGTGCAACTATAAAATTATAGGCAGTCTTGTACAAATGTCTTTTAAATGACAGCAGAGCATCCCTCTTCCATTCAGAGTTGATCAGAAAACTCCCCTCTTCCTAGCTTTTTAACTGGAACATGGTGTGTTTTCCTCTCTCTTGAATAAAATTTATTTTAAGGAGGTGTGTGCAGCAGGTTTATGCATGTGCTGAATTTCCAAGGATGTATTTGGAAAATACTTTTACTTCCATTTAGAACATGTTGGAGTTCAGTCAGGGGCATACACTGTACGTATATGGTGTACTTTGTTACACATGAAAGGAGAAGATAATGAGTATTTTTGCCATACTTCTGGGCTGACATTTACTGTGTCCAAACAAAGCAAAAATAAATGTGCAAGACTACATTTCTGAAAGTTTTCTGTTTGAAAATGCACAGTGAAAGTGTGTGAATATCAAAATTCTGTAGAAATCAAATATATTTTTTTCTTCTGGCTGGAACTTCTCTTAAAAAAAGGGAACAGAAAAATATCTGAGCCATATAAAGATTTCCGAATCACTATTTAGGCTGAAAATTTACAGTGTTTAAAAGATTGAAATGACTTTTCATTTCAATTATTAGCTATGTGTACAATATATGTTATATGTAGTACGATGTAACAGCTGAAAAATTTACGTTAATAAAGGATGATTTTAAGATATTTTCACTCTTCCAAGATATCCCTTTTCTCCGCAGGTCCTGGAATTTCTTTCATGAAAATATTGAAACTTTGGGTTATTGATGTTACCAAGGCATAAAAAGTGAAAATCCTTCATAAAACCTAATTCCTGACACTGCTTAGTACTAGTGATGATTGCTGTATTGACAGAGATTTGGTGGTGATGATAGATTGCATATAACATTTCAGAGAAGGTGGAAGAAACTGATTTGAAAGAGTCACAATCAGGAGGAACAAAGCCCCAGAAAACATATTTTTGGGATCAAGTAAACACAAGACTGTGTGAACTAAAATGAACCTTTTTAGAAGCAAAACAAGGTGTATTACTCATGCTCAGAGTGCTGCCTGGCACTAGTGGGTGGGCTGTGATACTACACTGTTAGAAGATGAGGAACTGCTATTCCAAGTCTCCTCGAGGCCACCCTGTAATTCGTGAGCTAACTACCAGAATAATAAGATTTTCTTTTTCTAGCTTTCATGTGTGCCAGGTAGGACATTTTTTAGTTAAGAAAAAGGATGGAGACATCTGAAGATTTCAGTTAAACCAAATGCTGAATCACCTCAGGGTAAATGATACAGTCACAAAAGTACTTGTAATTTCTATGGTACTGTCACCTTTGTGGTGGGAGGAAAGGAGTAGAGGTAGGAAGGTGGTGAATACAAGTACACAGTCTCTACAGACCAGTCTTTTAATACGGTATTCTGGCATTCTAAGCAAGTGGCATGCACTAAAATGGGATATTTATTGCAGGACCTGCAACTTCAGTCAGGAGAATAAGTAGAAATAAGAATAGAATACACTTTATACAGAAAAGCTACATTTGGAAGCTACTTGTGTCCTTGTAACCAACACATAGAAATACTCAGAGATGAATGTGACACATTAAAAACCCATTAAAATTGCCCAATTAGAGAAGTCTTTCGGTTTCCATTACAGGAAGGCTTAAACAGCACAAGGAAACCTCAGATTTTGGCTTGAAGTATTTTCCTTGTAGGTTCTTGTTAACATTTCATAAACAGAGTGCATGAGATGTAGCAACATTCAGGAAAGCTTGTTCCTCCTCATTAATGGTTCAGTCGTGCCTCCACTAGCAGAAGTCTGTCTCTGTCCTTTTGCGTAATTCTGCCTCTCCTTCTAATAGCTGCACACCATCCACCCCGGCAATCAAGATATTCTGTTCAGAGCTGCTTTGAAAATTGTTGAGGATGATAAAAACTGCCAGCTTTGCAAATCTACTTCTTTGCTGTGGTGATTGGCAGGAATGATGTGGTGGGACTGGAAACAAGTGGCAAGAGACTTAAACATACTGAGAAATTGCCAAGGGCATGCAGAGGAAGCAACGCCATGAAATTAGGCAAAAGTTGTACACTAAGGAAGGTTTTCTAATTTGGGAACCATTACGCATGTTGAATGCCAAAGAAATGGTGGGAGTCTGTGCGAAACTTTTATGAAAGAACTTGAAAGCACTGCCGAATATATGGCAGAGACTAAGGCTGCCCTGGCAGGAGAAGAACAGATGGGCTAATAGATCATTTCTATCTTTAATTTTTATGATTCATATTCCATCAGTCAGCACACGGTATAGGGAGAGGAAACTCAATGCCAGCCAAGCTGGTGCAGTTTTACAGATGGAGTTGTTTTCAGCAGATTGTGTCTGCCAAGAAACACTTGTATGAAGTTCTTAACCCATCAAACACTGGTATGTTTTAGTGTGCAGGGCCTAGCTGATACCAGGGGAAAAAACAATCCACCTTTTCAAGAACTTGTTCTCCTTCCTGAAGGGTGGTGCTGCACTTTGTAAGCAAATGGTTGTACCAGCCCTGTAGAGTTTACTGCCTTTCACTCAGAAATCACAGGACCTCCAAGCAATTGCAAAACTGCAACATACTATGGCTTCTTTGAATGTTAAAATTCTAGTGTTCATAGTATTTTTTTTTTATTCTTCAACAGCCATAAACTCTTTTAGAAATAGCAAAGATCCTCATACTAAATACACACACAAGGAATTATAGATCTATTGTAAAATAAGACGTGATTCTGGGTATACAACTCGGGTACCTGCATGCGCAGAAACATCACTTAGAGGCCAGACTAGGCCTGTTGTCTCTGTTGCAGACATTCATGTGGTTTGAAAATGCAGAATAAGAGCTGTAGTTTTGAGCATGGACTGCTGGCTCCATTTCAGTCTGTGTATTTTAACCTATGCTGACAGTAAGAAACAGTGATCTTTTGGATCACTGAAGCTGATTTGGGGATGAGGAAGAAAGGATTAAGTCATAGGATGGGATAAGAGTCAGTGGGGTTGTGCAGAATTCGTTGGCGTTTGTACAGCTGGCAGCTGCACTTCGAAGAAGAGAAGCCATTGCCACCCTACATTAATCTGCAAGACACTTAATGGGTCTGCAAGTCTAACCACAGTTCCCTAACAACCTGCTAGAAAACCCCTTGAGGGTCAACCAGCGAGGCAGTCGTGTTGCAATAGGCACTATGTAGCATGGCTAGGTCATGTCTACTTGGGTGGCTATGCTAAATCTTTGGCTTAGCATCAACGGTTTGCTTCTTAGTCTATTAACATGAGATACCAGATAGACGGGTTGCAACTTTTGAGACAAAAGAAGAAGAATAAGTGTGGTATAATGATAACTTAGTACTTCTCATATGATGCCTCTCATTCATTTCCAGAAATTCTGGTCTGTTAATATTAAGAAAAAGTACATGCTTGAACAATGTTTACTTTCTTGGCAGGTCCAGGGTTTCTCTGCTGGTCATATAATCCTGCTATAACAGGGTGTTTAAGTGGACAAACAACAGGCAAAGAAGTAAATAAAGCCATCTGGGTCACTAAGGTGGAGATGACTCCTGTCCTACCCTTCCATCAAGCTACCAACTTTTCAGGTTGTGAAGGAAATTTGTTTAGTGAGTCTTCTGTAAGCCCCAATGTCCGTGGATTACCTCTTCTGTTCATCTCAGAGCAGATATGCATGTCAAAATGCACCAGCTTTCTGTGCTTACTGATTCCAGGTCTGGATGTTAGGTATTACCTTCCAGGCACTTAAAATTATGATCTTCATTAAATTCATCTGGAAAAAGAGGATGATAAGAAATAATCACATGAGAAAAGTTCACTATGCTGGGGACAAAACATAATAATAAATATATAGCTAAGATCTGTGTTAATAAACCCATGCTATTTCCCTTATTTGCAAGGCAGTATTACTTTTTCCTCCCCCTTCTACCCTTCCTCTGTGGAAGGCTGTCTGTCTGCATGTTACAGACCTGCATATACTTTACTCCAGAAGCAGAGTGGAAGACTACATCTTTAAACCCATCTTACCTTACAGAACATAGAAAGCTTATTGAGGCTTATTATTCATTAATAATTTACTTCTCCCTCAATAACTGTTTTTAACACAAGCTCTGCAAAACATTTTAGAACATAGATCAACCTAGAAAACAAGTTGTGTGTTTGATGTTAATGGGATAACTTGCATGAATAAAGTAGGCTCATGATACTGTTTACAGACTGTTCACTAGGGCACGGCTTTTGTAGATGTGCAGCCTTAAGTTCTGCTCTGAACAGGGTTTGGTTAACATGAAGCAAAAGCCAATTTAATCCCAACAAAACTACAGTCATATATCCTTTTGAGGTTTGGACAGATTTTTTTTTTCTTTGTTTTGGTTTTGTTTTAATTTTTACTGGCCTTTAATGGTCCCAGATACAACAGGGTGTGGAAAAGAGAAACACTAGGTGGGCAACCATTTTTGGCAGCATTTTGCCTATATTGAAAAGCATTATGAAATTTGCAAGAAAATGTCTCCAGTAATCTCTTTCCACTTTTAAGATTGGAGCACTTCTTTTGGAATTCATCCACAAAAAAAACTGGGATTTCTGAGGTTATTTTCAGCCTGTATAAGTAGTCCTTATGATCCTAAATATTTTGGAAGTCTACTGAAATCCAAAGCTTTTCTGCTGAATATAAAAACAAGGTTGTATCCCTTTAAAACAACCTTTTGAACCATCATTAGAGCTCACCTTTTGGTAGGAATCTATTGGTAGGAACTGTTTGCCATCTTCAACTAGTTATAGCAGCAGTTTTCCTATTTAAAAAGATTTAGCAAAAGTGGTAATTTAGACTGTAGTGTAAGGCTGTTTGACCTTGTACACTGATCAGTCCTAATCCATACCCCATGCTTAGGAGAAATACCAGGTAAAGTAGGCTCAAACAGAGAATTGAACAGCAAGAAAATACTGAAATAAAATTAAAAAATGACCTTATTCTAAGGCTTCAATTAACCCTCATACCTGTGGCCAGACAGGAAATGGAGGAGGAGGAGATAAATTGTTTAAGATTACAGCAGTTTGGAAAATGCCTGAGAATATGAGCTTTGTTAAACAAAAAAATGCTAATTTAGTTGAAACCCACAAACATTTTGGAAAACCATGTGAACCATAGCTGAAATCTCATCAGGATTCCATTGAAAAAATATCTGATTATCTTCAAGCTAACAGGACAGACTGCTCGAAAATCTGTGATAAACTTGTGTGCAGGTGGTCTGAGGGCTGAGGACTCCAAGGCACTGGAAAGCCATCTCCTGGGATGCTGCTCTGGAGTTGGGACACCTCAGCTTCTTGCCTTGGCTTGCCTTAGCGGGAAGAAGGAAAGTGCTCTTCCTGAAGCCTAACTCTTGTGAAGTAGGAGCTCTCTGCATAAGAAGTGGAAGTCCTTGGAATGGTGTCTCTGGATAATGCACCAGACTCTTGGTCTGCAGGTATAATTTTGAGGCTCTTAAAACTTTAAGACTACTAATTCATCCATGACTACCTGTATTTATAAGAATCTGTCTCCTTTTCACTCATACAGGGCTGTCAGAAACAGAAAGGCAACAGACAGATACCCACAGCTGTTAGGATCCTTAGGGTTGTGGCCTTGATTTAGTATAGAATTACTATATACAAAATGCTTCTGTTGTTTTGAAACAATATTATAGAAATGTGGCTATTTTCCCTGCCACAGGAAGTAGAAAAACATTCTACTAACTTGCAGCTGTGGCATTTCTTCATACTGATGATGGAAGTGGAAAGTGCTTCCAAAATCGTGAGTGTAATGATTGGCATTCAGTTGTAGCTCAAGTCTGATAATGATACTAGGCAAGAAGTTTCGTTCTCGCCTTCCACCCTTCCAAATGCAGTACATAGCTGAAGGAGGGGGTTACCAGTGCTTATGTTTAGCTCAGTAACTGCAGAAGAGGATGATACAGCTACACAATGAACACGGTCAAGGGCAGCCACATGATGTTGCTTAACCTTTGTGGGATAAACAACAGAAAGTACAAATGGGGGTACTGTTGTGGGCTCAGAGGGCTAACAAGGCTTTTTTTTTTTTTTTTTTCTGTGTGTTTCACACAAAAAGCAGTAGGGAGAAACTCAGGACTCCTGTGGTATAGATGCTGGGCTAATACTAGCCATATTGTGCACAGTTTTCAACATCATGCTCCAGTTTCTTAAGAAGGTGAAGTTACTGTAACACAAGGGAACAGATGATGATTGAAAAAAAAAATCAGAATTCATTAACTGAGCTGTAATATTTTAGTCACCAGTGCCCTGTATGATAATATTTTCCACTTATGCCATTAGGGTGTGCTGACTAAATCAATACAGACACTTAACAGCAAGTACTTTCAAACTGTCTGCAAGCAGAGGTGAGTAACCAGTATTGCAGATATGACACATTCATAATACTTCATAAAGAGTAATATCCCCATCCAACACGCACACACACAGTATGTCATGTTCACCTAGTTAATTGTTAGTCACAACTTGTTTATGCCTTATCATATTCCTCCTGGAGCAGCCCATTGAATTAGCCTACATTACAAAGATTAACCTGTTATTTTTCTGATACTGATATGATCCCTTGAAATAACAATAACAAAGTTCCAGTCTTGTGATGAATGTTAATTTGTAATTGATATTGTTGAAGAACCAGTTCACTGTCCAAAACACCATCTTTTTTTCATAGTTGGCTTCCTTGCTTTTGCTGTGTTGAAACTCCTGTGAGTTGCTATTTGGATATGCTCAAACGAGATTTCAAGACAAAACAGCAGTTTAAACAGAAAAGTGTCATTTTGACATTTCTTGTGGAAGAACCAAGCATTGACATTTTTAATTGGAGGAAGTGCCATTTTCATTGAATTTACATATTTTATCTGAGAAATTTTCAGCAGGAAATTTGGATCAGCTGTAAAAATGACTTACTTATTATTTTCCTCTTTCCTTTCCAGTAAGGAATATGCATCAGGGAGCATATATTTCCTTACACTGATATGTATAAATGCAAAAGTAAAGGAAAGAAAGCACTACCAAAGCGATAGGAGGGTTTGTGTTAATAAATGGTTTTGTACTGACCTTGCTGTGCACTGAGCTTAAAAACTGTTCTCACTTCAGCTGGCAATTAAATACAGACTTCATCATCCTCCTGCTAAAATTATGTCTCCTGGGTCATGATTTTTCCTGCATGAATAAACATAAATCCACTGTAACAGAGGAACACAGGTATCTTGAAATGTTCTGGTTTTATGAAGCAGAGATCTATCTCAGGTAGCTGGAACCAAATTCATTCAGCTTTTAACTTGAATTAGCTTCTTAGTTCAATTGTGAAGTGGGGCAGAGATCAGCAGACTGATTCTGGGTGACCTGTGCTGCAGCAGAAGACAAGGTGGGCTTATAGCATTACAAGAGGTTTAAACAATTTCACATATTCATTACAGTTCACCTTTAGTACCAGGATGTGAGAGGTTTATTAATGCTGTGAAATAATTCCCTGTCAGTGCCCATTTCTAGTGTTTGTCTCCTTACAATTCATAATTGAGACATTGTAAAAGAGAGAGATCATCTGCAGAAGAATGAATCTCAATGATGAGATGCTTGAATCCCTACAACCCAGAAGTCTGCTGGCAAAAATACTGATAAACTAACTAGATACTACATTTTTAGAAACTGTTTAGAGCATTCCTTCTAAGAAGTTTCAGAGTGAGATATTTTTACATGTACAAGGGCATTAAGCACAGTGCTAGTTTTTCTGCGGTCTTCACTCATTTCGAGCAGCAAATACAGCACTGATGAGGAAATAAAGCAACATGGGCAGGGAAGAAAAATGGGTGTGGGAGGAGACATGTTGAGGAAGATCACTGCCCTTCCAGTTCCCCTTTCAAGTTGTTTCTTTCCCCTTCAGTGGCTGTGAATTTGCAGCAAATAAGTAAATAAATAGGAAAACCTACAGCAGTGTGTACCACCTGCCTCTCCTTGTCTTTCTCCTGGGCCCTGCCAAATGTCAGGTGCGTAAGCATGACCCTGAGCAGTATGTGCAGGCCAGGGAGGAGGAGAGAGCTGGGAGCAGTGCTCACAGCGTGGTTCCCACCGACAACCTGTGTGCTTCCCTGAGGTTAAGAGACAGGTCACTTTGCTCAGCCATCCCTGCAACAGCCCTGGTGGAAAGATGCAGTAGAGCACATTGTTTTTTGATGGTGGTAGCTCAGGAGTGACCTTTGTCACTTACATCTGCCTACAGCTCCAAAACATTTGACCAGTAGAAACCTGTACAGGGTTCACAGGGTTCAAACAAACAGAGAAGTTTCAACTCATGCAGTACATATTAGTCAGCTGTCTTCAGGGAAGTTATTTACTGCTAGGTCTGCCTACTTCTTGGCCTCTCTAGACTTCTGTCCCCCTCTCCCTCAAATTCTTGATTGATTTCCAAGGTATGACTAATACATTTCTATAAATGCTTCATGCTTCACACCCAGGTTCTTTCACTTTGATGATTTGTTTCATCATATTCCTGTTTACTAATGTTTCAATCAACAAATGTTGTTTGCTGCCTGAGGGGAACGCAGGAGTAACAATGGCTTGAATTATTCCTAATCAAGTTCCAACTCCAACCTGATGGGGAACATGAGAGATTTATTATTGTTAATTTAATCCTTGTGAGACATCAGATGCTTTGGTGATGGGCATCAAGATAAGAGCTCAACTACATAAACAGTGAACAAGATTAAAGAATGGTGGTTGTAAGGTTTGAAATGAGAAAAAAAGTATGTTTCTGCCAGTGAATGCAAAAAGGCAGTCAGAACTGTCACAAATGCTTTCCATTGTTTCATTTAGACTTGTCTAGGCCAGCGTGTATCAAGAGATTTATCACTCTTATGGCTTCATTGCAGTGAGACTCAAGCTTTATGGTGTGGGTGAAATAATGTTATTTGATCAGATCTAGCCCTGGCTGAAATACCATTGAATCCTGTTGGGTAAACTTGGCAGCAGAAAGCACAGGAAAGCTAACCTAAAGAGACACAGACAGGAAGCCACAAATGCTAGCAAATGGTCATCTGTTTGTCTCCCATCTGCTCCTAATAGAAAGGGCAGGTTGGGATGGCGGGGTTTAGTAGCTGGCAGGAGGCAGCTGGGGAAGTGAAAAATAGCCCCTGGACTCCCTCTGATCCTTGGAGAAGGTCTCATGGTTATAGAGTGATGGGTAAAACTCAACGTGTTCTAATTTGGAGTTCAGGATCAGGGACTGAAAAGGTCATTGAGACACTTCTACTCTCTTGTATTGGCTGAAGTGACACTCCCTCCCCAACATGGGCATCAATATTTCTATTCTTTCTGTGCCCTGCCACCCCAAAAGACTTCAAGACCTTGCCAAGCTTTTTATCGAGACACAGTCATTGGCATGATTGCATGGTGGTCCAGAATATCGTAATCAATGTGTTGTGCTGACAATATGGTCAGACCAGAAGCCTGTGGAGAAAAATTGCAATAAATTAGTAATGTGTTGATAGTCATTTAACCAGCTGAAAAAGCAGATGGATGCAGTCTACTAAATGGACTTTTGCCTTGCTTCTCCTTAATTTCATTGTATAGGGAGATGCAGTAATATAGGGAGGATCTAATGAACACAGGAGAGAAAGTGACTGAGTCTAGAGCCCCAGCTGGAAGGAAAGGATGACCTTTCCTATAGAGGCAGATAGAAGAAGACTGTTATAGCCTTGAGACTCTCATAGCATGCATGCTGATGATGACTATGTGGGAAGTAATCTAGGAAGGTCCGAAGACTTTGCAGAAATTCCAGGCACATAAATTCTTTTCATGCAATAATGTTTTTTACAGTTTCATAATTTCTAACATTTTTTGAAGACTACAGTACTCCCTGTAATTGACAAAAAGCGCACTTCTGCTCCTGTTGAGATCCAAAAAGATTAGAAAGCAATTACACCATGAATATTTACCATTGTAGCTGCTATTTTATCAATTAATTTTCCCAGATATAAGCAGGTAAATCCCTTCCAATTTTTGCATTATGATTGCAAGCACTTATCAGCTAAACATTTCAGTTATCACTTTGCAGTGCGTCATAGAACTGATAAACAAAGAACGCTGATAACAGCAAGTGAAGCCTCACCTACTTTCTCCAAAAAACATGTGGAAAGCCAAATACTGTTCACAGAAAAGGAACTATAGTAAAGTCTTTTCCACATGTAACCTAGCTTGTACCTCAGATCCTGATAGTGGTGTTATATCATAGTTTTCAATAAAAAACCAAACCAAACCAAACCAAAAAACAAAACAAAAAAAACAACTTTGCTTGATATCAGTTAGGTGACAATTTATATCTGAAAACCACCCCCCAGATATTTTCAAACCCGTCTTCAAAGGGCTTTTAATGCTTTTCTATTTTAGATTAATTTGGAAATAGTTTTTTCCTAATATTTCCCTTGTCAGGGGAAAGAATTTTGCTGCTTGTTTGTGTGTTTCAACTGGTGTTTAAAATCTACTTTTTTTGTTAAGATTTCCTACATTAAACTGCATGTTTAACATCAAAGGAGTTACATATTCGCCCACATGATGTGCTAAAGTAAAACTAGTAGATGCTGCTGCTGAGAGCCTGGATGGTTCCCAGATACAAAACACATTATTGAGAGCTTTTGCCTTGTCTATTCCCAAGCATTATTAAAAAAATAACAAACTTTTTTTTTTTTTTTTTAAGTGGCTTAATCAGTCCTGGTGGCTTTTTGTGTTTGTGACAAGGATAAAATCTACCCACACTGGATTGAATGCACTTGTCTGTTAGCGTCTGCATCCTTTTCCAGCACATTTGTCTTCTAATTAGCCCGTACATGCACATAGAAAGATGAAGTTTTCTTCCTGCACACAGCTCCCAAACAGCATCAAATATGATTATGGACAAATCAGAATGTGAGACATAAGCTAATGGCACTTGGGAGGAGCACCACACTGGGGCTGGTGGCTCCACTGTCTAGTGGAGCTACCCTGGACTGTCATTATGATTCCTGAGCACTTGGTTATTGGGGTGTTTGCTGTGTGACTATCTTGGGTTAACTCAACAGGGCTCTTAGGAAAACAGGAAACAGTGCTTTGCAATGGGTGAGCTCATGATAACCACTTAAGAATTGTTATACAGTAGTGATGGAATTGTTGGGTGCCAGGAGTACAGCTTGATGTCCTGCTGAGCACATGGGGCTTTTTCAGTTCAGTGGGCAATAGCTGGGGAACTGGCATGAGTGGGGTCAATGGAGCAGTAAATGGCCTCGTTCTCTTGCTAGGAGCAGGTTTCTTGGAAGTTGCTCTGCTGATGAGAAGGACTCCCTGGGTTTCTTAGGAAGCTTGAACTGGTTTCAGAGAGTGGCAATATGGTGAAATCACAGAATCACAAAATGGCAGGGTTGGAAGGGACCTCTGAAGATCAAATAGTGGTATGCTTTGGAGAGGGCACCTGGATTTGAACAGAGATTTCTCAAACTACAGTCCACTCTAGTGATCTTTCCCTGAGCTTTACTGAGAGGTCATGCTCCTGCAGGACCACTGTCAGTACAGTTTTAGGTGAAAAAAAATAAGAGCAGATTTTTTACTGTTTGAAGATTCCCTTTCTCAAAACATTTAGTTTCTCCTAGTAAAACTACTTAAGTTTTGACAAGCATGAAGGGAATTCATGGCTAGGTGCAAGCCCCCAAAAGGAAAAGCAAACTGCACAGGTATGCCAGCTAAGCAGACATGATAATTAGCCAAACAGCCAAATTCAAAGAGCGGTAAAGTCAGATACTTTCATGTTTCCTGGTGTAGGACCGAGTAGCTCAGACCGGACAAGATTTACTCAGGCTCATAAAAAGGCTGACAGAAAGAACAGGTGATTTTTTAAATGAAGTTCTTCTGAAGAGCATCCCTGTAAAATGCTAATAAAGACTGAGGGAATGGGAAGTTGGGATGTTACTGTCTGTTGACAGCAGGGGCTGTTCATGCCAGGTGTAATCCAAGACAATGACCGACAGGCAACTATCTTGTCTCCACTGAAGAAGCAGCTAGTCACTGTTTCTTGGATCTTATTTGGGAATAGATCTATGTAAAATTGAAAATTAAACGTTAGGGCACATCCCTATAGAACTGTTGATGTTTCTTAGTAGGCTTTCTGTTTGGCTATTTTAAACTTAAAATTGAAGTTTTAAAAGGGAGAGCCTTGATTTCAAGTGGAGATAGTTAGGATACTAAGATTTTTATTTGATTGTGACTGGACTCCTTAAAATTTAATTTGTCGTTCATGTGTGTTCCCTGAAATGTTTTAGAGGGCTGACCGGAAAAATTCTGGTGACCACGTGATCGTGCAAATTTCAGGAAATGACATGGCATGATATTGCATGGGGAATAAATTAAGAACATTTTTTTTTCTTACTGCAGTGACAATGACGTGCACTAGGTACTTTCCAAACACACCAGAAAAGCCTCTAGGGCAAGGGGTCTTAATCCAAGTGGAAGACAAAGTGACAGAGAAGAGGAAAATAGAACGGTAGAACCTAATTGTTATTGAAACAAACAAGATTCACCACAAGATAGTAACAAACAAACAAATAAAAACGAAGACCCCAGCAGTGTGTTTTTTGGGGGTTTTGAAGACAGAATTAGAAGTGGAAATGTTAATGGCCTGTGTAAGAATTCATGCATAGGTTGGGGCGAGGGCTACGGAAGAAGACATAGGAATGACTGTGTGAGAAACTGCAAGTCATGGAGTCACAGAAGATTGCTTAGCAGAGTAGTGTCATATGGAGGACAATGAATGGAGACAGACGTGTTTGCAGAGTGCTGAAAATAATAAAACAAATCCCATCATTTCAAGAAGGAGGGAGAAATCAAGCAAAGAAGAGAAGACACATTTCAAAGACAGAATAACAAATAAAATCTAACATGCAGAGCCTACACTTCCACTTCTTTTGTGCCATGACACGTTTTCATTTTGTAGTCCTGTTCAGGACTACAGCAGTAGTAACAGTGAGAACACTAAGACACATAAAACACCACCAAACTTGCCCCTACCATTCATTTACACCTTTCACAGGCCAAGATTACTAGGATTGTTACCATGAATAAAGTACAGGTAAGACTGGGTCTGGGAGAAAACGTGGGGAGCATAGTAAGGAGTCAGAAGCACATATGGCTGAAGAAAGAGGACTGAAAAGAGTTGGAAGAAGATGAAAGTGGGTAAACTTTTAAAAGGAAGGTATTATATTGAGTGCAGTTTCATGTACTTCTTAAACTGTATCGTTTTCTTTCCGTTGCAGAACCACTTCACTGCTCTGGGGACTGCAGAAGAAGGACCTGTCAAGTCAGGGGAGACACTGGTGATGACTAAGCCGTCTTGGGCTGTTCCCCATATAATCACCAGTCCAACCAAAAAAGAGCAAAAAAGGTGATAGCAATAGTGGACTCTGTTCTGTGTGGAATGGAGGTGTCAATTTGGTGACCTGACTTACTGTAAAGAGAACTTTGTTGCCTACCAGGGCTTATATTAGGAGCATTGCCAAGAGACTACCGAGATTTGTACAGCCCACAGACTACTATCCACTGATCCACTGTGAAGAGCAGTCCAAGCAGTCCATGAAGGACTACCGAACCCTTGATGCAGATGCAAGAGGCCCTGGAGCACAGGTGGTCTTCTTTTTAATCCTACCAGTCAAAGGAAAAGGCTTCCAAAGGACCTGTTGAATCCAGCAGATCAACGCACGGTTGTGGAACTGGTGTTATAGCCAGAGATTTGGCTATTAGACCATGTGACTGTCTTTGAGAAGCGTAGTCTCCTGGGGACTGATGGGGTCCATCTGTCAGAGAAAGGGAAAAACATCTTTGGCTGCAGGCTTGCCAACCTCATGAAGAGAGCTTTAAACTCAAGTTGCAAGGGGAGGGGAACCTCAATCCACCTGACTCATCAGTTTGATGTTAGCACCAGCAATAGATGCCCAGAGCCAGGACAGGGATCAGAGGTCAGTGGAAGAGAGCCTGAAGAGCAGCACAAAGGAATTCAAGCCACTTCATCCAATAACTCTTACACTGAGAGCCCAGCATAAATGTCTCCACACGAATGCACATGGCATGGGAAATAAACAAGGGGAACTGGAATTTTTGGTTAAGTCCCAGGGCTCTGATATCAGGCCTCAGTGAGACATGGTGGGATGACGCACATGCCTGGAGTGCTGGGACAGATGTTTACAGGCTGTTCAGGAGAGATAGTCAGGGAAGGAGAAGAAATGGGGTTGTTAGGGAATACTTTGACTGCATGGAGCTGTGCGACGGTGATGAAAGGGTTGAGTGTCTCTGGGTAAGAGTCAGGGGAAAGGCTAATATGGCAAATATTATGGTTGGAGTCTTTTGTGGACCACCTAACTGGGATGATGAGGTAGATGAAATATTCTGTAAGCAACTAGGGGAAATCTAGTTGCTAGCCCTTGTTCTAATGAGGGACTTCAATTTCCAGATGTCTGCTGGAAATACAACACAGCAGAGAGGAAATGACCTAGGAGATTGCTGAAGTGTGTGGAGAAGGATAACTTACTTACACAGCTGGTGGGAAACTAACTAGGGGAGATGCCCCACTTGACCTGTTGCTTGTTAACCAGGAAGGTCTCATGTGTGATGTGTTGGTTGGAGACTCTTGGGTACAGCAATCACAAGATGATAAAGTTCTCAATACAGGGGAAAGCAAGGAGGGAGGTCAGCAGAACAGCTACTTTGTATTTTCAGAGGGCAGATTTTGGCCTATTTAGGGACCTGGGTGATAGAGTCCCTTGGGAGGCACTTCTAAAGGGCAAAGGAGACCAGGAAGGTTGGTCATCCTTCAAGAATGAAATCTTGATTCTATACACAGGAGCAGGCTGTCCCTGTGTGCCAAAAGATGAGCTGGCAGGGAAGAAGACCAGCCTGGCTGAACGGAGAGCTTCCTCATGAACTCAGGAAGAAAAAGGGAGTTTACGAACTCTGGAGGAAGGGACAGGCAATTATGGAGGACTATAGATCTGTTGTCGAGTTGTTCAGGAAGAAAAAATAGAAGGGCTAAAGCCCAATAGAACTCAATTTGGCTAGTGCAATAAAAGACATAAAAAATGCTTTTATAAATGAATTAACAGCAAAAGGAGGACTAAGGAGAATCTCCATCCTTTATTGGATGTGAGGGGAAATATAGTGACAAAAGATGAGGAAGGCTTTGCAGAGGGATCTGGATAGTCTGGATTGAGGAGCTGTATCCAGTTAATAAGGATAAGTGCTGGGTCCTGCACTTGGGTCATAATGACTCCATGCAGCAGTATAGGCTTGGGGAAGTGTGGCTGGAAAGTTGCTCACCAGCGAAGGACCTAGAGGTGATGGTTGACAACTGGCTGAACACAAACCAGTAGTGTGCTCAGGTGGCCAAGAAAGTCAATGGTATCCTAGCCTGCATCAGAGATAGTGTGGCCAGCAGGACTAGGGAAGTGGTTATCCCCTTGTACATGGAACTGGTGAGACTGCATCACAAATATTGTGTTAAGTTTTGGGCCCCTCATTACAAGAAGGACATCGAGGTGCTAGAGCATGTGCAGAGAAGAGCAACAAACACAACTGGTGAAGGGACTAGAGAATGGAACATATGAGTAGTGACTGAAAGAATTTTTTTTTTTTTCAGTCTGGAGAAAAGGAGAGTGAGCGGAGACCTCCTTGCTTTCTACAACTACCTGAAAGGAGATTGCGGTGAGGAGGTGGTTGGTCTCATTTCTCATGTGACAAGTGACAGACTTGAGGAAACAGGCTCAAGTTGTACCAGGGGAGGTTTAGATTGGACATCAGGAAGAATTTCTTCATGGAGAGGGTGGTCAAGCATTGGAACAGGCTGCCCAGGGAAGTGGTAGAGTACCTATCCCTGCAGGTATTCAGGAGACGTCTGGACGTGGCACTAACAGACATGGTTAGGTAGGTCAGGTTGGTGGTTGGACTTGATGATCTCAACAGTCTTTTCCAATGTAGATGATTCTATGATTCTATACTCAGACGTGAGAAGAGGTGAGTGGGATGGTAGGAGGACCCAGAGAGGCCCTGGTATAAAGAAGGAACAGGAAGTTACAAAGAGGAAGAAGCAAGAATGCAAAAGGGAAGGGAGAAAATGTAGATTGGTGATACCCTAAGAACACATCTAACAGTCTCAAGCTTTAGAACAAACTCAGATCCTTGTCTTCAGTTGTTTAACTGGGACACCTTTCCTCCATAGATAAGATCTTAGTTGATCTAAAATGAGGTGCAGCCTAGATGGAGGATGAACGACCGTAATGTTCAGCTGCCTTGGTCCTATTGCCTGTAAGCTGAAGAAAACTGGTAACTGGTACCACAGGGAGAGTGGGAGAAGGAAGGGGAAGGAGGACCTACTAAAGAATCACTGCATGGGCTTCACTGCACCTTGCCATGGTAGAGTTATTTCCACTTATTTCAAAAGTACTGCAGAAAAGAATGCCTTGACTAATTGATTCCATTTATGACTCACCTTGTGATTTTTTATTTATTTATTTTTTGTCATAGATTCTGCTAAATGCATCAAGATATCACGCCATCAAGCTGAGCAAGGACATGCTGGTCAAACTGAGGTGTTAGAAGGAATTGCACAGGCAGTGAAAGCAGGGACATGTGGTCTGGGAAGAGTACACGGATGCTGTCCAGATGTGTAGTGATGGAATCAGGAAAGTCAAGGCACAGATGGAGCTGAACTCAGCAGGGGATGCAAAGAATAGCAAGAAGGTGTTCTATAGATACATAGGTCAGAGAAGAAAGGCTAAGGAGAGTGTACCCCCTCCGGTAAATGAGAAGGGAGAACTGGTAACGACAGACATGGAGAGGGCTGAGGCACTCAACAAGTTCTTTGCCTCAGTCTTCACTGGCAGTCAGGCTTCCCATGTCTCTCAAGTCCCAGAATCTCTGGGCAGGGTTTGGGGAGCAAAGTCCCTCCCACTGTGAGTGAAGAGCAGGTTTTGAGACCACCTGCTAAAACTGAACACCTACAATTCTTTGGGCCTGATGACATGCATCCCAGGGTCCTGAGGAAACTGGCTGATGCAGTTGCCAAGCCACTTACCATCATATTTAAAAAGTCCTGACAGTCAGGCAAAGTCTCCTGTTACTGGAAAAAGGGAAACATCACTCCCATTTTTAAAAAGGGTAGAAAGGAAGACCTGGGGAACCACAGACTGGTGATCCTCACCTCTGTGCCTGGGAAGATCATGGAGCAGATCCTCCTGGAAGCTATATTAATGCACATGCAAGACAAAGAGGTGGTCTGGGACAGCCAGCATGGCTTCACCAGGGGCAAATTGTGCCTGACCAATCTGGTGGCCTGCTATGATGGAGTGACTGCATCAGTTAACAAGGCAAGACTGACTGATGTCATCTACCTGGAATTCTGTAAGACCTTTGACACAGTCCCATATGACATCTTGATCTTTAAATTGGAGATATGTGGGTTTGAAGGATGGATAAGGAACTGGTTGGATGGTCGCAGCCAGGGAGTTGTGGTCAATGGCTCTACATCTGGGTGGAGGCTGGTGATGAGTGGCATCCTTCAGGGGTCCGACTTGGGACTGTTGCTGTTTAATATCTTTATCAATGACATAGACAGCAGGATTGAGTGCACCCTCAGCAAGTTTGCAGATGACACCAAGCTGAGTGGTGCAGTTGATACAACAGAAGGGAGGGATGCCATCCAAAGGGACCTGGACAGGCTTGAGAGGTGGGCCCATGTGAACCAAATGAGATTCAACAAGGCCAAGTGCAAGGTGCTGCACCTGGGTCACGGCAATCTCAGACACGAGTACAGACTGGGAGAAGTCACTGAGAGCAGCCCTGTGGAGAAGGACTTGGGGCTTCTGATTAATGAAAAGCTCGACATGAGCCAGCAGTGTGTACTTACAGCCCAGAAGGTCAACTGCATGCTGGGCTGCATCAACAGAGGTGTGGCCAGCAGGTCGAGGGAGATGATTGTCCCCCTCTGCTCTGCCCTTGTGAGGCCCAACTTGGAGTACTGCATCCAGGTCTGGGGCCCCCAGCATAAGAAAGACATGGACCTTTTGGAGCAGGTCCAGAGGAAGGCCACAAAGATGATCAGAGGTCTGGAGCACCTCTCCTATGAGGAAAGGCTCAGAGAACTGAGGTTGTTCAGCCTGGACAAGAGAAGGCTCCAAGGAGACCTCATTGAGGCCTTTCAGTACTGGAAGGGGGCTTATACAACAGATGGAGAGAGATTCTTTACAAGGGCAGATAATGACAGGACAAGGAGAAATAGTGTTAAACTAAAAGATGGGGGATTTAGATCAGAAGTTAGGAGGAACTTCTTTACTCAGAAGGTGGTGAGGCGCTACAGCAGGTTGCCCGGAAAAGCTGTGGATGCCCCATCCCTGGAGGTGTTCAAGGCCAGGTTGGATGGGGCCCTAAGCAACCTGATCCAGGGGATGGCATCCCTGCACATAGCAGGGGAGTTGGAACAGATGATCTTCAAGATCCCTTCCAACTTAAGCCATTCTATGATTCTATGATGCTATATTCTCTCAAATAGGTGCTAAATGGAATGATTCTTTTGGGACAAATAATTGTGAAGCTGTTGGGGGGGTTGGGGGAGGAGAGAGAGAGGAAGAGTGGGAGGAAGAAAAAAAAAAAAGACCAGTGCTAACTAATTCAACACTCATAAAAATCTTACACCTAAGTGAAATATTCGGTAGTGTTCTTGTGCATCCCATTATATCACTAAACTCTATATCCTAATAAACATCTCTATTGCTTTCTGAACAAGAAAGGATTGCCAAGTCAGTTGTTTACTGACTGTGGTTAGTAGGATATGCATACTTTAAGCTGTGTAAAGAACAGTGGTGTTTTCAAGAATAAAGGTGACTGCAGTCTCCTCAGGTTAGGAATTTTGTAGTTTATGCTATGCTTGCCTAAAGCAGCTTTTGTAGAGGACCGTGTCACCTGTGTGCTACTGAGATGCTTACAAATCATAATCTCCTGGCAACTTTGTGAGCCTTTTTTCATCAAAGACTTGGCTATTAAATTAATGAGTTACTTTGTAAATATATCCTACTCTGGAGAGTATTTTTTTTTATTATTTTCTGTAGTGGATTCACTGTTCAGGACTCACAGCCTTGAGGACTGCAGCTATTTTATCTCCCATATAATAACGGATAATGGAAGGCAATGACTGCTAACCCTACCTCCTTATATTTTGACATTATTGCATTTTATGGTAGTGTTCTGACCAGCTTTACTTGATAGTGAGAGGTTCTCTGAAGGTGCCTGATGTATAAAGTCCTCTTTATTTCAAGATAAGATTCTAGTTCAAGGAGTTGGCTAAGCTATAAAGATCTGAAGGAAATGGGTTTATATTATCAGGAAGGTGCCTTTTTTTTTTTTCCTGTCAGTGCTTTCTCATGATATTTATAATCAGCTGGAGTATTTTGGCCAGCAGCTCCTGGGTTTCATCATTCTTCAGAAACTCTGAATAGATCAGGTCAGTCAGGAGGGACCTTCAAAGATCATCTCTTCCAACTGCCTGACCATGTTGGGTCTAACCAAAAGTTAAAGCATATTAATGAGAGCATTGTCCAAATGCCTCTTGAACACCGAAGTCTGGGACAGCTAAAATGGGGAACAACTGCTTCTGAGCGTTTCTATGTCAGATGAGGAGATTTTCATTACCAGCTTTTTGCCGTTTTCCACCTAACACAGGTTACCACCCCAGCTTATTCCAGCAGAAGGGATCACATGAGCTGTGAGTTATCCACATCAGGAAAAGTTAGGCAGGTCAGCTCAAAACACCTGACTGCATAAGCCAATTTTGAAATGGATGTGGAAGTGCTTGTTTAGTTGCTTTTCCCACACAAGTTATGGCTGGCTGAGGACAGTAACAAGCAATCTTAAAACACCTTAGAACACCTTTTTGCCAGCTGAGAAACCCGTCAAACCCCAGAATATTTAGTTTATTTGGGTTTTTGTCTTTCCCTGAATCTATGAGTCAGGTAACCAAACAAGAACCTTCCATACAAGAACAATCCCTTTATGATGTGCATCTCCTGCAGTCTTTGTGACAGCTTCTTCATATTTAATTGCATTTGCCATAGTCAGCCAAGCTGAGAATGAAACCTGAGGTAAAACTCTCATGGAGCTCATGATGGATTTCCTTGTCAACACAATGCTTGCACGAATTAAATGCAGGCTAGTAGTTTGCACCCTTGAAATCTTAGAATGACAGAGAGTAGCAAAAGAGCTCAAGTCCAGGTGGAGCTAAACAAAGATTTTTATTGAGCAACCACTTAGCAGAGCATGGCTGGACCAAAGTCAAGCAGGTCAAGGCTTGATTTGCTGAGAGTCCAAACAGTGCAACAAATAGCAGAAATGATAATTTCAGTATACACACAAACCAGCCATTCTGAGTTCAGCCTTGGGGCCCTTGCTATTAACATCGGTTCTCTTGTCAGTGTTAATAAGCAGATGCATTGCCCAACAGTCCTGATAAACAGGCTATAATCAGAAGGAGGTGGTATCGAAAGTATGTATAAACATATGAGGAGGATATCAATGATTCATCTAGAATGGGAAGGGTGATGTGGCCAGTGACTGCCGTCATTGCCCTGGCCTTTTGTTATCAATATTAATCTGTTTCATTCTGCTTTGGTTTGACATCTTTTTTTGTTTGTTTGTTTCTTTGGTTTGTTTGTTTCTTTGCTACACATTTTTTTTCTGTTATTTGTCATTTCAAATACTTCTTAAAATGTTAAAAAATGAAAAGCCCTATAGTCATACCTATTGCACTCCAGAACCATGCAAAGACATGAGTTAGCTAGTGTTATTACTTCAGAGAGGAGAAAGAAGGGATAGTTGTTACATTTCTTGTTGTTCCACATTAATCTTCTCTCAGAAGTTTGTCTCAGAAGTTGATCAACGTTGGGGAGGCTTTTCAAGGAAGAACTTCATTTGATGGTATCTTGGGAAAAATAGATGTAAAGCACAATGACGTTTTAACTGCTGTAGATGATTTCTTTGGATGCCAGATAGTAGTAAAACAATTCATTTACATTGTTACATCTTCTGGGTCACCAGCTATAAGAAGTGCCCACTTTCTCTGCACTGTGAAGTTAGGTTCAGTTTCCAAATGGTAGATAGACAGTAATTGAGGTCAAACCCTCAACTTGTAACAGCTTTTTGTGTGGCTTTTTTCCTCTCTAAGGTGCTACTTGTTGCTTTATTACTTTCCTACTGTGATCCTCACCCTTTTTCTTTGACAGTTCTCTTTCCTGCAGAATAAATAAAGTAACACACCATCTGGAGATTATGTTTTCCCTCCCTGTCCTATGTGTAATATTTAGAAGAAGATTATGCTGCCAATAACTTGACACTTTTTTTTTTTCCCCAACTTTAAAACAGTATGGCTTTTCAGACAATCATTTCCTTGAAATTCTTGAGGATATTCAGTTTTGCCACTTGGAAATGTATGCACACATTTTCAGAAGACATGCTGACTGATTTGCAGGGTCAGATTTGCTGTTCAGAACTGATTAGTACTGCAGTTGTCTTGTGGTATGTATTATATACATTTCAGGTTTTGTACTGATTTTATAACAGTTGGTGTAGACCCCAAGTAAACAAAGGAAAAAATAGTGTAGTCCTTTAGCCAGTTGATCAAGACTACATTCGCATATTCGCAATTTGTCATAAATACTGCCTAGGAATGAAGGAAGAAGTATCATTTAATGAAAGGTATATAGATAAGGAAATTCAAACTGCAACTTGATGATCATTTCTTTTAGCAGCAGTGTTGTTGTTAGAGGCTCTTACCCCTTGCCTGTGTTCTTGTCCTAGTATACCTGAATAACCTTAACTCTGCCCTTTGCTGTCACAAGTGAAAGAGTATCCAACCCAAATGAGCCCCTACGAATGGGTTTAGTTCAATATAGTTACGTCCACACTCAGTTTTAAGTGTGGACAAGCTGCTGGACAAGCTGGCAAACACAATCTGTTTGTGAGGCCATACAGTGAGCTGGATTAGAGAGCTCTTCTGGGACAAAAGAAAACCTGGAGAAAGACAGAAAGAAAAATGCTTCACAGCCAGGATATGTTTGTTTGTTTGTTAAGGTTCTTCAGCGGGTTAATTTCCGTGTGGCTGAATTTTGCCTTAAAGTCTGCCTGGTGAAATTAATAGACAATACACACTTTACAAGATTGCAGCAGGTGTATTCCAGTGTGAGCAGGAGTGAACAGGACCTTCTCCAAATGCTCTCTCCATGTGTCCCACTGCCTCTGTGCTGTCTTTGGAAAGCAGGCATCCTTCACAGAGGCCTGAGCACTTCAGTGACTATGAGAGCAGAAGGAAAGAGAAAGCACAGAGTCCCACCTGCATGGGAAGTCCCCACTCTTCCCACTCTCACAGGTTTGATTGTGATTTGTTTCCTACTGAGGTTGATTTAGGCCAAAAAAAGTGGCCTATATTACTCCCCAGTGACACAAACACGTGCAAATAGTATGCCAGACCAGCATGATGCACTTCAATCATTGTAATTATATATATCAATATACTTGATCTATTATGTTTTGTGATCCTTGGATGGAAGATCCTCAAGAATTATAGAGCAATGTAGCTATTCATCAAGACCATTAATGCCAGGTAAATCTTAACACCCTGCAATGTGTCTTTTTAACTTTTTTCCCTTTTCTGAGGAAAAACAAAGCCTAAAAAAGTTGCACACACTACAACATAAGCTCAGTAAACTGCAAAATGGGAACTGATCTGCCAGAAGTCCTGTGGCACATTCATTTTACTTGCTCCTCTTTGCCATTTTGATCTGCCACATAACATACTAAACGAAAGATTAACATAGCTGAGTAGTGCTGTTATTGTCTGACTTTTTCTCCCTCCCATGACTCAACGCCCAGTACTAATAACTTCTGAAGTAGCTTTGAAACTCTGCCAAGAATTCTTCTGTTTCATGATTAATAAGTCTATTTTGGCAGGAATATGATGTCATGCAGCATAAAATTTAGACTGGATTTATTCCAATTTGATTGTGAGATCGTTGCACATCAGATACAGTGTACAACTCCTGGAGAAAATTTTTTGCTCATTTTGCTGTATATGGAGAGAGACATACAAATCTGTACCCATGTTTTTAATAAATGAGATTGCTAAGTGATTCCAGCTGTTATAATCAGAGGAAGTCCTGAGGGGGTCTGCCAAGGGAAGTTGCTTCAAACTGCTATATGAGTGTCATATATTGTTGGTAAATGGTGACAAGTTGTTTCTATGAATATTTTCACACTGGAGACTTCCATGACCTCCACCTATAACCAATCTTAAAACTGACTTACATTTTTGGGATAATTTCTCCTGCATAACTCAGACTTGGTAAAAACTAGAAATGAAAGATTCAACTTTGTTCTGTGATATCTGAGCCACTGGGTGGATCGGTTTTGTACATAGGTAGAATATTTTATTTAAGAACATGACACAGGAAAATGTAAATCGTTTTGGAGTAGTAGGAGGAAGACTTTTCTCAGGAGGATGATGTGAGTGACTAAAAGGAAAGCAGAACCCTAACCCTATTTACTAGTGGAAACTACTAATTTGAAGCTGCAAAGTAGTATGGCTTGATAATTTCCATATTTTCTTGCATTTATTGAAGGGGAAGTTGGAAGACATTGTGAGGTAAAACTCTTAATGTCCTTTTCTCGAGGCTCAGGAATGCCAACCACTGTTCTCACTGTTAACTCTCCCCACACTGCTGATGAGGGACAACTGGAAATGTCTGAAGGATAAGGTGGATCCAGAGCTATAGAGTTCTCTGGGACATATAGCCAAACTGGCCAAAAGGATATTCCAAGCCATATGGCGTGATGCTGAACAATAAAACTGGGATGGCTGGCCGAGGTGTGGGGGGCCCGCTGCTAAGGGATGGGCCGGTCTTCGATCAGCATGTGGTGAGCAATTGCATTGTGCACCTCTTGCTTTGCATTATTATTATTATTATTATTATTATTATTATTATTATTATTATTGTTGTTGTTGTTGTTATTATGAGAAGGCTCACTTCAGGCAGATTTTTAACTGAGGTTTTCTATGTCCTAACATTAGGCACATTACTTAAAGAATGCTTAAAGCCTAAGTTAGCTCCAGGGTAAGACATTTGTCAGACATTGTTTGAAAATAGGTCAGGAGGAAACCTGACATTTCCTTGTCTACCTTGCTGCTGTATTCACCAGACTGGGCAGCCTTACTCAGAGTGTCTTCTGGGAATGAGAAAAAAAGTATTGGCAAAGGGAATGGGAGTCCCGACTCTGCTGAAGTCATTTATGGGTTTCGGCTTTGTGCTCAGAACAAATGACTCTCAGGCTTTGCAGCCACAGTGTTGTAAGTGTCTGATTAATTTCTTGAGTAATCCAGAGCAGCAAGGGGAAGCAGCTGGTGGGTGAGGACTCCTTCAATCTGGCTAGGGAGATGGTGCAACATGCGGCTGCCACAGCAGCACTCAGGTGACTCAGCAGAAGCTTCTGTTTTCACTGGGTTTAGCAAGTCAAGCAAAAGCAGCCTGTGCTTCTTTTTCTATTTTTGTTCTCTACATCTAGCTGCACCAGTGAAAAACTCTGTAATAACGGGAATGAGTCATGTCTCACAGTGTTTTGAAATTCTGAGGCAGATTTGAGCACCAGGCTACTCCTTCTTCCAGGATGACTTGGTTGTAAAAACAAATGCAGAATTGTTGAACACTTGGCTTGAGAGGTTGCAACAGGTAACATCCTTGATCAAACAGGAATACACATCTGTGTATTTGAGTGTAGGGCTGGTCTCTGTGACAGTTCAAAGACAATTTCTGTGCAGTGCACTGTACACTGGAGTGATGCCCAGGCCAGACTCTCAAAAGGTGGAGTTCTGAGGCCTGAATGCACACAGAGCTACAATATCCATGCACACAAACAGGCATGAAACTTGTTTTCATACACAAGCAAGTACCTACTTGAGCAGTTGCAACAAGTGCTTTCTTAAAATAGGCATCAGCAAGTGATTTTGGAAGCCTTGCAAGGATTTAAAATCTAAGTCCACAGGGTGACCCACCTCTCTTCTATGTAGCAGGAAAAGGAGCAGACTTCAGTCTACTCTGCACAAAGGCTGTGATAAACATGGAGCCATGGTCAGCAAGGGATGGTTTGAAGGTCTACAGAACAGGACAGCTGTTTTCTCCCTGCCTCCTGAGCTTTCTCTGTGCCTACATCTCAAATTACTTCCCTTCACTCTCCCCCTTGCTTACACTACAAGCAGGTGACAATAGATGACGGATATGAAAGTCACAGAAGGCAGCTGACTTGTTGAGCTCAGAACCCCCCACTGCAGCTGTCTGGCATCTGCCACGTGCTGCCCTGCGCAGACCTGAGAAGAGAGCAGCAGGGCCAGCTGCCACCATCCTCCTTTCAGCGCTTTGCAGAAGCCCCAGCAGCCCCAAGGAAGGGAATTAGGGGAAAGACAGGTGTTTGTGACCATTAAGAACACAACAGGGCTTTCTGTGTTGTTAAACTTGCTGGGTCTACTTTGTCCTGCTGGATTGCGGCTGCTCAGGACAGCTGGGGCAAGTTCTGTGGTTTCCAAAGACTCTCCCTAAAGGGGATGGAGGCCCATTTCCTAACACAAAATATGCCCCATCCACAAAATGTGCCTGACCCCACAAGAAAGAGGCAGTCACTGGTGTGGCTTCACCCGTATTTGTCTCACAGTGGATTGGTGCTTTCTAATTGCCTCAATCAGTAGCTGTAGCTTCTGTTAGGAAGAGGAACCAGCCTGGTATGTATGTCAGTGTTTGAACCATGGGCTCTGCTGCTTCCAGCTGCGTGTATCACGGATGGGTGAATGTGCTTCAAGCGTAGAGGGGCCCGGTTCAAAACTTCACGGTTCTACATTCTGCTAGCTGGACTGCATCTTGAAATGTTTCATGGTCCACGAACAGAAAGTAGGTACATTTTCTGGAATATGGCACTAGACTGGAGAATTCAGCTTTCCCTAGGGATTGCCTAAATCAGACAATCACAGACCTTTCCTGAGCGCACAGGGTAATTCTAGTGTCTTCTGCCTCTTTCCTGACTGTTACAAAGAAGCACTGTCCAGGTGAACACAAGAAAAAACTTGCTGAATTTGGAGGTGTGCAGATCAGAGCTCTCTGATGGTGAAATCACTTATTGCAAGGCAAGGCAAGGAGAGAGGAACTGAAGAGGGAAAAAAGGGGGAAAGTGTAGGTTAAGATTTAACCACATGGCACAGAGTAACTGAAGAGAGTAGAAAGTCAAGACCAAGAGGAGATGTGGAGTAAGGCCAGGTTTGATAACAGCGTTCACTTAAGGTCATTCATTTCCATCCTCAAGCAGTGGTGTGTGTACCCTGAGCACTGTAGCCTGATAGGCAGCACGGTAGAGATGTAGCCCTGCGTGCAGGGAGCTGCTTATCCCCATCCCGTTCAGTGTGCCTCACCTGAGGACACCTGCCTCACTCCTTCAAGTTAGCAAGACTTCACAAGCTGCCCACCGAGCCTGGAGCTGCTGTGTGTGTGCTGCTGAGCCACAGCCCGAGGGACCACAGCGGCTGGGGAGAGGGGATGGAAGTGGGAGCAGTCTGGGAAGCAGGCAGTGTTTCCAACATGCTTGGTCTGGCTCAAGGCACTGGAAGGGAGCTTTTAAAAGCCACATTGTCGGCAAAGATGATCGCTGCAGTGTGAAACAGATTGCTTTAGTCATTTTTTTGGCAAGTAAAATGCCAAACTCCCCCTCACCTTTTATAAAAGAAAAGAACATTGTTCATTAAGCTCAGTAGATGGTGTTTTTTCCTTCCCTTTTTAGCAGTGAAAGAAAAAAAATGCAGTGCAAATGAATAAATAAATAAACAAATAAATAAGATGCAACCATTTAATTCCCAGTGGTGATGTGTGGCTTTTGCACTGCAAATTGCTCTTACCTCTGCACAGAGATCTCAAGGGTCCAAATCTACTATGTTCCACTTTCCAGTAGGCATCTCTAATTTTAACTTGTGGTGACTTCTGATAGTGTGTCCCCACCAGATCTGAGTGTTACTGCCTCTGGAAAAATTAGCAGGAGCTTCTTTCTCCTCATACCATGACATTACATCAATGATATCTGTCTCCTCAAAGGTCTGGATTCCAAATCCAATACAATTGTTACCAATACAAAATCATTTTGTTGATTCACTGCCCGGTACATAAAATTAGCTGAAAATGAATCTTCCAAAAATAAAGCACTTGAAATTCTTTCACATCTCTGCTGATGGCTATTGTCTAGCTCTTAGAACTTTACATGCAAATCAAATGAACTGCTTAGAAAATAAAAGACTTTCAGAAAACTAATGTTTGTGAAGAGGGTAGAAAAAGACTCTACCACATCCATGTTGCCACTCAGCTCCACAGCAACTCCATGGTAAACCTTCAGTAGGCGAGCAAGTATGGCCCTCAAATGCCTCTAATCATGTGTGGTATGTACATGGCTGAACTAGGTAAACAAAGGCCAAGCCTGAGAGCTCCAGCCAGTGTGGAAGTCCTGGAGGATCTATAAAACCATGAATGTAATAGGTTAGGCAGGGTTTTTTGTTTGCCTTTCCTTCCAATATGAGAGTTAGGTGGAACCAAAGCAGGGCTGGATTCAGCGTAAACAAAGGAGCTGAGCTTCGTTAGACAGAGAGCAGTCAGGATGTTGAAGGCTGTCAAGGTAATACATGGGCTGAAGGATTAATTCATGGAGTAGAGGTACCCTCAGGATTAGTTAATACACAGAAACCATGCCAAGATCAGGAGGTCTGTGAACAGAGGAGAGTTAGAAAATGCAAGGAGGGTACTAGAGGGAAGTGTCAAATATGCCTGTCTTCCCTAGCTTGTGCTGGTGGCCACACTACCGGGCAGGATATTAGGCTAGATGGACCTCTGATCTGGTCCAGAAATGTTGTTCTTATTTATATAGATGCAAAAGTATTAAAACCTATTTTGAAATAACAAGCCCATAGAGCGTTACTTCAAAAAATGTCTTAGGAATATTTTTGAAGATGACAAAAGTGACAGGATCGTGATTTTCCTGCTAATTTTTTTTAAACTTTATGGCTTTTTTAATAAAATATTGCTCTTTTGCTGTCTCCCTCACTTACTGGTCATCTCTTGGAACATCTGCAAAGCAAAAGTCCATTGTACTCTATAACTGTGCTGGTCACAGCTACAGATGTGGAACAAACATGGCCCTACCCATTGTTATATAGTTGCAGTCTGATTCTCTCCGAATTGTGACTCTTTGAGCAAAAGGAGTCTGTCACAATGGGAACCAATAACTACAGAGAGACAGTGGAGCAGGCTTTCTAAAGTGTTCATGTTTAGACGATGAATACTGACATTGGTGCTGGGTCTATCGTGAATTGGGACTGGCCTTTGTCATAGGTAAAAATTCAAACTCAGAAATTTTGTATAGGCCTCTAGCATAACTTCTAAGTGATTAGTAGTATGTATTTTTTTTTAGGAATTCTATGGAGTCAGAAGGAAATTACCATGTAGGTGGAATTGTTTCCACAGGCAGTCCCTGCATTTGCAACAAGCTTTCCCAAATACATTTTAGTACCTGTGACTCATTGTGGAGGCTGATATTAATTGTCAGTGCCAATACTTTCATGAGTACCCATTGATTTACAGTGGCTCAATGTTTGGGTGCTCAAAGGAAGAACTGCCTCTGACTGACTAAGTCCCACTAACTTCAGTGGGTGTTAAGTGCACAACCACATAAACATCCTTTGTGTATCTCACCAACTGTTCTTCTGCATTTTAACAAATACCTTCCTTTATGCTCTGTATTCTGTCCAGGGGACAAAAAAGGGTGTCTAGAGGACTATTTTTTTGCCCTCACATATGCAGTTTCAAAGGAAATTGTCCTTAAGAGGTACCTTAGCCTCTGCTCCCTCCAAAATGATTTATCTGATGTCTTTGGGAGAGCATTGGTAGTCCAGTGCAATGTTTTCTTAGCTCATGAGGCAATGAGTAACCAGGGTAGACTTGGCGTGGCCTACAAGAGCAACACAACTCTCATAAGACAGATCAGAGAGGTTAAAACCAGGAAAGATGACTTCCATTTTTAAATCATGGCGTGCTGTGTAAACAGTAGCACACGTGTATTTTTACAGCTAGCACTGATCAGTGCAGTTAATTACTGTAACTGGCATAATGTCACAAGTTGGTAATTAGCCTGAGGCACATTTTGAAAAGGTTGTGCTCTTTTTATTGGCTCACAGTAAAACAGCATGAATAATGGGAAAGCTATGATGTAAAATTCTTTTTTTTTTTTTTTCAAAAAAGCAAATCTCACACGTTGAATTGTTTGCTGTCTAAATTGTAAGAAACTGGAGGCAGATCACATTGTAACTCCTGGTTACTATTTTATTCTGGAGCTTTCTGCCAATTAGGAAGACATTACTTTTTTTTCTTGAGCATGATTCTATAAAAGTAACTGAAAATTGGTATGTTATCACAGATTCATAGAATCTTGGAATGGTATGAGCTGGAAGGACCTGTAAAGATCACCTAGTTCCAACCCCTCTGCCATGGGCAGTGGCATCTTTCACTAGGTTGGGTTGCTCAAAGCTCCATCCAACCTGGCCTTGAACGCTTTCAGGGATGGGGCATCCATAGCTTCTCTGCGCAATGTTTTCCAGTGTCTCACCACCCTTATTGTAAAACATTTCTTCCTTATACCCAATCTAAATCTACCTTCTTTCAGTTTAAAACCATTGGCCCATGCTCTGTCATGACAGGTCCTGGTAATAAGTCTTTCTCTGTCTTTGTTATAAGCCCTCTTTTACGTACTGAAAGACTGCAATAAGGTCTCCACAGAACCTTCTCTTCTTCAGGCTAAACAACCTCAGCTCTCTAAACTCTCTTCATAGGAGATGTGCTCTAGCCTTCTGGCAATTTTTGTGGCCCTCCCCTGGACCCACTCTAACAGGTCCATGTCTCTCTTGCGCAGGGGGCCCCAGACTCCAGGCTGGGTCTCATGACAGTGGTGTGGAGGGGGAGAATCACCTCCTTGTTGGCTACACTTCTTTTGATGCAGCACAGGATATGATTCGCTTTCTGGGCTGCAAGCACACGTTGCTGGCTCATGTCCAATTTTTCCTCCATGAATATCCCCAAGTCATTCTCCACAGGGCTGCTGTCAGCCCATTCATCACCCATATCGTACTGATATTAGGGATTGCTCTAACCCAGGTATAGCACCTTGCACTTGGCCTTGTTGAACTTCATGAGGTTCACACGGGCCCACCTCTCAAGCCTGCCTGGGTCCCCACTTCCTTCTTTCGTATCAGCTGCACCACTTAGTCTTGTGTTGTCCACAAACATGCTGAGGGAGCACTCAATTCCACTGTCTATGTCATTAATAAAGATATTAAACAGTACTGGTCGCTGTACGGACCCCTGAAGGACACCACTCATTACTGGTTTCCATTTGGACATTGAGCCATTGATTGCAATTCTTTGAATAAGTGTATCTTTGGATATATCCAGCCAATTCTTTATCCATTGAATCATCCATCCATCAAATCCATCTCTCTTTAATTTAGAGGCAAGAATGTTGTGGGCAACTATATCAAAGGCCTTACAGAAATCAATCACTGGAAATATTGTCTGTATACGTTGCACTAGTTTGACTGACTTACTGGTAGTAGTAGTTTAATTACCTTGAAACACACAGAATCCAGATGCATAGCCTTGCAAATGGTATGTGTATGCAAATGAGTTACTCTTTAATGGTTAGTGTAAAAAAAACTAATAGAAAACTAATAGAAAAACAATGTCCAATAGTAATATGAAATCTGACCAAGTCAGAGCACACTGATTAAGCTTCTGTTTATGGAGAACCATCTCTGTTCTGTCATTCAGGAAGAAGCTAGGAAGATAACTGATCATGTTAGTTCATTAATGTAGATAGTGAAAACTGAATGAGAAATATACCTGCAGTATAAAACTGTCATCTACAAAAACTGGATTTTGTACAAGCTTTTTCTCTTCTGCATTACAGAAGTATGTTAATGAAATTTTGAATTTATGTATTAAATCTAATGAAAAAGTAGCACATTAGTACAAAAGTAACTTTTCAGAAGAGTATTAGTCCAGCTCAGTTAAAAATTCTAGCTGTGAAAATCATTTGATATACTGATATGCTTTTCTTGGTTGTCTGTTCAAGTCCATTGTCCCACCTGAGCAAATGCACTAGGCCTTATGCATAAAGCAGCACTAAAAACATGCAAGATTTTCCTGGTGCACTTTATGATTGAACAGGCTCTACTGCGCAGCCTCTTCAGATCTTTCAATGATGAAATCTATTCAAATTTCATCTTATCAAAAATCAATCTAACTTTTTTGTTGAAAATATCCTTTTTTTTTTTTTTTAAATTAGATTATCAGGGCAAGAAAAAAGAGAGAAAACAAATGTAGAAAAAAAGAGAACACTTATAAGAGAATAAGCTGAAATGAAGGTAAGAGAGAAATTTATATTAGGTTCGTCATTAATTCTAATCAAGTACAATGTTAAGATAAGGAAACAAAATCCTCAAAAGAGCTGAGGTTTGTTCAATGCTGTATTACATCACTTTTATAGATGTGAAACTAATTTTCAGTGGAGGTACATGTCTGAAACCAGAATAGTGAAATGGTGAATTGCAGCAGTGACCTGCCATCTGTGAGAAGACTCCCTTGAAGATCCATTGTCTCATCAGGGGACTTTTTGGAGTATGGGGTTGGGCTGATCCCTAGTCACTTGCCTTGACATGGTCTGTTCTTCACAAGAGGTTTCACATTGGCTTTGCTGAATGAAACACCTAATGTTTAGGCCGTTTGGTAAGCAGGAGTGAGATTAGTCACTTAAGCATCTAATGGCTAAGTGTTTTTATGGATGAGATTGCTCACATGTTTAAGAGCAAGCATATGCTTTGATGTTCACCTGATCCTGGGCCTCCACTGGTCATCTGGACAGCCTCTGCTGCAGTCTGTTAGAGCAGACTGTAGTGCATCTGTAATGCTTGTCAGTGGATCTTTGTAGCCCACAAGCAAGTGTCTATATTTTCTGAAGGTTTAACTTCACCCACACACAGTTTCAGGAAAAAAAAAACAAAAAACCCCCAAAAAAACCAAAAAAAAAAAAACCACCCAAAAACACCCCAAAAAACCAATGCTCTATGCTTCAATGAATTCCTAAAAAACCCATTGTGAAATAGTAATAGAAAATCAAGAAGTAGAAATAGAAGAAACAAAAAGACTGCAGAATTCTGTACTCAGTCTGCACCTGTATAGCTAGACTGCAAATTTTCTGGAGAAGAAATGCTGGCTGTAACATGTGTGACACAATCCAGCTTGCATAGATGTAGTTTTCCATCACTAGGTCTCAAGGTATATATATCCTCAAGGATATTCCAATGTAGCAGATGAGCAAACGAACACAGAGAGGTGAGGCATTCTACCTAAAGTCACCCAGTGCATCAATATTAGACCCAACTCTCCTAAGCAGTAACAGTCCTTTCTCCATGCAGCAGGCCACAGCACTCTCAAATATGTTCAGGGTGCTGTACAGACAAACAGGTATCCAAAGACTGAAACAGAGCTCACTTCAACTTCTCTATCTATTCCTAAGAATTGTTTTAGCTAAACTCTTTTCTGCAGTTTTTTCACTTTAGCTTGTCTCTGAACTCTTTCTGACTGAAGATGAAGGCACCACCCACTAGTATTTCCTAGGCAGAGCCCAAATATGTGCTGGACATTTGCTCGAGCAAAAAACCCAGTATTTTTATCTTGTTGTGCTAAGTCTGGACAAGAAAAAGAGTAAGAAGCAGTGAATCTTATTAAGTGTGTGTAGGGGAAGAAGCAGTGGTAACTTAGAGATAGAATTTTGGGGACCTCAGAATCTGATGCACTCTAAATTAAAAAAAAAAAAAAAGCCATCATCATCTCATTAATGTGTGCCAGCAACAACTTTTCTGAAATCGTAAGTCAAAATTCCAATACATAAAATGTTTACATACACCTTTTAGCACTTGAAGCTTTAAGAATATATTTGTGTGAGGATTTGTGTGAGGGCTATCCTGTTAAAACAGAGGCTGTGTTTGGATGACTGAAGATCAATGATTTTAAGAAAACTGAATAATGTGAAACTTTAAGATAAGTTGCTAGTACAGCAATATTATTATGGGCTACTAATAAAAGGTAGGGATAGAAAAAAGAAGAATAAAATACTTTTTTTTTTGTTTGTTTCTATGTCAAAATTGAACCAAATATGTGTATCTTCTGGGTTCCAAAATGTATCATTGCTATTCAGTTTTATTTGCATTCCTGACCTGGCATGATCAGAATGCTAACACAGTAGAAGTAAGACCACAATTTTTCTGGCCTGACTTGAAGAGCTGGAGACCTTATAAATTTACCTGCTCTTGTAATACTTAAGGTTTCTTTTCTGATGTGAGGAGTTTATGTAGTTCAAAAAAAATGCACCGTTTTAAGACTTTTGTCCTGTAGTATTACTGCTGAACTTGAATAGTGGTTATAATGTCAGCGAGGCAGAGCTTCCCTGTTTTCTCTGCTCAGTCTCCAGTTCTATTCTACAAAAGGGACAAGTGAAACCTGCATCTTTTGAAATTTTCAGAACAACTTTTAAAAATCTTGATCATCATCCGTTAGAAGTAGAGGTGAGCTGAAATCCCTCAACGGAAATACCGTTTGTGCCTTACTAGGAGAATACTCTCACATAGTAACCACTAAGTGAGTTTGAAGTGCCTCAAACTGACTATGGCTGTGGAAAAGGTTGTGTTTGGCAGACTGACTTAAATCAGCTACATTTTGTAGGTACTGGTCGGTGTGTGTCAGTATTAAAGGATCTGTGAGAGTATCATCTGTGTTAAATGTACTTTCATTTAAAGTACTGCAATTGAAGATTGCTTTGCATATGACCGATACTGCAGAGATCAGAACATGGTTCATAAATGTACATGCATATCCCCAAGGCAGACTTAAGCGAAAATCCTGAATTTGAACATCATAAATATGTTAGCGAGGCTCGAATGGGGTAATGAACTTCATGCCTTTCCTTCTTATGACAAAAGTCTGATCTCATTTGTACAGTTTACTAGAGTATGTTCTTTAGGGTATGCATAATTGACACCAGTGAAAATACGATTAAGTTACCTAGACCTAATACCTTGTATCTCTGAAAGATTTAGACACTGTTCCAAACAGTGACTCATTTAAACAACTTCTATGCTACTCTGTGTTAGAAGAAAGGACAATTTAGTTATGTTTTACTTGCAGAACCTTTCCAGAAGTCTTCAGTAAAAAACACATCAACAACAAAACAAACTGTCTCCACACCATTGCTCAGCTTCTCCACCTTAAATTCACGTATTGTGTCTGCATAAAGACAATGGAAAATATTCTTCTTAATTAGAACAGGATGAAAATTAAAAGAAAATTTAAACCTCCACAAAATCTCATTATTAAAAAAACCAAGCAACAGCAACAACAACAAAAATCAAGCCAAGACATGAAATGTTTTATAAAGTAGCCTATGGAAGAAACTTGATGCTTGACAGAAAAACTGATCCCAAAAGCTTTGGATTTAGCTGCTACAGGAAACACAAAATTAAAGATGTATCTGGATTTCATGAACTTTTTGTTGTCAGTTTCTTCACTGAAGGTAACAGGACTCACTGGAAGGTTTCAGTGCAGCCTGGGGTTGTTCCAGTGCTGTCTCCCCACCTTCAGGTTTGTATGTGACCAAGTGCTGCAGGATGCATCCTCACTGCATCGATCCTGGCCATTTTCGTGCAGCTCAACCCAAGGGGAAAAACAAAATAAAACAAAGCAGAACAAAAGAAAAACATTGTCAGCTGCAGTTTTGAATGCATTTCTGTTGGTAGAAGAACACTTTAATGAAGAAGTCTTACAAAATTTGAATCGTGTCGGAAGACAGGCAAGGGTCTGTGCATTCAAACAATAGCCATCCTCTGCTGGTTATTTTTCTGAAACACTTTCCTGTTAACGTCTACATGACCTCTCTGATTTGCCTGTTGACTTCGACTAACTGACTTTTGCAGCTTGCCCTGGGGATTCAGCACAAAGGCCGTGAGGTCCCCCCAGTGCCTAGGGGATCATGCAGACCTCCAGGAACAGACAATGCTGAGGGTCACCTGAGCAGACAGACACCTCTGGGTTCCTCATATGGACTGGCGTGGAGAAGTTTAGTTACTTCACCTGCATTTGCAACATCCTGAAGATATTCAGATTTCCTCCTCCATGTAAAGAGCAGTGCACAGCAGCCCATAGGCATGTACAAAAGCAAGTTTTATCTGTCCTTGAAAATCCCAGGAAGAGTGGTATGTGCTCTGGAGTGCTATCTATTGATACTTAACCTATGTCATATTTGCAGTCATACTATTTATTTGTTTATTTATTTATTTATTTATTTTATTTTACTTTTATTATTATTTTCTCACAACTGTTTTCATATCAGCTTCTTCACTGTCAGTTTGGTGGTGTGAGTCTTACCCAAGCCTGCAGGGTAAGTTCTTCACTGTGCTCCACAGGGAGAATCCCTGTATTTCCCCCTGTATTCAGGACCCAAACCCCAGAAGTCTGCACCCAGCTCTTAGCCCTACAAAGCCTTTACACTAATCCTCAAATACTAAACCTATCTCAGCAACCCAATTCCTCACTTGTAATGGTCCTTCCCTCTCCTCATCTTTTTTGCAGCCTTTGCAGAAAGCTTGGGACAGAAGCTCAAGTGCCTCTACTGAGGCATATGAACAGTGTACAAATAGTTAGCAAATGGCAATACAGCTAATACCTCTACATACTGAAACAGAAATCTTCAAAGTTGATGGTGAGGAAGGGAGTAATAGTCACAGAGGTGGAGGGATGATAGAATTAAATAAGTTTATGTGACTGATCCCAGAGGAAAACTGGACTTTGTTTATTTTTCCAAACCTGCTTTTTTTCTCCCAGATAGAAGAATAGCTGTTCTAAAGCACATGTACTTTCTTGATTGTCTTTCTAGTTTACGTCTGCAAGTGGTGTATTTTCTTCTCATCAGTGTCCATTTACCCTTAGAAACACCTGCCAAAGAAATGAGATTCCCGTGTAACACCAAAAGTAGACTATCTTTAGTCTTTATCTCCTGTAGTTAACTGCAGTCTGGGTGTTGTTCTGAAGTCTGTCTTTTTTAAGGCATACAAAACCACTGAAAATGATGATAACATTGTCTATGTCACTGCCAAATTGACCAAGAAACATGTTTAATTTCTGCCATACAAATGGTTGGTCAGCTGAAATTTAACAAGTCATGGAAAGGAAGGACATTACTGACATAGTGCAAGACTAACATGGTTTAATTTCATGCTCACTCCTTTCAAAGAATCACAGAATGGTTGAAGTTGGAAGGGACCTCTACAGGTCAGCTGGTCCAACCTACCTGCTCAAGCAGGGTTACCAGAGCAGGTTGTCCAGGATCATGTCCAGGTGGCTTTTGAAGATCTCCATAGAGGGAGATCCTCCAAAACGGAACCTCCCATGCTTCAGTTTGTGCTCATTGCCTCTTGTTCTGTCACTGGGCACCACTAAAAAGAACCTGGCTCTGTCTTCATTGCATCCACCCTTCAGGTATTTATACACGCTGATGAGATCCTTTCTGAGCCTTTTATTTTCTAGGCTAAGCTTGGCTCTTTCAGCCTTTCCTCATAGGAGATGTGCTTCAGTCCCTTCCTCATCTTGGTAGCTCTCTGTTGGACTATCTCCAGCATGTCCATGTCTCTCTGGTACTGGGGAGCCCAGAACTGGACATAGTACTCCAGGTGTGGCCTCACCAGTGCTGAATAGAGGGGAAGGATCACATCCCTCGACTTGCTGGCGATGCTTTGCCTAATGCAGCCCAGGATACCATTAGCCTTTTTAGGGAGAAGGGCACATTGCTGGCTAGTGTTCAACTTGATGTCCACCAGGACCACCAGGTCCTTTTCTGCTAACCTGATTTCTAGCTGGCTGAACCCCAACATGTACTGGTGCATGGAGTTGTTCCTCCCTGGGTGCAGGGCTTTGCACTTTTCCCTGTTGAACTTCATGAGGTTCTTGTCAGACCATTTCTCCAGCCTGCTGAGGTTCCTCTCAATGGCAGCACAACCCTCTGGTGAATCTGCCATTCCCCCCAGTTTTTTGCTGCTTCTAAGGAAAACCTCTGTCTGGTGGGTCTCTGCTTTCAAAAGTAGTGAGACTGTGATACTTTGCAGATTTTGTTGTGAATGGTGATCTTGCATTAACATATCACATGTACTGCCATCTGCTGATAGCAGCTAAAACTGCACATTCTCGGAAATGGTTTCGTGGCCTGGAGTTTCTAACAACCGATTATAATCCAGAGAGTTTTGCAAAGACTACAGCCGTGAGTAACAGATTTAGAAGCTAGCTATATGACATCATTCTTCAAAACTGCCTATGTTTCTAGCTTTGCACATTTTTACAGATTGAGTGATATGCTAGGTGTCACTTTTCTGACACTTCTCATTATTGTGATAGTCAAAGAATGGCAGAGATAATAAACTAATAATCTTTCTCCACATCTGCAGAAGTCAGGACTATTAACTAAGTCAATTAATATAATTTGACAGATACGTGTGGAGAGCTGGAATTTATGGGTGAGTTTTGCACCAAATAGAAAAATACTTACATGCTAATAAAACAATATTCTTGAATTTGACCCAGTGGCCTTGGTCAGGGATGTGTGACACAGCATGTTAGGCAGAGAAAGTGGACAGTGAAGCCTCCACAGCAGTAAGAAGCATTAGGAAACATCAGGAGGAAAAGAAAAGAAAGCACCCTCCATGCCTTATGTTCAACTGCCTTGCCTCCTCTTGGGGGTGTCTGGAAAGTAGACACCGGATTTAGAGTACCAGGACCACCACTGATATTAAACCTTTGATTGTGGCACCGTATCATGGCAGTGCTATAGTTGTGTCTGCTTAGGAATGTGAGGCTGTGTTTTCCAAGGATCTTGCCTCAATAAATGATAACAATGCTGCCTTGCTTAGCAAAGCTGAGGGTACTCTGAAAAAGCTCTTCCAAACTTGCCTTTGCCCTTTAGCAACTATGTAAGCTTATGCAATGCAAAACTCATGGGCAGGTAACTTGTGTAGTTTTCTGTAATTTATTCAGTAGCTGATGATCTGCATTTTGCCCAAATCATAGTAATTTTGAGATAAGCTTTTTTTTTTTTTTTTAATTTATCCTTAGCTTGTTCTGTGTTTACTTCATACAAGTGTATTTACTTCCCCTATCAGCTGAGTTGTTGGATTGTCTCAAGAGATCAGTAATCACCTAGGAAGCCCTTAACCTGCAGTTAACTTGTCAAAAACCTGACCTGTTTTATCGGTTTGTCCAGGCCTGCCAAATAGTGAAAATTATTGCTGTTCAGCAGCTCTTCAAGAGGTCAGTAGAGAGTTAATAGTTTCCTTTTTTTTTTTTTTTTTTGCCAATGAAAGGGTGTCTACATATCAAAGACTGATATTATCACTGACATTAATTGCCCTCCATTCTGGCACATTAGCTCACAGAACTAAGGCTAAATTTTCACTCGTACACTACAGTTCTCATAAAAACCCTGAGGAAAATGAGTCTTATGGGAAGTCTGCCACATCAGTAGATGAAAAGACTCTAAGCAAAATGCTTGTCTTTTTTTTTTTTTTCGTTCATGAAAACAAATTTCTTGCCCCTCCCAATTACTTTTGTTGTTGTTGCTGTTGTTGTTGTTGTTGTTTTTGTTGTTGTTGTTGTAATCTCTACCTCATGGGAAAATTCTGTTCTGCTAGTACTGAACTTTTCCCAATTGTTCAATAAAGGCTGTTGGTGTTCTTGGCTTGTTCAACCTTGTCCTCCTGGGATCCTTTTTAGCTCCTAGGAGCAGGCACTGATCAAGTGCACAGGCAGTGTTACGAACAATCTTTCACTCACCACCTGAAGAACTTGTCACTGAGATGACTACTAGTTGCACTGTTCTTCCCTAGACACCTGTCCTTCATTTGTGTTATATCCATTTGATTTTACAGACATGGTGAAACAGAGATGAATGAATAGACCAGCTCCTTTTGCTAAAGGCACCATGAACTCAGTCATTCTGCAGAAATTGCTTTTGTACCTCAAGGTTTTATTATTTTGCTGAAGCTTCATATTCAAGGTTTTACCTTCAGCCTCCTGATCATGATGGAACATGGTTCTGGTGCTCCTTGCTCTATGCTTTTCCCTGCAGAAAAAATGCCTCATTGTTAGTTTTATAGCACTGACCACTTGCCAAGTCAGCAGAGGAATCAGAATGAGGTACAGATGTTAGCTAAGGAATATAGTGGGCTTGTTTTGCTGAGTTCCTAATGCCTTCATGAGATATAGGCTGGTGTGCTCCAAGAACATGCAATGGTCAAAGTCCATAGAGGGGAATGCCTGCAGGATTACAACCTTTCCAGTTCCTCTGGAATGCACAGTGGTGAGGAGAGTTTTGAGTTGTGCCACTGGGCCCACTAAGTCCTTTGAAACAGGCTGCCTGGAAAACACAGTGAAACCTTATGGTGGAAAGTAGACGCTGCTGAACACTACTTTCTTTTATTAGATGTTATCTGGTGTAGGGTGCTGATTGTGGCTTGAGTACGTTAAAGTGGATATGATATTTAGGAGGACTTGGTCTGTGGTTTACATGGGGCATTGAAGGCCGTGGAGTCATAAAGTCTAAGGATTTTAGTGCTCCCAAGTGCACCCTGTCTGAAACAATCAGTGCAGGCTAAGACTTCTGTTCACCCCTTTTTGTCTGCTCCAGCTGCACTTACTATACTAATAAGTACTTCAAGACCTGTAAAAATCGTGTAAGAAACAGTGTTTTTTAAATCTCATCTTAGACCAAAAAACAATAAATGGTTGCACTGAGGTGTAAATCTGGAGCAATTTACTCCATCCTCCTCTGAGTGAAGCCACAGCAGAGCAGCAAATACAATTATCTGAGCAGTGTGCCCATTAATCAGCATAGCAGGCATTGTGGGTAGTCAGAACAGCAGACAGCGCGTGCTATCAGATGTTATTATACAAGAAAGCAGCTGTATTCATAACGACACAGCCAGCCATTCTTTTTGGCTAGGATAATAACAAGAATATAATTCTTAGTAGAAAAGAGCATTATCATTGAAGGAAATATACACACACACATTTTCATATAAACTTTCAAATGCTAGTGGCTTCAAATTTTCAGAACTAATCTAAAAACCAGAACACATGGATATGTAGAAACTCTGTTTAATGTTTTTCTTTCTAATAAAAAAAAATTTAACAGGATTTTTATTTATTTATTTATTTATTTATTTTCAGAATTTAAAGCTGTTTTCAAGCTTCTGATAAAACATTCTGATTAATGATGGAGCAACAGATTCAGTGATTACAAGCAGTTTGGATAAGTTCCTTTAAACCATATATACCACCCTAATTTATTGTGATCCACATTAATGGACTAGAAAATCTTTAAAAATGGTTTCTTCATGAAACTTCTGATGCTTTTCCCCTGAACCTGATAATTATGTCTACTGATAGAGCACAAAGCACCTAAGTACAATTAAAAATACACCCTGCTTAACTTTTGGCTTAGCTTCCAGATTTTCAGAGAATGTTGAAACACATTGTTTCAGAAATGCCAGAAAAGCTTCAGAGGGCTCCAGAAAAAAAATACTTGCAAAACTCATTTGGAATTTCACACAGCTTTTTGACTTAGCTGTTAGATTGGCCTTTTCATTTGCTGCTTGGAGACCTCTACCCAAGCAAGGTTTTGTCTGCAAGTGTATTTAAGTTTTAACTGTTTTTTTCTGTGTACTTCAGTGTGGCATTAGAGCAAGGTTACCTGTGTTTCTGTTACATGGTAGTGCCTCATCAATGTTCAGGAGCTGAACATGTTGATTTGGGAGTCAGTATGCAAAATTAATGGAAGTCAGCTTTTAGGTTTCTTGCATGAAATTTATTAATGAGATTTGTCACCTGACTGTGCCTGCCCAGACTTGCCAGAGACTCCCTGGTGCCTCTGTCACAACCCTGCTCTTGCCCTGCTGCAGGATCATGCCCCTCTGGGGAGGTTTTGACCTTCCGAGAGTCACCCCCGTCTTGCCCTGGCCCTTCCTCCTGATCCTCCTGCTACTCCCAGACATGATTAGTGTAACCATCCACTGAGATGTGAAAGGATGTGGGATAATGAGGATGTTAGGTGCGGACTTACTGTTAATGCTGTTCAGGCTCATCTTACTCATTTGGATGCAGCAGGTTAGGGAAGGATCGACGTAAGTATTGCATTACATAGATAAAGGCCTTTTCAGTAGTATAGCTACAGTGCTGTGACTTCTGCTTGCTTTAACTTCCACATCCAGAACTGCCTGATTTTACCATCTGATTCTGTAGGGAAGGATACGCATTTTGTGTATCTAAAAGCAAAACAACATTTTAAAATTCTGTCCTGAAAAGAGTCACTGTAGCAAAAAGGTCTGCTAAAAAATCATTTATTGCCTTAAGTTTATTGTATATTTGGAAACCTATGGAAAATGTACCTTGAACCACAGAAAATCAACAGTCAGAACATTTCATTTTGTTAGAATTGTTGTGCAGCTGATGTGCACCAGTGGCAGGAAAGAAATTGCAGTGGTTATTTGATCGTTAGTAGGTTGTAGCACTGAATCTTAAATGTTAATTGCATGCAAAACCGAACCTTGCAAACTTACTGGGGCACTAATGTTTGTACTGAACATAGTCATGCCATCAGTCTCTGGTGTCGTCTTTATTTCCTTTGGATAGATTTGTCAGATTGGCAGACAGCTGTCAAATGGGTTATCAGTATAGTGATATGAGGAAGAGTATGTGGACCAATGCTTTCCACTTCCTTCATTGCAGGTTATTCCATTGGTTTCAGCTGCGGTAAAGGGATAATTATTTATTTTGATCTTCAACCTTTGTGTACCATACATAACAAAAAATTTTTGTTGTGTTCAGTGAACACAAAGAATGAGCCCAGTTCTCTGAACCTGTCTGCACTAGGGCTATTTTTGTCATTTATTACATATTAAAACCACTTTACATTTTTCTGATTGTATTGCTATTGAGATAAATCTAAGGCCTTTTTTTTTTTTTTTTTTTTTTCCTACAAGACTGATGTGATGTGAAGAGGACTTGGTGTAAATGAAAACTGACAATTTTATCTATGCAGTCATTTACATTTGTGCTAGAGTAGCAGTAGAATGGTACCAAGTTAAACTGATGCAGTTTGTCCTCAATGCCTGCTTAGCGTTTGGTCTCCAAGGTTAAGCAGAAACAGGATGTAGCTGCATGCTATGTTATCTCCAGTGGCAAGTCTGTCTTCATATGTTTGTATCCTGTGTCTGCCTCCTGACCGTGGCTGCCCTTTCCCACATCATGTCACAATACGACTCCCCATTCTGTGCTGGCAAAATTGTTTGTACTGTAGATGGGATGTAGACTGTGCTGTAGATGGGATCGCTGCACTAAGCTGACTTAAGAAAATGATTATTTGTTTTGACTAGTGACCCAGTCTATGGGGCAGCCCCAGTTTTAATGGTACACCAGAGAGGGCAGGAAGTGGTGGAACTGTTGGAGACACAGACTCCTGCATCCACAAAACTAAACCTCAGATCAGACTGGATTTGGCTTGTCTGCACTAAGAATTTGCATTGTGGTAAAAATATTAAGCTGAAGCTGATCACTGACAGAGTCAGAAGACCTTGAGAAAGAAATAAAGTAAGGTGTACAATTCATCTATATCATACTGAGTGTTCACCCAGAAACCACTTTCAGGCTATATTTATGTATTTTCATTTCTTTAATTCTTTTATTTCTTTTTAAATACTGCTTTTGCATTTTTTTTGTATTAAAATAACATTATTTTATTTTATTTATTTTA
>VXAL01007459.1:84138-101079 GCA_013399475.1 Chauna torquata | reverse complement strand
TTCACGTATGTCCATGTTTTATAAATGCCAGATTATCATTTCTATTAAAGCAATTTCGAAGAATAAACAATTCTTAAAATTAGAAAATAATTGTGAGGCTATATTAAATACTGCTAAACTCATGGAACTTACAGTACAGAAGAATTAGTTCCACTTACCCATTTACTTATGCATATATAGGAGAGCATCATGAAAAATCTGCCAGCAACACAAATTCATATACTTCTTTTTCCTGGAATTTATCACATGGCTGTATTCAGTCACACAAGAACAAACTATTATTTATATGTGACTGAGTGTGATTTATAAATACATTCTGCATTTTAACATCTCAGAGCCATAATCTCCAAGGTGCTATTTATTCTGAAGTTCTTTAGGATATTTAATAGATAATATCACATATTAATCTCAATAAAAATTCTGACTTAAAGTTTAACTTACCATACAAGCATCATAGCTAGGCAGGAAGCAATTAAGGTACATAAATAATGCCGTGTTGCATTCAGTGCAAAGATGATGCATTTTAGTAGTTTTACAGCACAAGGTGACACTTGCAAAAGAGACTTTGGGCTATCAAGTATTATTTCAACACCTTGCAAAAATAATACAAAGATTTTATTTCTAGTGACAAAACAGATAGTTGTGGTGAATTCCATGATTAAGAAGTATTGTACTGGCAGTCCGTGAATTAGAGCTTGCCCCCTTTGACTGACCTGACAATAGCTGGAATTGAGGATGTGCTTACAATCACCTCAGCTGACATCAAAATTATTTAAATAACAAATGCATGAATCTCAGATTAAATGAATCCCTAATTCTGAAAAATAAATTCATATAAATAACATATGTATGTAGATTTTCTTGAATTCAGAGACCTCAGTCATTCTATATTCATAGTGTTTTGTGCTTCGGTTTGCATCAGAAGTAACTACATTCAGTAGCTGTTTACTGAACTATCCTGCTATACGTTAATGTCATTAATGTAAAGCAATAAATTTATATCAGCACATTTATTAAAATCTGTTATTTTGTAATTTTAAGGAGGTATATGATATATACCTGATATTATCAAGCTTTGCGTCTCTCTGCCTCTGTATATGCATTGTACTTTACTACATAAAAGTTCTCTTTGTTGTAGGGCTTGAAATGTAAGATAATATTTGTATTTACTTTTAGCATTACATGCTGTATAATTCTGGAAAAGAATTGATTTCTTTAGTATGCAAAAATATGATGATTCAAGACAAGAGCACATTGATTCATACATCAGGAACGAGTGTTTTTAGCAGATTCTTTTAAAATATAATTCCATTTGTTGGAAAGTAGAAGTGTTATCCACTTGTTTTCCAGGCTTTTGTGCATATATAAAATGAGTAGTTACCTGTGACATTTAAACCATCCGACCTTTGGCACCACACGGTTCGAGAAGATCCCTTCCATGGGCTAGCCATCCATTTGTATTCATAGCACTGGCCATCTGCAAAGAGAACATTTACTTTTCAAGAAATTCAGTGGCAAGGCTTTAGCCTACTGCTGGGTGCAGCCACACTCATCAGTAGACCACACGTATTAAATTTAATGGCTTTTATAGGGCCCTTCCCTCACTCAACAACTTAGAAAGGTGCACTGTATACATGGAAGTCTGCACTTACTGGATACATACAGAATAGACCAGGTGTCTCCTGGACACTAACTATAATGTTCATACACACTGCATGTGGAGTAAGTCCAACACAGTTAATGCACAAAACAGACATTTCCAACAACCTTGTGATGGTTGTGGCCCATCTGTTGCGCAAAAGTCATTTAGGAGTCAGGTTTCTTTCCCGGTAAAGCTGAGCTTCAGTCACTGTTCCAGCATATGGTAAAGTAGGCTGTGCTGTATTTGGCTTCACATCTCTGCTCTGCTGTACACCTCTCATATGGTCGGGGATAAAACATGAAGTTTTTCTGTACCTTAGGTCCCTTATAAAATTCCTTTTTGACCAATCTGTCTTGCATCTGAATGGACAGGAAATGACTTCTCTTAGATACTTTGTCCAGTACCAGTGGCAAGCATGACTGAGACTTTTTAAAGTCATCGCCATGTGATTAACAACAATTAATAGGGTAGACAGAATTCTAAAGTTGGTTAGGCATCAAAACTTAAAGATCTTTTTTTATTAAGAAGTTATCAAGCAGACAAGGCAACTATTTTTTTCCCCAAATCATACAAAGGTATTTCATTATTAAAAAAGGATCAACAATTCTCAAAAAATTGTGGTTAAAGTGGAAATTTATGATAGTAGACATAAGTTTTTCTGTTCCACAGTTGATATTTGGAAAATAAAAAATTAAGTGCATTTCTATGTTTATCAAATCCATATTTTCCTAATTTTGATACCCTCAGCAGAAAGAAAACAAACTATAGTAGTTCTGTATTTTTTTTTACAGGAATAGCAATGGTCTTATGCGTATTTTGGTGCTTACCATTGCATGGTCTTGTTTCCAAAGCTTGTTCTGGACAGAGATGTTGATTCTCTAAATCCTGAATGATCACTGCCCGAGACCGGACTTGTATCCCTCCAAAGCCGAGATCCTCACCATTAACACAGGTTAGCTGACAAAGGCTCCACTCCGACCACTCTCTCAAATAACAGTCCCCTGTCAAGTAGTAATTTTATACGAAGATGAAAAATCATCAATATGTGAAGAGTTTTTGGCAATGAGTATGTCTTAGTAAAAACTGTCCAAATCCTTTTCTTAATTTTCCCTCTTTAGTTCCTTTCATTCCTATTTTTAAACATGACTTATACTAAAGAGAAGATAATATTTTGAGCCTATCTAAATATCTGTGCAGCAGAAAATAATAATAATAAGGATGATAAAAAAGCCTATTTGTTAGAAAGCAGGGTTGTTTTCTGTAGCATTCCTGTAAGGTCACTCTCATTTTGAATTTCTGAATAACACTCCACCCAATGTTTGGGGTTTTGTGAATTTTAGGGTATTGTTCACTGTATACCTTAGGTTAATTTTATACATCTTATTGATGACTCATTTTTGATCCTACAAAGAGAAAACATTGTCTAGTTTTAAAAAGATTGTCATTTATTCTCATGCAGAAGTTCTCTAAACAGACAGCAGACACTACTGCTGAAACATTCTTTGTAAGAAAGGGAAATGGGAAAGTGATTAAAATGTCTATTCTGCCTATTCCATGCTAGTATAAGAGAGATTTGCAGAATGTTATCTTATAGCGTAAAATTGAAAAATAAAATTCTACTAATGACATAAATTAGTGAGATTGCTAAAGAACATTTAAGGAAGATCTTAGGAAGAACATAAAGAGATCATTTTATTAAAGTTACAGTATAAAATGGAACTAGACTGTACACAGACTCATAAATAAACCTCTTAGTTCTCATTATTTCAGTGACAGAGCTATTAAAAATTCATGCTACCTTGCATTATACTGATGACAGATACAATCAGTATTGTGTTGACCAGATGCCTGATTAATTAAGGTATTTTATTTGCCAACATTAGGAAAGCATGTGAAGAAATGAATAATTGAAGAACTGATGTATACATAATAGGAAAGCAAGTAGTGATTTTTGGAAACATTAGTTGGAACATATCATTAGCACATCCCCACAGGGCAGTTATCCTTACTGGCTAAATGTGAGATTGTTGAAGAACAGATTCCTGCTCAGCAAAATTTAAAATCAAGCAGTAAACAGCAATATATATATATATAAATATTTGTATTTAACTAACAAGAAAACATAAATACAAGCTTTTTATTTTTTCATTTTTCATTTAAAAGGTAGAAATATGTGAAAATCATGCAACTGAAGTATTGGAATGCTGTGCATAGTCTAGATGAAAGATTCTATGACATTTCTACTAAAAGCAGTGTATGAAGCCTCTCCATTTTTGATTCTTTTCTATTTGAAAATGAATCCTAAATGAATTGGAAAACAGTTCTGAGAAAGAAGAACTAGAAGGTGCAAGAGGACAAGAACGTAGTACTAGTATGGAATGATAGCTACATTAAAACTGAAGGAGTTAATCACTGCTTCCAAAGACACATCACCGATGACTTTACAGAACAACAGCAATATACTTAAAATTCTACAAGTAAGTGTTTGAAATGAACTGGAAAGGTTTTACTGGAAATTAAATAGCTGTTATAGGCTTTTAATCCTTCTCAGTATGATGGCCATCTACAACAGCTCCTTTGGATTCAGTCGACAAAGGTAATGATAGTGCATGTCAGGTCAGGAGAGTTAAAGAGCTAGAAACACTCAGATTTTCTCAGAGATCAAAATACTAGTTTCATTTGGAACAGCCTCTTTAAACAAAAAAATAAGACTCCCTAGCTTAGTTTTCTTAGACAACCATGAAAGGCATCGAGTTCTTAGCCACCACTGAAGGTGTTACTAAAGCTGTTATGTGGTCTTATACACTTAAAGCAAATATTTAGCTGTATATCAGCATTCTTTCTTCTAGAGTTAAACACAAGTTTTATTTCAAAATATTATTGTGAAAAAATACATTCATATTAGGTACAAACTGTGGCTATGTCTTTTACATAATTTAAAAACTTCGTATTTTTTTAATTGATTTATTGTCTTGAAGCCACTACCAGAAAGTAACTCTGTTGGTAATTTGATGGATTAGTCAAATCAGTAGAGCATGTGAAAAAGATTTTATTGCCTGTGGCTCATCCTAAGCGCTGATAACTGTAATGATACCAGCCAATCTTGAAATACAACATTTATTTGAACAGCTTTCTTACCTGGACAAGGGAGAGTGCAGGTTTCCTCAAGTCCCATCTTCTTATTACCATCTATAATAGGCTCTATTTCTCCACAGAATTCCTCATCTACTACTTTGCCCACATCTTCAATGGATCCATCAAAAACCACACAGGAAATGTTCCTCAGTCGTGTCCCCTCTCCACACTGAGCATCCTGGGAAAGGAGGAGATACATGGATGCTGGACAGAGGAAAGTGCCAAAAGACTAAATCTGAGCTACGTGTCATTGTGTCTCCTATTGTTTTTTGCCTAACTATATATTCATTCGAGTAGGGAAAAGAAAAAAGACATACTTCTTTACATTTGAAACTAAAAAATAATCAGCTGCTACCACTGTTTCTTAAAGTATGGAGCTATCTTATGCTTTTAAATTGCAACCATAGCATTATCTCAAGTGGAGACTCTTCTAGGATGAGCCTGTATTTTTCACTAAGGATGCCAATCTATTTCCACAGATATTATTTTACAATAGAAGGATTTCAATTATTAGCAAAGATACTGTGCAGGTACCAAAATTTAACTTTATACTTTGAATATTTGTAGGATATTGTTATATCTGTTGACAAATATGAACTCTAAGAATAAATCTTCACCTTTTTTATAACAGATGTGCAAGTAAGTTGGTTACACTGCTTTGATGCAGATATCTAAGCATATCAGAAATATGCCTAGATATGCAAGCTCCATAACTTCAAAGTCCCCTATGGTTTTTACCTCTACTTTGCACGCAGACCATTGACCATATTGCCATCGATAACAAGGTTTTACTGGACAGGGTTTGAATTGTTCCATCTGAGGAGGACAAGGCCTCCCATCACCCTGAAATGGTTGATTTATGGTCCTTCTTCTGATCATTTTTCCTGTAAATGAGAAACAGCAATATAAGTAACAACAAAGTGGTAAGACTGATTTACTCCTCAAGATCGTTCTATGCTGGTGAAAAACATTGTGTTTGAATAATGTAATTTTTTCATATTTGACAAATTGGACTGTAAAGCAAATCTGTTGGCTCTTGTCTATTACATGGATTTACATTTTTGGAGTCAGACACTTTATATCAGTACTGCATGAAGTACTGCATGAAGAAGGATGTCTGATCAGGATTTCAGGTTGCTCCTGTAACAGCGAACAAAAGTACTAAATTCCTAGTTCAGAAGCCTAGGGAAAAATACACCTTCTGAAGGTGACAATATGTTTGTGGCACTTCGCAATTCTGTGGATATTCTGAGTGTTCTGGAGTTTGCTGCTGTTTTTCCCTGTGTTAATAGAGAAACATGTCACATGATTGTCTGATTGCAGCAACCAGGAGCAGCTTGCAACTCTCTCTGTCTATTTGGATAATATTACATGCAGATTTTGCAGGGGTTGGAGGACTCTTCACTCAGCCTCAAATAAAATAAAATACAATAGGTTTATCCAACATTAATCTTCTCTTCAACAAAGAGTTGATGCTATCTAGCATCATTGAGATACAAGTTCTATTCCAAATACTTATATAAACAGAAAGAGGAAGATATTTTTATCCTTTTGGCAACTCCTGTGTCTTTCACCTTGAAGCAGACATTAGACTGTTATGCTTCATTAACGAGAGAAGTTGTGCGATACAACCAAAAGAATTTTTATGTATGCCAGAAACAGTGGTTAAGTGTTTACTCTAGACTTGGCTCTTTATAAAGGTTTCCACAAAAACAACACAGCTCTGGTATTTTAAGCTGTATATAGACAAATATATGCAAAAAGTCTGACATAGAATGTATATATTTAGGTTTGTATATTGGGGCTTATAATAAACTAAGGCTTTGCATAGATGTACCTACTTAAGATCTGGTGTTAGCTGACCAAAATAATTCATCTTTAATTCCATATTTCAATCTGATGCATTTGGAGTTGAACACCTGAATGATTATGACACAAATCTTTTGCTGAGAGCAAGCTACACAAGCAATGATGCAGCAGCAGAATTGTATCAGTCTCCCAGAGAGCTGCGTTCATTGCAGCTAGCTGGAAAGACATTTGATAAGCTTAGAACCTCACCAATCTTAAATTCACAGCTACTTCAAATGAGATGTCACAGAAGAAAAAAAGTTTTTCTTGAAAAGTACTATAGAACAAAGTGAAGAACAGCACCAAGCAGAATTTGCACATACAAAATTCTTCCTAAACTTTATGGGCATTTGCATGGGTGCAAAAGAGCAATTCAGCTTTGGAGTGTCTAGGCTTATTAGATGGTTATTATTTCTTGAAAAATAGCTGTTACTTCTTGCCTATTAGGAAAAATAATTTCAAAACTTACACGTGAGGTTGCCAGTATCTGTTAAAAACACTGAAAATTTGTAAGCTATTTTACAATACTATTAAAATAAATTTTCTCACTTCTACATATAAATTCCATACTTGGAAAGCACTGGGATTTTAGATAGTGACTCATATTCATGTTTTGAAAAAGCATTTAATGTCAAGAACTGAAACATTATTACAGTATTAGATACTGCATTTTTAATTATTAAATTATTAAATGTTTTCATAAAAAAATTTACACGCCTTTTTGATGGGATCCTGAAATGGCCAGAGCTTTCAGATATTTTTGTCTAGACCTTTTTCCCTGTGGTGTTCCCCACAAGTTGCTTATAAATTTAAAAAGACATGTTTTAGCAGAATGAAGACTAATGTAATTAGTAGGTAGAGAAAATTCAAAGAATTGAAATAAAGCAGATTAGAAATACTAAATTTATAAAATTTATAAACTTTTATTTATAAAATAGGGTATATTAAACACATCTCTCTCTGCCCACTGTGTTTTTGCAGGGTTCCAAGTGTAGATTCAGGCTACATCAGCAGGGTTAAGTCTGTCCCCTGCTGCCCCAAAGATGTGTTTCTTCCTGCCTGCCTGCCCCTGTAAAAACTCTCAATGCTTCACTGTGCTGTGGTGCTTTTCTTGCCAGGATCTCTGTCTCTTTTACTGCCTTTCTTAGCTCTCCCTGCAGTCTGGATGCTTTTCTCCCTGGTGACGCTTGGTTGCTCCCCAGAAAAGGAACAGTTCTCCCTGCTATGACCGTCCCACTCAGTAACATCACTCCCTTTTATAAGCATTATAGCATACAGCAAGAGAACAAAATATAACAGCTACTGCCATTTTCTTATCTATATTTATATTTCAGGCTCTTCCATGAAGATCATTTTAATCTGAGCCTGGTAGCTGAAATGGCATTCCATACACTGCTAAACATCCAATGAGTATCCATGTGAACCTAATGAGGTTTAACAAGTCCAAGTGCAAGGGGCAATCCCAGACATGAGTACAGACTGGGAGAAGAACTCATTGAGAGCAGCCCTGCAGAGAAGGACTTGGAAGTTCTGGTGGACAAGAAGCTCAACATGAGCCAGCAGTGTGCGCTCGCAGCCCAGAAGTCCAACTGCATCCTGGGCTGCATCAACAGAGGCATGGCCAGCAGGTCAAGGGATGTGATTGTCCCCTCTGCTCTGCCCTCATGAGGCCCTACTTGGAGTACTGCATCCAGGTGTGGGAACCCCAGCACAAGAAAGATGTGGACCTGTTGGAGCAGGTCCAGAGGAGGGCCATGAAGGTGATCAGAGGGCTGGAGCACCTCTCCTGTGAAGAAAGACTAAGAGAGTTAGGGTTGTTCAGCCTGGAGAAGGCTCAGGGGAGACCTTGTTGCGGCCTTTCAATACTTACAGGGGGCTTAGAGAAAAGATGGAGAGCAACTTTTTACACAGGCAGACAGTGATAGGACAAGGGGGAACGGTTTTAAACTAAAAGAGGGGAGATTTAGATTAGATGTTACGAGGGAGTTCTTTACTCAGAGGGTGGTGAGGCACTGGAACAGGTTGCCCAGAGAAGTTGTGAATGCCCCATCCCTGGAAGTGTTCAAGGTCAGGTTGGATGGGGCACTGGGCAACCTGGTCTGGTGGGTGGCATCCCTGCTCATGGCAGAGGGGTTGGAACCAAATGATCTTTAAGGTCCCTTCCAACACAAGCCATTCTATGATTCTATGATGAAGTATAGTGACATATTGCAGATATGGTTGTAGAACAAAGAGGTTTCATAGCAGAGCTGCTCCATTTTCAGCAGTCTGTATGTTGTCTGTAGTTGTCTGGCACAACAGTATTTCTAAGTCTTTATTCTGATACATATCTGTACAAATAAATAATACGATTTCCTCCATAACTAGAATGTGCCTTTGTATACATGCTCTGATACAGATGTGATTTTAAAAATTTGGATATTGATCAGCAATATTTGGGAAAAAACAAATTAATGTGACCACAATGAAAGCAACTCTCTCTTCCCCTGCTTCTTCTTCTGTGTTTAAAAATATGAAATTTTGTGGTACTTAAAGTTGTTGGTTTTAATCATTGTGCACTTCTAGAACTTTAATTGTTCTAAACTCATCATTAACTAAACTCAAGAGGAAATCCACCCCCCATCCCCCCACCCCCAAGAAATAAAAATATTCACATCAACGTTTCTTTTGGTCTCAATATATCATTCATCATATCTCACTTTGTTCCTGGAGTCAGAACCTACTCTAGGCCAAATTCTCATTATCTTGAGTATAGTCTCATCAAAACATATTATTTCCACAAATAAGGTTGACTTAGATCCCCATCATTCTCCCTAACTACCTACATTTTCTAGTTCTGCAAAAAGTGGTATTACTGCTTTTAGTTTAAAAAAAAAAAAAAGCTCACTCTTTAAAATATTCCAGGATTACATACAGACCTGTAAGGCCACACGTCTGAGAGCACTCAGACCAAGAAGACCAGTCAGAGAGCTGACAGTTCACAGGACATTCCACCACACAGGATGTATTCATTTGCCATGTCTTCTCCAAACCAAGCTAAAAGAAAATATTCAATGGTCAGCATGTAACAACTAGTCTGTGTCATCAGTGCAGCATATGCATTTGATAGGGTGAACCTGAAACAAATAAGCTTTAAACAAATAAGCTTTAAGCAAACATGAAGTCATTTCTAAATAAAAAGTAAAGCAATTAGGACATTTAGAATCTTATTTCTTAGAATCATAGAATCACCTATGAAAAGACCTTTGAGATCATCAAGTCCAGGCATCAACCTGACAGAATGAGTCCCATCACTAAACCGTGTCCCTTAGTGCTGTTGTCCACGTGTCTCTTTAATACCTCCAGGGATGGGGACTCCACCACTTCCCTGGGCAACCTGTTCCAATGCTTGATCACCCTCTCCATGAGGAAGTTCTTCCCAACATCCATTCTAAACCTCCTCTGGCCCAACTTCAGACCATTTCCTCATGCCCTATCACTTGTCACCTGAGAAAAGAGACTGACACTCTCCTTGCTGCAACCTCCTTTCAGGTAGTTGTAGGGAATGATGAGGTCTCTTCTCAGCCTTCTCAGACTAAGCAACCCTAATTCCCTCAGTCACTCCTCATAAGTCTTGTTTTCTGGTCCCTTCACTAGTTTCATTGCTCTTTTCTGCACATGCTCGAGCAAGTCAATGTCCTTCCTGTAGTGAGAGGCCCAATACTGAACACCATATCTGAGCTGTGGTCTCACCAGTGCCATGTACAAGGGGACAATCCCTTCTCTAGTCCTGCTGGCCACACTATTTCTGATGCAGGCCAGGATGCCATTAGCCTTCTTGGCCACCTGGGCACACAACAATGTCCTAAATGGCAACACAGTCGTAATCCATATGCTTATTTTTAAATAAATGCTTAAATCCTATTTTCAATAATTATTTTCTAAATAAGAGCCTATAAATAGAAGGTTTCAGCTTGCAGTATTACTTTATACTTGGTGGTAAAATTATTAATATTTAGAATCATAGAATATCCTGAGTTGGAAGGGACCCACAAGGATCACCGAGTCCGTCTCCTGGGACTTTAAAATTTGGGAGGTCTGGTTAAGAAGTTTATCCTAACTAAAAGAACTTTCCTTTCAACTAAAAGCTATCAGTCTGTGATTGTTTCCAACTCCCACTTCTGAGCTAAGATAATACTGAGTGTGCCACTCCTACAGGCTCCACCAAGAGCCATCTGTCCATATTGTCACATTATTAGGTTTGATTCCTTCTTAGAATTGTGGCAGTGAACAAAGCACTTAAGGAGTCCATCCCTCCCAGGGATGGGTACTTGGCCTTGTTAACATACAAATGATTGTCTGGAGCCCTTCCCTCCCAAGGATGGGTACACAGCTTTCTTAACATTGGAATGATTGTTTTTCCTCACCTCTTCCTTTCTTCTGAAACAGCATATAGGTCAGGTCTCTGCAGTCACTTGGCAGAGAACAGGGGAGCGGAGAGTGAGATGCTGTCCAAATATTCTCTCACTCTGGTCACAGTTAATAAAGCTTCTCTGACCTGTCTTAAATTATACTTGCATTATTATTATGCACTTGGAGTCTACATTCTACACTACATTCTCTGACAATACAATAGGTAAAGGACAAAGCAATCTGTGAAGTATCATTGAAGCATTTTGAATAGCAATATTCTAATATTCTAAACTAATTCTGAACTATCAGTTATTAACAGCTGAATTCAGTTCAAGGCTGCCCCTTCTGCTAGAAAATGTTATGCTGAAATTAGTATTACTTAGCAAGTGATGGTAGGAGCCAGGTTCAAAACTAACAAAAGGAGGAGGTTGAACATACATTGGGTAGTTGGTTTGTTTGTCAGATGTTACAGATGCAACAAGTTTCTAAGAGCTCAAGAGAGACTGAACAAGTTAATGTAAGAGCAATCTGAAGGTTTAAACACACAGAAACCACATTTGGCAAGTGCAGTCCAGCAGCTGAAAACAGGTGGAGGCTGCAAGAGTAGACGGAAACTTGTGTATGTCTTACTCTTTCCTAGGCATCTGCTTATGCCTCTCTCTTTCTTCAGTGCCTCCCGCAACACAGCGCATAAGTTTATTACATACAGTAATGCCATCCATTCTACTGTACGCAAAAACATTGACATGACACTAACATTGTAAACTGACACTGACAATGACTTGTTCCAAAAAAAAAAAAAAAATACAGCAGTGTATGTTTTTCTGAAAAGCTCTGCAAAAAGTAGAATACACCAATACCCCTAATACAAAAGCTGCAAATGCTGGAGGAGTATGAGGGAAGAGGCTGTGGGAAATAGACAGACTCACATGTTTTCCCAAAAATAGGTACTGTACTGAGCTCTTCTTGGGCCAGCAGTCAGTCAAACACTAACAAACGAAGCAATCCCCACAGGGAAGGGACAGTTTTTTGTCTATGGCTTAGAGACATCACAGTGGGCTACATGGGTCTTCCGTCTGACCATGTAAAGCCATTTCTATGTTCTTATAAACTCCTGTGCTCCAGATTTTCCCCATCCAAGGAGGAAGAGAGATTCTGGCTAACACACATAAGAATGTATAATGCAAGATGCAATACAACTGATGGCATAAATATTAGCATGACAATAATAATCTCTGCAGCTTGCACAGCTTCAGAATGAGTTAAAAGGATAGGCTGATTATTGAGTGTATGATATAAAATGTGAAAGAAAATCGATTCTGCCACTATGAAGAGCTCTGCAGCTTCCCAACATAAAAGACTGTCCTCTTCACTGGCCCACACCAGTGGACCTCGATCATCACCGAGGCCTTTCAGAATCCCAGGAGGCTGAGGATACCTTTAAGTAGACCAAAAAAAAAAAAAAAGCAAACTCGACTTTTAAAACCTATTAATTTTAACGACTGCAAAGGTTAATGGCATAAAACCAGCAGTTAAGACTTTAAAAAGGAAATAAAACCAAATTTTCCTACTACATGCAAGCATAGAGCAATTAATTAGGCACAACATTAACATATTCTCCGTAAATAAACTACCACAAGTACTGGAAATGTCTTACCCTGATAGACTCACCAAGCCTTAAATTTGCATTTGTAGTACTTTATATTGAGACAAATGAGATTTTAGACCTCTGCTCTGTTTTATACATCAAAGAACAAGTTCTTGGCTTTTCTCTGTAGCACAGTATAACCTTGATTATCCAGCTATTGCACACAGTCAACACATGAAACCTTCGGATAATCTGGAATTTGGATAATTAGGAAACCAGAGAATAGTCTTTGAAGTCGGCATTTGGGTCAAATCTTCTGAGCAAAGGCTCAAAGCCTGCTGAATTGATTCCTGGCAATTACAGAAACATGACTGCTCTCTTTTAGGACTGGCCTTCACAGCTGGACTTTGGCAGCTAGAGAAGGAAAAGCCCAAGAGAGGTATTAAAGGTGAAGAGGAGAAAGTCGAAGGCCAAATTATCCCCAGGGATCTGCCATTTGCACATCTCAGACACTGAAGTGCTGCTGAAATGGATTTGGGGAACAATTTGCAGGCTCTAATTTGATATTAATCACATATTCTTATCTCATTCCTCTCCCTCCTTCATTTGATAAATCAGAGTTCACCTTGCAGACCTTAGAAAATGTAGCTGACAAAACATTTGGAAAAGTAGCTCCCTTATCTGAAAAGGCTGCCGGATGAGTTCTGGATGAGTTGTGGTTTCTGATTAGAGAATGGCAAGTACTGGAGTTACACTGAATGCTACCGTTGAGCGTCCTGTATTCCTGGTTGTATACACCAGGGGCAGCAGGCTGCCAGACCAGCATGGTCCATAAACCCTGTGAGCCACAAAAAGCATCTATGTTTGTTTATAGGAATGTTTGGCCCTACAGATTAACCTCTGCTGGAGGTTAATCATGTAATCTGATAGGCAGACTATTCACGAATAAAACAAAAAAGTTTTTCATTTGCTTTCTAATACAGACAAAATTGCTGGTTTCTAGGCTTTTCTGAATTTAATTGCAGGTAAATGAATAAAAATAAGCCCATAAATATAAGTATGACCAGGGCCAGCTTGCTTTAGGGAATCTGATTTTCAAATATTCAAGGAAAAGACAAGCTGAGTTCTTGTGATGTGCTAATTTTGTAGAGTTAGAGGTCAAGTAATCCAGTATTACTCTGCCTTGAGAGTTTGAAGGGACCTATGTTAACATAACTAGGACTTGAAAATAAGCTCTAGAAATTGATTTATCCTGGCAGTAATCAGGATGACTGCCTAGCTTCTTAGCTAACTGAAATGAGATCATATGGAATATATTAGGAGAGTAATGACCAGAAAACAGAAGCTTGCAAGAAATGTTAGTCTTTAATGATAGTGATGCTCATACTTGAAGAGGGTGATAGTCAAAAGACAGTGTGAAGGGTTTTTTTGTTTTTTTTTGTTTGTTTGTTTGTTTTTTAATATATGGCTTTTATTAGTTTCTTGAACCATGTATTATAAAGCAAGTAAGACATTGCAATCAGAGACCTTCATTCTTTAAGGGATCAGAATACATTTAGTTACTCTGATTTTCATTGCATATACTAACAAGAATCATAATTCTATAAATGTATCTATGCATAAATTGAACAAAACTTTTGCTTTATTCATACAGCTAATACAAAGTTTTATGATAGCCCAGGGAAATTCCATTAGCTAAATCATTACAAAGTTATTTCATCTTTCTCTTATCATCAACTTCTCTAACTACATGCACCTTATTTTGAACTTAATATTTCTGTATTGTCCTTATAATGCAAAAATACAGAAAAACAAAACAAAACAAAACTGAAGGACCATCTGCATTTAGATTATTGAGAAGTGCACAGTACATACACACATTTTGATTTCTTCAACGCTCTCCTCTCATGACCTGGAAGGTCACAGAGTTTGCTTTCACATCTTTAGAATGAAGAGTCTGGTAAGATCTGAATAGCTTGGCTTTCTTGTTAATCAGGTTAATAGGTTTTACTCCTCACAGTTATTGGATCAGCCTTTGACCTTGCTGTACCACTGCTTACACATCCATAATTCAACAAATAGTCTTAATAGTATGACTGGGGAGTGGATCGGAGCTTTCTACAGGAAGATGTTATCTCTACGTGGTTTAGCAAATCAAAAGGGCAAATAAAACTGTATCACAGTAGTTGCTGATAAAGCCAGGACTCCACTTCAGTGATGTCTGTTGAACAGTCATTTATGGCAAGTAAGTTTTGAGATCCCTGTATATTATCTCTGTTGCCCTAATTAGTTCTCTTGGTAATAAACTTTCATTTATTTTGGAGTAGGAAAGCTCCAAGAGGTTTTCTGCAATGAGATTTCAATGTAAAAACTAACCATTTGTTCTAAATGTTGCTTAAATTCTTTGGTTAACAATAGGAATAATTTAATGGCTTTAAGATAAAAGAAATATATTTCCCCTAAATATCTAATAAAGCCTATTTTTTTCTGCTGAAATATTCATGTGGATGGATATTTGATATTGTCTTTTTATGAATTAATCAATATTGCAGTCTCCTACAAATAAACCAAAAGCCATTTTTTTTAAATTTTATTTTAATGCATTAAAACATTAAAAGAATGCATTAATGCATTCTGCTGTTAACTTCAGAGAAACTTGCTGGCAGGTAACCAGATCCTGACTTTTTTCCTGAGACATAAATTACCAAATTATTAGATTTGATTATGATCCCAAGGTCTATGTGATAAGGAGGAACTTGTCATAAAAGTAGGGTGCCAGCCTCAGCTGAAAACTTCTGCCTTTGCTAAGAACCTATGGATTCAGGAATCCAGGATCCTGGAGGGAGTTGGACAGGCCTAAATAGGTCTGATACATCATTTCAAAACCATAGCCCATGGAACATGACTCCCTCCACTTCTGACAGGATTCCCTTCTCTACAGGCATGTCCTGAAGAGCAGCTACTAGCCAGGAAGGTCCAACAGAAAAAGTGTTGGTACCGAAGCTGCTGTGGAGGGCACTCTAGCTTAGTCTGCCATTGCAAGTGATTTTGTTCCTAATGTCTGGATGGTGGGGGAATAGCAGCTGAAGCAAGTTCAGTTACTTTCCATCAAGAAACACATGTAAGTCCTGTGTTGTTTTCTCACTTTCCTTCATTTTACTATCCCCATGTGACTAAAAACATTAAGACTGATGCACAAAATGCCAGAAAAACAGTCCTGTCAAATACAAAGTTAATCTGAACATTTGCAAAATGTCTCTTTCAAAATTTAAGGGTTCCTATCTGCTGATTACTTCTGCATATACGCTTCTATTTCACTAATATTTCATTCATGCTGCATGTTTTTTCACACTAGCATGGGTACCTTTTGCATCACGCAGCTGGATACGAGAAGTTAACATTCAGCCCAGCTGCAGAATGGCACGTGAGAAATATTTTCCAACACACTGAGTAAATGATTGATACTGGCAGCTGTCCAAGGCTCCATGCAGAAACTGTACCAAATTAGAATGATGATTAGTGTTCTGATTAAGATTTATTACCTTTATTCTACTTTATTAATTATTGTTTCTAAGTCATTTCCTTCAGAACATAATAATTAGCATACCTTCATGGAGGCACTTAAAATGAAATTGTATAAAAATCACTGTTGATGGCACAGTTCATTTCAGAGGTACTTAACAATCTATGAATAGTTTTGTGAAACATCTGGTGATGATGGGTTACATTCTGTATAGCTTAGATGGCTCAGCATTAATTAGCACTGCTAGAAAGGAGCTTACTCACAGGTACCCACTCACCTCTTCACAGTACTTCAGATCGACTGATTTGCCGTCACTGCGAACACAATCGAGCATCCGTGTTTTGATACCATTACCACAGACAGCCTTCTCACTGAGCTGACATGTGCTCCAGTCTGGAAATAAGGAATTCATTAGGTAGCAGACATTTTAGATAAAACTCATAATGATCTAGTCTCCCATTTAATTCTAATTCTGATGGCCTAAAATAATCCTCATAGCAACTTTTACACATGTAAAGGCTCTTGGAGGCCAGTTGCTATACATTTTTGGAAGCTGCCACTATTACTACAAACAGTTAAGTACCATGATGCCTTCTTGAAAAGTTCATATTTGGTTGATCTGCATGGATTTTGAGNAATAATATTTTATCTAAATAAAATAGACTGAATCGGTTCTCATTACAAGCCCCACAGCTCACTCTGGATAAGAATGCAAAGCTGAAAAATCTGTCCTGTAATGTGAATCGAACTAAGCCATAGTCCCAAGCTGTCATTAGATCATAAGACCACAAATACCTGTCACATTGTAGTCAT
>VXAL01007459.1:64032-78639 GCA_013399475.1 Chauna torquata | reverse complement strand
TATTATCTGTAGAACTCCCTTCTCATGAAGCACTGTATTTCAATTTCATTTTTACAATGATTACATTTTGAATCATCTATTATTATTTGGCAAGTACAGTGTAATGTTGCAACAAATCAAATTCGAAACAAAGTACCAGTAGAGGGCAATAGTGTTGCATATAAGAGGCTAACAGACCTCTAGCAAAATCACCTTCGATGCAGAAAAATACAAGCCTATTATGTGCTACGTGAATATTAAAGAAAGGAGAAGACTTTTGTATAGACTATAATTTGCTCCTATTGAAACTCATTCCTCCTAATTTAAACCATTTTTACATGCTGACCCAAATCCAGCAACCCTCCTTGTAGTTTGTGTTTTGTTCAAGTAGATCACAAACTTAGTTTATTAGTTGCAGTTTAACACTTATTATTTTCTAAATTAGAACTAATTACATTCCCTAAAGTAGAAAATTAGATCAACAAGCCATTTCAGCCTGTGCTAGCAAAATGTCAATAGGATAGTATTAAGTACCTGCATTTTATTCAAATGTAAATTGACAGCACATTTTTTTCCAATCTTTGAATATTTACAGAGAAGACCATGTGGTTGTTCAACATGCCTCTGCAGAGTAAACTAAATTCAACAGTAATATGAATATAAATCAACTTTGAAAAGTGTAAGTTAATTGAAAGGGTTGGTTTCCCTTTCTAAAACTCTTCAAGCAAACAGGAGCAAAAACAAGCTTCAAGAGTTTGATTTGAATTAGTGCTAAACTTGATCCCATTGACTAAATGTTCATTACTGCTCAAAGCAGCCCCAGTGTGCTCTGGGATCATGTCTCCTGGCTTAGTTTCACTTGAAGAGGATCCCGTTTGTGCAGCCTGACTGCTCTGTACTGGAAAATCAAGTGTGGTTAGTGGGACAACTGCGAAATCAACTTCAGAAGTACATTCCGACTGGAACTGCAATGCCAGTGCAGGTGTACCTGGAACATAATGCTCCAGCTTGACTAAAACACCCTAAGGGATACTGGGACAATACGTTGAGTGTCTGAGAAGTTTTTATTTATTTTCTGATCTAAGATGGTTGGGGAAGGACACTAAGAATCTTAGCAGTTTTGGCATTTGTAATGAGACATACGTTACCCATTGCAAGAGAATATCTACAGAAACACGGTCTTCACAATCTGCATTTAAGAATGTTTATTGTCTCCAATCTACACTTGAGATAATGTGCTAAACTCCTGCAGAGGATTAAACAATGAAGGCAGATCCCCCACTGACTGAGGAAATTTAAGCCATCTCCTTCTGCCTACATCTGCCCCATATGTGGTGTAGCTTTTCTACATCAAAAAACAATACAGCTAAAAGGGTTATCTGAGTTATGGAAAAAGCTACATCAATAATGTAAATATAAATAAAATTACCTGATTGATGTGATCTAGCTTGGGACAGGGTCTTCCACCATTGTAGGGTTTTTCACGGAGCCATTTAGACCGAACCTTTACCCCACTCCCACAGGATTTACTACAGCGAGACCAATTGGACCACTCACTGAGCTTGCAGTCTGAGGGACATGGAATAATGCAGGCTTCCTCAATATAACCTGCATGAATGGAAAAGAAAGTGAAATCTCTTCAGCATGTCACTCTGCCACTTCTCCCTGAAGCCCTCGTCTAGTTCATTTAGATTGTCCAAAGTTTGACTTGACAGGAGTGTGCAAATAGACAGATTTCTTCATCATTAGGGCTGAATTAAATTCTGCAGAAAATTGACACATATAGCTGGAGACCGTGATAGAGCAACAGCTGAGCATCCTCACTGTTACCTGATTATGATTCACACCAGATTTCAGTATTCAAACTTTCTGACAGCTACAGTGTAATTGACATTAACCCATCTCATTTTATCATTCTTATACTGTAAGAAAGCAATACGTTTTTGAACAAAAAAAGGTTTAATTAAAAGCCCCTTCCATAAATGTATAAAGTAAGTCAATTGCAGTTATACATAAAAAATCCAACTGAATCAAAAGATATGCATCTTATCAGCCTGGAGCGAGGGAACTTAACACCTTGTGACCTTTCTAAGGCTAGAGAGGGGTCTGCCACATTAATGATCTGCCGATTAACAACCATCTGCCCCCAGTAGCACACTGAATAATTGCATGGAATAGAAAAGCAGATGTTTGGTTTGGATAAGTCATCCATCCTGAGAGGTTGGAAAGGAGTAGGACATGGTCTGCAGGGAGTAACATGAAGCCCCAATTCACGGAATAAGTGAAAATGTCTTTCTTTCAAAAGAAACATATGCCATAGCTCTACAATGTGTGCCATTTATGCCAATATTTATAGCAGAATCTATAAAGCCTCAAAAAAAAAAAAAAAAAAAAAAAAAAAAAAAGCTGGTCTTTACTGCATTTTTACTACAACTATATCCTAAACCTATATGAACTCTCTCTTCCCCTTTCCTGTATCAGATCTTGAACATATTTACTGTTGGAAAATGTTGACTTTAAAGTTTAAAAAAATTCAGTGTATGTAAAAGTGAATTAAAATATTTGATGAACACAGCTGAACCCATACATAGGTAAGACCATTTTCAAATGATTGGCATGGTTTCAAATGTTTCTTGTATCCTGATTTTTTTGATGATGAAAGCAATCACTGTCATTTTCATCAGAGCTCATGTTAGCACCTTTATGTTTTTAACCTGTACTTTGAAGTAAAGCTATTGTCTCTTCTGAAAGCAGCCAATCCCAAACAATCACAAATATTGTAGAGAATGAAAAAACTTAAAAGATTTCATTTCTATATACGCTTTTCTAGCTGCTTCCATCAATTTGTGTTAAACACAAAACCATAAGTTTTTTTTAAAAAAAAACATACAGTAACATTCATAATATTTTGTAGCCATATTCAGATAACGGTTTTATTCCAGGTAGCTTTCCTCTGTTTGGAAGTTTTATACAGTTAAATAAATATACATAGCACATCCTAAATTTGAGCACTGCAGAACTACTGTTCATTAAATATATCTTCCTTAATATGGCTAGAATGCTATTAGCTTGAAGTACAAGCATGTTCATTGAATATCTCTCACCATTTGATTGATCAGCTAAGTGATATTGTATGAAAGGTACACTGTATTAGACAAAATAAATTTTTGAAGATCATATCACTGATATCATTCCCCTGTACTCAGCTTTGGTGAGACCGCACCTTGAGTACTGTCTTCAGTTTTGGGCCCCTCACTACAAGAAAGATATCAACGCTCTGGAATGTTGCAAGAGAAGGGCAACGAAACTGGTGAGGGGCATGGAACACAAGCTTTATGAGGAGCGGCTGAGGGAGCCGGGATTGTTTAGTTTGGAGAAGAGGCGGCTCAGGGGAGACCTCATTGCACTCTACAGCTTCCTGAAGGGAGGTTGTGATGAGGAGGGGGTTGGCCTCTTCTTTCAGGTAACTAATGATATGGCTCGAGGGAATGGCCTCCAGTTGCACCTGGGGGAATTTAGATTAGATATCAGGAAAAACTTTTTCTCTCAGAGAGTGGTCAGGCACTGGAACGGCCTGACCAGGGAGGTGGTGGAGTCACTGACCCTCGCGGCTTTTAAGAAGCACCTGGACAAGGTGCTACAAGATATGGTTTAGTAGCTTAGTGGGTAGTATTGGTGATAGGATGATGGTTGGACTAGATGATCTTGTAGGTCCTTTCCAACCTTGTGATTCTGTGATTCTGTGATTCACTGCATATCAGAGGTGGTGGCGCAGATCGCCCTGCAGTAGTAGATGCAAAATTGATTATATTTCACCTTACCTGACATCTCTGAGTTAGTCTTAGAAATCAGATGTACCTGTACTTTGACTTCATAAATATCAAACTCTGTATCTCACCAGAAATGAGCATTCAACAAGTCCTCTTAGGTGCTATACAAAACCACATATGCATACTACTACGAAATTACTAAAGGAAAATGTACAATAACAACAAAGTTAAAAGAAACAACTAAAAGAAAAAATAACAGTGATAGTTACTGTCTGATGGAACTATCTGAAGATTTTACTGCTCTTTATGAGTTTGCTTGAGATTCTGATGTGCTGCACTTAATTTCAACATAATGCCTCTATTTTTTTTTTTTTTTGGGTGGAGAAATCTATCTACTATAACACAATTATGCCATTTAGCATTCATTAAATTTCTGCCTCTGTAATTAATGTCTGGAAGAAACAAATTCAAGCTGCTTTAAATATATTGTACACCCTTAAGTAGGTAACTTTGACAAGTACAGACTGATTCAGGAAGACTTTGTTTAAAGGTTTTTCCATAAACCTCTGAGCTATTTTAAATTTGTCTTAATCCATCTCAAAGTGATCTTCTCAATCTGCCCTAGTCATATAAAAAGATCTTCCCTAGGATATCACTGTATTTTGGGACTTAGAAAACTGTGGTGTGGGAATACTTCCTAGCCTCCTAAAAGGAGCCTTGTGTGGAACATACTTAACTAAAATGATTGACAAATTATAACCTATTTTGCTTTATTTTCTTTCAGTTGATGCAAACAAGGACAATAAAGACTTTTTTTAGGTAATGAGAATGTTAGCCATTTTTAGAATCTTGCTAACATGAGGTATCAAATCCATTATATTATATGCAAGTCACAGGAAACATTTTAATTACATTGAACTGTGGTTTAACTGATGCCACAAAATATCAAATGAAACCATACAACCACAGCAACCTTGTTCATACAGTCTTTGAAATATCTACATTGAGGTCAGCCACTAAAACTTCTTTATCATATAATGCAAATAAGTCAGAATAGCATCACATTACAGATACAGTATCTTAATAAGAGTTGTAGCATGGTATGCTAAAAGCTCGCTCATATGTTAACATATTCTGGAAAGGATGCAGTAAGCCAGCTGACATTTCCTACCCACTCTATAATGAAAAAAATTACAGATGTTCTTAATCCTATAGGACTTTCCTTTCTTAATCCTAAGGACTTTCATGGGATAGCTTGTGCTCACCTTATAGCTCCTTAGTAGGCTACCTCTAGGATATGCCTAAGGGTCCGTGATGCTCTCTTCTCCCCTGTTTCTATTTCCTCAGAAATGTTGGCATTAAGCCCCCAAACTCCACATGTGAAAATTAACCAGATGAACAACAAGAATGGAAGAGACACATGAATACAGAGAATAAGAATGGAGTCTGTCACTGAATGCATAGAAAAGAAGCTCTAAAAGGTAGGAAGGCTTGGAGTTACTGGAAATGGAGAACAGTATTGGAGAGCAGAAAGAGAAATATTTATTATCATGTAACATGCAAGGCAAGAATAAAAAACCTCCTAACCACTGGAACAATACATGAAAAAATAGGTCAAGAGCATGAACAGAATAAGGGGATTAAGAAGGAAGTTTCACAGCTTCCAGTTATTCTCCAAACTGAGGGGAAAGAAAATAAATGAGTGAAGTTACTTTTCATGGCAGAGAGAGAAGGTCACACAGCAAGGCACACTGCTCTGGATCCAGTCAGTTCAGCAGCTGAGCAGTGGATCATGGTGTACAGGGAGGTTTCTGAGCCAGGGAAACAAACCCCAGGGTAGCGGAGAGACCTCCCAGGAGCCGGCAGCTCTAGAGAGAGAGGCTGATGGTGCTTGGGTAGCCAACCCCCACTGTACAAAAGGTAGATTGAGCTTTGGCTCAGTCCCAGAGCTATGACATCACTGGCATAAGCAAACTTGGTGTGAAGGGTCCTGTGACTGGTGTGCTGTGATGGATGGTTATAGGCTCTTCAGGAGGGATACGCAGGGCAGGCGAGGTCAGGGGGTGGCCCTGTGTGTAATGGAAGGGCTGGACTGTACGAAGCTTGCAGTTGTCAATGACATGGTTAAGAGCCTCTGGTTAAGGATTAAGAGAAAAGCCAATAAAGCAGACATTGTTGTGGGAGTCTACGTTAGACCACCCAGCCAGGAAGACACTGACAAATTATTCTATAAGTAATTAAGGGATATCTATAGATCAGCTGCCTTTGTCCGTATGGATGACTTAGCTTCCCAGACATTAACTGGGAATATCATACAGCCGATAGAAACAGGTGCAGGAAATTCCTGAGGCATGTTGAAGATAACTTCTTCGTACAGGTACTAAGGGAGCTGACTAGAAAAGGTGCCCTCTTAGATTTGTTGTTTGTAAACAGAGAGAGTCTTGTGGGTGAAGTAGCAATTGGTGGCCATCTTGGCCATACTGACCACGAAGTAGTCAAGTTTAAAATCTTTGGTGACAGGAGAAAGATTGCAAGCAAAACTTCAACCCTGGATATAGGGACAGCAGACTTCAGGCTGCTCAGGGAACTAGTTAGCAAGGTCCCCTGGGAATCTGCTTTTAAAGGTATTGGGGTCCATAAATGCTGGTCACTTTTTAAGAGCTGTCTCTTAGGAGTGCAGGAGCAGGCAATTCCAAAGTGTTAGAAGTCAAGCAAGTGGGGCAGAAGACTGGCTAGTCTGAGCAGGGATCTTCTTCTAGAGCTTAGGAAGAAAAGGAAAGTGTGTGGTCGTTAGAAGCAAGGTCAGGCAACACAGGAGGACTACAAAAGAGCTCTTCACCATTGCAGGGAGAAAATTTGTGCAGCCAAAGCTGAATTAAGACTTGAATCTGACCAGTACTTTGGGGGAGAACAAAAAGGGCTTTGCTAACTAATTTAACAGCAGAAAGAGGACCAGAGATAACATTGGTCTGTTACTTGATGAGGTTGGTCACCTCACAAACAGGGACACAGACAAAGCAGAGGTGTGGAATGCCTTCTTCACCTCTGTCTTTAATAGCGATGATGGGCCCTGGGACCCCCAGAGAACTGAGTTGGAGGACCGCGACTGGGGGAATGATAAACTCCCATCCATCTCTGAACTTGTTCAGGAACTGCTACTCCAGCTGAATGCAAATAAGTCTACANGTTACTTGATGAGGTTGGTCACCTCACAAACAGGGACACAGACAAAGCAGAGGTGTGGAATGCCTTCTTCACCTCTGTCTTTAATAGCGATGATGGGCCCTGGGACCCCCAGAGAACTGAGTTGGAGGACCGCGACTGGGGGAATGATAAACTCCCATCCATCTCTGAACTTGTTCAGGAACTGCTACTCCAGCTGAATGCAAATAAGTCTACAGGGCCTGATGAGATTCATCCCAGGGTACTGAAAAAGCTGGCCGAAGTTATTGCAAGACCTCTCTCCATTATTTTTCAACGGTCTTGGGAATCTGGAGACTTCTCAGTCGACTGGAAGCTGCCAAATGTTGTTCTGATTTTCAAGAAGGGTAAGAAAGAAGACCCTGGTAATTACAGGACTGTCAGTCTCACTTCAGTGCCTGGTAAAATTATGGGGAATATTCTGGGAGTTATTGAAAAACACTTGAAAGACAATGCAGTCATTGGCCATGGCCAACATGGGTTCATAAGGGGAAACTCCTGCTTAACTAACTTAATTTCCTGTTACAGCAAGGTTACCCATCTAGCTGACCAAGGGAAGCCAGTAGATGTGATCTCTTTGGGTTTCAGCAAAGTTTTCAATACTGACTCTCACAGTATCCTTCTGGATTCTTCATCAAAAGAGTGCCCCTTGTGTTAGACACTGTAAAAGCTTATTAAAGAAACTGTTCACTAAAGCCTGTGGATGGGGGGATATCAATACAGTGGAATATCACACAATTACATCACACATACAGGGTGTGTAGTACATTGCAGCAAATGGCATGCTAGAGCCTTGAGGTTTAAAGAACAAGCAAGAAATTGCTGAAGCAGAAATACAATAGATGCAGAGAGAAGGAAAAAGAATGAGAGCAGTGATGTGGCTGTGAAAAAAAACAGAGGAAAAGAAAGTAAGAAAATGAGAGAGGGACAGTGAAATAGCAGACCAAAACTGGAAAGGTTAAAAATATGTTCACTGGACTTCAGCAGTTAATGTTTTGCCTGCCGTTTCTCCTCCTCCGGACTAAAGTCTTTCACTGCACGCTTCCTGCAGCCCTTCCTTCTCTCCACAACATGCAAAGTTGTTGAAGAGATGAGATCTTGAGATACTCTGGTACAGAGCCTTGTTTCTGCACAGTCCAGAAGGGTATTGGAAAGAGATGTCCATCTCTTAAGGTCTATTCTGTTTCCTAGTGCAGTAGTTTCTCAATTATTTCAGTTCCTATCAGCTGGACTTCACAAGGCTGTGAAATGGGCAGTTGTCTACTATAAGCGAGAACATGGCTATTCTATCACTAAAGATTTATTACTGAACCACGAATTAACAAATGCCATAAACCACAAAGTGTGTGAACTGAATTCATTATTAAAAGGGAAAGGTTTACTGTCCCATTGCTAATTGGCTATAAAATCTGGACTCCTAGAACAAAGTCATTAACAGATGTGCTGGATAATTTATAATGGAGGACTTTAATGGACTTCACACTTTGTCTAAGGACAAAGCAGGTTAAATAGGTGGATATAAGATTCCAATTTTCCCCTCACAAACTGCACCTGCAATGTATAAAAACAGACCCATGGCTTGCAATGAAGGGTGTAGACACAAAGAACATCTTAGAAAGCGTTTACACGAACTCTTTTCCTTAGGACTGACAGAGTTGTGCTCCTGCTTTCATAAATAAAATGTCATGCTGTGCTTCCAAGAAAAAAACATAATGTCAGAATAATGGTTTATGTTCTTTAACATATTTTTCTTTTTTTTTCAAGGAAATATGAAGTTCTAGGATCTCATCTTCCAAGACAAATAATAATAACATATAATATATGTTATATATAATATATCGCATTTCACTTGTAACAGAATGTATGTATTTCTTGAGAATATTCATACCTCTGCCTAGCCATGGAAAAATAGATTGGACTCCATATGTTTTTTTTTTCTTCTTTTTTTTTCAGGATGGCCCTTCAAAGCCTCAAAACCTGACAGCAATTTTTAATGCTTAACCATATTCTTCATCAGCAGTTCTGTCTCTGGTGAACCAAACACAGGTCTTTGGGTTGATGGATGACTGCCTCATGACTGATGTGCTGTTGACAGAGCAGACAAGGTGGCACCATAATGCAGAGGCCTATGCTAGTGTGTATGGTCCAGGGCAATAGGTAACTTATTCCAAGAGAATACACAACAGGACAAACATAGCATCCTTTAAATGAAAAAAACTCTTAGAAGACACACAGCCTATGAAACAGCAAAGTATCCTAATAGCAGTTTGAGAACCTAAGCCTACTATCATACTATGTTAGAAACTCCTGTGGGAAATACGTCTATTTTAGAATAAACACTCAACAGAAAGTATCAATTAAATTTTAATGCTCTCTTATTTTTTGTTGGTAAATTTGCATTACTTCAGGTTAGAATATTGAAAGTGTAAAAGAAGATTTTAAAAAGTCCTAATACAAGTGGATACAGCAAGTGCTGTTATCTTAGACAATGTAGATACTTATAACCTAGGAGAGTTTACTGTCACACACATAAGCAATTAAATACAAAATTCCTCAATTCACATTGATACTCCTAGCAGCTGTTGTAAAAGTATTCACTGATACGCAGATATTCCTCTCTAATCCCCTGCATAAGCCTTGTAGCCATGGAGGGCTTTGTAGAGTCAGCACAAATCAATGCATCTCATTTAATTAATGCTAAAGGGGGAAATAATCTCACACTAATAAGGCAGTAGACAAACTATCCTGGACTGGTTGACTGTGCCTAAGGTCTTCGCAGTAAACTGACATGAATTAAGCAGGGTAATACGACCTATATAAAAATGCTGCATCTGTCTGCCATGCTACTATGTTTGCCTTTGCTAGACACACACACACACCTCTCAGCTTATGTGGGTCATGATTCATAATTGATATATGATGGAGGAAAACTAAATATTGTAAACAGTATAGTGCATAAGCATGACAGTGGCGTGCTTTTGATTTTATTGTCATGAAAATTCCAAGATACACTTTAAAGGGACCATGAAGAGACTCTGTTCTGATTTTTTTTCACAAATACATGAAAACAGATTGTTGGCAGACACCTGTCATTACCCACAGAGCTCTAGTATGGTAGGGATGACAAGGATAAATCTATGAAAAAACTTGCTGCTTTTCTAATGGAAACAAAAACAGCCTTATACATGAGTATCAAGTGAACTGTACATTTTTGCATTTCTCCAGTAAAATTACCTAGGTAGAACAAAGCAGAAACCAAAGAAAGGGCAGTTCATAAGTCTTCCTTTAAGGAAAACAGATAAACTACTGGTCAGTTAACACTTTCAGCTGATATTGCCACATTTGCTGACAAGCGTCAGCTGTTAGCTCCTGCCCACACACTGTAGAACCGATATGGCTGAAAAATAACAAATGCAGAATATTTTAAGTGGCTGCTGAATGGTGCTAGCTCTTTTATCAATAAATGTAGCTCAAATAAGAAAAGAACAATCAAAATATTACGCTATATAATACTGGAAAAACACTAGATAAAAACAAAATAAGAAAAAGCATCTTGTCACTCTGCAGTTGAAACTTGAGTCTATTTTCAGCTGTTAGTTTGGGATTTGTTTTGAAGTACTTGCTAAGCTACAGAAAGCTAAGGACTCTGTTCAGAATTACTCTGCCCCCTGCCCCTCGAGTGTACACCTAGCAGTAACAACAGATTTAACCACATTTTGCCTTTCCTTATTTCAGAGTTATGGTCGCTCCCGAGTTTTTGAGAAACCTGTTCATACTTGTGATTGTATAGCTGTGCCCAAAATTTCAAATATTATTGCATGAACCCTCTTACAAGTGTACTAATTTAGGAGCCTTCCTTGTGTTGCACCCTTCCTTTAGCTCCTCAGTTTCTGTGAAACTGTTAGTTACCTCTTCTCAAATCTTTTGAAATGAGATGTGTCGAGCAGTAGAAAGAGCTCTGAAGTATTCGCTCTTCTGTTCCTGTTCACTTTTTCTTTTCTGAGGAAGTCAACTGAACTGTGATTATAAACACACAACATTTTTCAAAAGAGCGTATGAATTCTTTGCCATTGCAGAGCAGGTCTGTCTTTTGATTCCTCCCACTCAAAACAGCATGCCTTGCAACACAGACCTATTCATGGCTTCATAAATTTGCACAGCAGTATTTACTTAAAACTTTCAACAGTCTTGCAATTTGAGTTTCTTGCGTCATTTTAGTATATCACATGACATATTCCATGACATATTAATAACATCAGTGTGGGCATAGTTTGTCCCTCTTGTCAGATTTAGAGGATGTTGTCACAGGTGAAGAAGTACAATTATCCCCATTTCCTGTCTCATGATTTCATAGTGTCATGAGATAACAAAAGTTCAAGTAAAAGTTGGGCACCACAGAAGAAACATCCACCTTAAGTAATCATCTTGATTTCTTTCCTAGTCCAAGCTAATTTGCAAAATCATGTCCCATTTGTGATTACATGCTGTACTACTTGGAAAAGAAATAAAAGATTCACAAGAACTAACAGAAACAGATTTCTGAACAAAGCAGATGATATAGCAGACAAACCTTACTATACTTTGGACTAGTTGCAAAATTAGTGAAAAATTCAATACTATTATTTCCACAGGGAAATAAGCAACTCCATTAGTATTTACAAAAAATAACCCAAGCAGGCTTGAGCTATGAGTCCTGTCAAGTTTAGCTTGAAAAACTAAAAGCAGATTGATGGGAAGCCACGAGGCACTTTCATTTGCTAGCAGGTGGGATAACCATTGCGATACCACAGAAGTCCCTTGTTGATTTGGCATAATATAGTTTTCATGTTTGTTCTTAAAGACAAAAACATACAGCACACCGAAATCTAGAGATGATGCAAAACTAAAGAACTGCCATATACCAAGGGCATGAAAACAACAAGTAAAACATCATAAATACTGGCGAGATATAAAATAAGATTTAACTGGCAGAACAGCAGCTTATACATGTTGAGAAAAATAAAATAATTCATTGGAACATAATCCATGAATACAAAGCAGATATTCAGAAAAGGCAGCAAACACACTGAAATTAGATTGAAATATCTATATCATCTGTTCTAGCCCCTTTGTAACTGCAAAAGTATGCTAAACCTGAAGAAATGCTGAAGGCAGACAATAAATTAGATAAGCCTTAGAAACAGTATGTACTATGTGCATGTATAACACTTATCAATAATAGATTTTTGTTCTAGAAGAGCTACTGGAAAGGAAACCATAATTTTAGTGACACATTCCTTAACATTAGTTTAATTCCTTAGCATCAGAGTCAGTTTAAATACCTTATTTCCTGTACACCTGAAATTCCTGTCAAATAATTTCAGGATGCACAAGGAATGCAGGATTAGTTCAACAGCAATTCCAAGCTTCATCTGCCCTTGCATTACACCATGGATAAAATAAAGGCACTCCCTCCCTCAAACGGAACTGATGAGAAAACACACTGATGTCTTGTGCTATCAAAAACATGTAATGAAGCAAGAAAAAAAAAATCAAAGAACATAATTCTGGTTAGGTAAGAATGTAAATTAAGATATCTCTTAAAGATTTATTTTTAAAAGAATTAAAAATAATGCAAATACACCAAAAAAAAAAAAAACCCACACACAAAACCAAAAGGGTTCAAGCTTTCCAACCTAGAAAAAATATAGCAATGACTCAAAAACATTTCCAGTTTACAAAGAGAGTAAAAAGAGACTTCATATCTCCAGTGAGAAAAAATGGGAAAAATGAGAACAGTGGAAAGAAAAACAAAACAAAGCAAGGCTATTTTATGTTTTGGGAAGAGTCTCTCTGGAGCCTACTAGTGCTAATGGCATGTAAACAGTAGTCCTGGGTCTAATAGGTACAATAACAATATTCTGTCAGTAGCTTTTCCATTGGTTTATTATGCATTGTGGTCAATGTGAGTGTAGGGGACATTCACTGATAAAATCCATTAAACTGGAAATTGCTATCATGAAGAGTTATAACAGGGTAAACAAAGATGGTTGAGAAAAGCCTGTGCTTCCGTTTTTTGTTCCTCCTTTTTCTCTCTCTGATTCTTGCTATGGAATTGCTTTGATTTTTTTATTTTTTACTTTTTAAAGTTTTGGTTTAAGCTATTTGCTATTATTAAGGTTATTGAAGAAGAGAAACACTTTGAGCTCAAATTATTTTATAATAGACATTCTAATGACATAGGAATATAGTCAAATATATGTATTAATCACTGCTGTAACAAGGAACATTGCAATAAAGGCAGGACGTTGCAAACTGTACAGAAAGAGACCAAGTATGTGTGGTGGGAAACCTGAGTCATGTAACATCCTAAGAAAATTTTGTATTCCACAGCAACATGGTTTGGTGCCTTGAATAGCCAAGCCTCTCACCACCCGTCTTATATTCAGTAAGTTAGTTATATTTTACCTCTCTTTGGGTTTATGAGGTTAGTGCAAAACGGGAAGCAGATAATCAAGTGACTTTCCATTTTGTACCACTGTGGCAAGTGCCTCAACATGCACTGCCAGGAGCTTGAAAGCAGCTAAGTCCATGCCTGTTCTACACAAAGGAATAGCTTCCACTTCTTTTTGCAAGTTACCTGAAGCAGCATTTTACCTACCATGTACAGCACCTACAATTTGATCTTGGAGAGAAAAATTCCACTTCCCTCACTTGTTTTCCCTGGGCTGTTGTCACAAAACCTGATAGTCCCCGTTCTTCAAGAAAACGATGACTGACTGGCATTAGGCCATCAGCCCCTTTGGCTTCCCATGGACTTCTGTTCTTTCACTATTTTCCACTTTTCACTGACCAAGGTCACTCTGTACTCAGTGCTGAAAGAATATGAATTTCCTACATGGTGTCACATTTAGTTAAAGTTAAAAAGAATCAACAGATACAAAGGAAAAGTTTTCAGCGTTGTATTTTATAATGGTGGCTTCTGAACAATTGTGAACAATTGAAGCACAGCTCTTTTTTCAGCTTTCCCTACCAGCTTTCTGAAGAGCCTTCTAATTCCCTCAGGACAACAACCAAGCACAGGCAGATCTGTGCTCACACAGCTGCTGGTCATTAGAGATAGCTGTTTGGTTTTTTTTGGTACCACAAAGCTGGCAAATGGTCCCAGTCAGGTCAAGCAAATATAGCATGGCCTTTTTAGACTATACAGAAGAACAAAACCAGGCCTAATTCTTTGTGGATCTCAACACCTAGAGCAAACAGCTGAGAATACAATTAAAGAACATTGTAAGTACCCAGAGCTAAAAGACAGGTTTCTTACCCCATGAGAGTTTAAGATTTAGGTATTTTTTCAGTCATTCCAAAATAAGACATATACAAAAGAACAGTTATCTGAAAAAAAAAAAAAAGCCAAATTTGATGTTCAGATGTATTTCATAGAATCATAGAATATCCTGAGTTGGAAGGGACCCACATGGATCATTGAGTCCAACTCCTGGCTCCACACAAGACTACCCCAAAATCAGACCATATGTCTGAGAGCATTGTCCAAATGCTTCTTGAACTCCAGCAGGCTCGGTGCTGTGACCACTGCCCTGGGGAGGCTGTTCCAGTGCCCGACCACCCTCTCAATGAAGAATCTCTTCCTGATATCCAGCCCGAACCTCCCCTGTCACAG